>PVIH01000002.1:660429-974771 GCA_004025045.1 Sigmodon hispidus
AAAAAAAAAAAAAAAAAAAAAAAAAAAAAAAAAAAAAAAAAAAAAAAAAAAAAAAAAAAAAAAAAAAAAAAAAAAAAAAAAAAAAAAAAAAAAAAAAAAAAAAAAAAAAAAAAAAAAAAAAAAAAAAAAAAAAAAAAAAAAACCTTTAGCCAGACTCTGGTAAGAGCCATAAAAGATTTACATTACTAATGCCAGGCCAATTCAAGCTAAGATAGTCACAGAATCTCATGCAAGAAAAGAATGGTGAGGGGAATATTTGAAATAACTCTGTTCTAAGACACCTTGAGCTATAGATGAAAAGGCCAGATCTCTAAAAACAAGAAAACCAAGAAAGTTCATTCAAGAGGAAGAGAGGACCAATGGATCAATGATATGGAAGTGTAGGCAGAGGTATTTTCCCTAATCCTGACAATCTGAGTTGGGACCCTGGAACCCAAAAGGAGGAAGGAAAGAATTGACTCCTGTAAGTTGTTCTCTGATTTCTACATGTATGCTTTGGTGCTGTGGAATATTAATGTAAGAAATGTTATTGTTGTTAATACTCTGGAATATTTGTTTTAATGATGCAAAGATGTGTTGCATCCTCTTATGTTGCATTTATTTAACTCTTTGAAGCTGTGTTACTTTGCCTGTTTAAAACACCTGATTGATGTAATGAAGAGCTAAACAGCCAATAGTGAGGCAGGAGAAAGAAATAGGTGGGCTGGCAGGCAGAAAGGATAAATAGATGGAGAAGAACATTAGGAGAATAAGTAACAAGAGAGAAAGGAGGAGCAAGAGAAAAAGACAAAGAGGACATTAGGGGCCAGTCACACAAATACACAATCAGCCAAGAAGTAAGAGTGAGAGCAATAAATCCACAAGTAAGAAAAGGAAAAAGCCTGGAGGCAAAAGCTGGATGGGATAATTTAAGTTATGGAAAGCTGGCTAGAAACAAGGCAAGCTAAGGCTGTGCATTTACAAGTAATAACAGTCTTCCTGTGTGATTTATTTGGGAGCTAGGTGGTGGGCCTCCCAAAGAGCAAGAGACAAAACACTAAAGAGTAAAAGGTAACAAGCTATATCCTGTCATATGTATAGACTATCACATGCATATACTAGTATGTGTGGTGATATATTTTATATTTAATAAAGCAGCCTAAAATACCAGAGGACAAAACCATCTCTCTTGCCTTTTTGTTTTATTATGTTTTTCATTTTTGGGACAGGGTTTTCTGTGTAATAGTCCTGGCTGTCTTTTAACTTGCTTTGTAGACCAGGCTGTCCTTGAACTCACAAAGATCCTCCTGCCTCTCTGCCTCCCAAGTGGGAGGCACTAATGGCATGTGCCACCTCTGCCTGGCTGATTGCACTTAACACCAATAAAAATGTAAAAGAAAGAATAGATTACTAAAGTTTTCTAAAAGCTATAAACTAAATAAAACCTATATTTAAAATTTTTCTACAGAGAAAGGAAATTCCAGATGTATGTGAATTATATTGATGAATTAATTATATTGTGTTGATGAATTCTACAAAACTGTTTTATAGAAAATAGGGAATGGAAATATATCAGCCCTGCTAATTCATTCCACGAGGTCATCATCTTTTCATAATAAAGCCAGCAGGGAAATAGATGGATAAGAAATTATAGGGTAGAATCCTTCATGAACACCTGTGAATAATCTAAACAAACTTAATCAAATATAAATAGGTAGGTAGACAGGTAGGTAGATAGATGACAGGTAGACATATAGATAGATATTTATATACATATGTATTACATAACTTGTATTTAATTGCATATTTTAAATTTTGATTATATTTACACTAAAGCTACTGAAAACAACAAAGTAGATTCACAAGGTTTCAGATAAAATTCATATCTTGCTGAGTGACATTTGTATTTCTGTATGTTAGCTACAAAATTAGAGTCAAATTACAAGCAAATATTTCTTAAACGCTAAGAAGCATAAGTACTTAGAAGAACAGATTGGACCAAAATATCTATTTCTTCTATGTAAAAAACTGTACTAGAAGTAAGAGAGTTTAAAGAATGAAATCAGTCCTAATGGACGTGGAAATCATGTACATGGTGAAGGATTCATCAAAGTGACCTTTCTTCTGTAAAAGGTCACAACTGATCAAACCCAAGTATGCTTTCTTATTCATCTGTTTATCTATCTATCTACCTATCTATCATCTATCTATCTATATCTGTATCTTCTATCTGTCTCCATCTAATTTTTGTAGAAATTGCCAGACTATTTTGTGGTTAATGTAAGAATGCAGATAACCCAAAGTGGTTATAATATCTTTGAAAGGTGCAAAACCTGGGTGTCCTCTTTTGAGTTCCATTGCTCTGATAAAAAACTGACCCAGAAAGCAAAGCATGTCTAAGCTGAAAACCATAACCACTGAACTAGTTTGGGATCAGAAACACCTTGGACTGACACCATGGATCCTACTCCCCCTAGAGGAACACCTGACTCAGCCTTGATGTTGTGGGGAGAAAACTGGATTTGCCAGGAGTGGAAGCTGAACTAAGCAATATTGGAACCTTGGGACCGCCTGCCCATGGCGGGGATGGGGAGATATGGAGAAGAAAGAATGACCCGATGTGGTAGGAGGGGGAAGGGACCTTGAATAAGGATATACAAGGATAGAAAATGTGACTTCTTTATTCATATATATTTTTTTAAAAAACTAGATAAAAAAAAAAAAACCTGACCCAAAGCAACTTGGAGATTAAGGGATCTTTCATATTTTCCACTTCCAAGTCACAGTTCCTTGGTGATAGACCAAGGAAATTCAGGACACAAACTCAAAAAAGTAACCTGAGAGCAAGACTGCTTGCTACTCCACACAGAATTATCTCCACCCAAGGAACTCTCAGTCAAGAAAGTGCAGAAGGAACCACAGGGGATGTGATTTTTTGCAAGATGACTCGCTCCTTGGAGAGAACACAGGCTCCTGGTAACCTTCCTATATAGCCTAGGACCAGCTGTCTAGGGAAGTTGCTGCCTATAGTGGGCTAGGCTCTTACATTAGCATTCAAGACAGTCATAGACATACCCACAAGTGACTCTGATAAAAACAGTTGCTTGGGTAAGTTTGTTTTTGTCAGGTGATTCTAGATTATGTCAGCTTGGCAGTTCCTGTTGAGGAGGATACTGGGGTAGACTAACACAGCTCAATTTCCTGGCTCACTGTAAAATCATAGTAATTAAGTAAATAGCATTTCATGGCATAGAGAGTAGAAAGAGAAAGACTGACAAGTTTTGCCCAGATGCTACAATGCTCCTTGATCTCTCTGCTTTGGATGGCTGTATGAGACTTTAGTAAACACAAGTCACATATTCATATCTAGCCCCAGGGAATTACTTCTCCTGGGTGTCTTTCAAATATATTTTGAGAGGCACCTCTAGGTGCCTCCCTCTGTGCAGATGCACACATGGAGTCTCCCAATGATGCTTTTATTTCTTTTAAACACCCTCTTGCTGCTGGGTATTCCTGAGTTCCTCACACACTCATGCTTTGTGAAGCCACTTTAGTATCTTTCACGTTTTATAAGAAGGTTTACAGACGATGCCTAATGGAAGTCAATATTGACAAATTTTCCTTGGTCATGTTGGAGATGGATGATATACTCTGTAAGATGTTGTAAACATCTTTTCTTAAAGTGATACTTTCGGTATCTTCTGTACCTTTTCGCTTCAGAAGGGCTCAGATATGGTCCTCTTGAAGGGAAGAGCTATCAAGTGATCCTAACCTTCTCCCTCAGATCATTACCTCTTATTCCCATGCTGAAATCTGTTACCTGGGGACCGTCTATCCTGTGAGTATCAGCTACTACAAAGGGATTTTTGGGAGCTAGGAACTATGTGCCTTCTGAGTAATGGATGTTTTTTTTTCATTGTGTCTCCTCAAATTCTGAATTCATTTTCCAAACATAAAACTTTCATAGGAGATCATGCCTTATTGCTGCATAGCATAAATTTAGTAAAAACCCTAGTGCTCAGTTGACTCTGGCATCTTGAGGAATGGGCTGTGTTTTCCAAGTCCCCTAACAGGTCTTTAGGCTACGTGAGCTGACAGATATCCCACCAGTAGCAACACTTTTATTGTACCATTTTAATGATAACTTTTTTTGGATGAACTGCACTTGTATATCTAATTAGTATCCGGTAGGATCATTTTTATTCTGATGTTATTTATGATGTGATTTACTAGCATCTCAATTAGGCAATAAATGCATATTTAATTGAATGCCATTATGGGTTCAGTACCATGCTGTGCATAAATACTAGAGATATATGGGTCTAGCCCTGCCTCTGCTGTCTTTGTCTCTTCTCCACTCCTTTTCTTGCCTGCAGACTTCCATCCCCTCATATCCTCCCTTCACTTGTCTCCTTCTCTTCCTTACTCTATGTATGTAGAGATGATATGAAACATGTCATGAACTTAGGTTTATTGAACAATACCAGTTAGGAGATAAATATTGTTAAGAGAAAGGGAAGACCTTGCAAGGGACTGACTCCACACACTCATCTGATCCATCATGAGTAATGTTGCATTGCTATTTACAATCAAGTGAAGAATTTCACAAAGTCACCTTGACAGAACAAGCTTTGGGGAAGGTAGATGGTATTTGACAATACAGACCTGACAATTCTACTTCTCAGACCTGGATTTAAGTTCTGGTTCTGTTTTGTTTTGATGTAAAAACCTACTTAAATAAGTTGTAGATCTTCAAAGTGTGGAATCCTCTTTATGGTATAAGAAGTAATGTTTCCAACTCCTGTCTGTGTGAGAAGAGATGCACCTGGGTAGCATCTCACACCCTTTATGATTCACAGTGAGATGTATGCACATGAGCATCAGCCCCAACCCAGAAAGCTCTCCACAGGCACTGATTCTTGTTCCTTTCACTGGTATGCTTTGTGGTACAAACCATCCTTGGAGGCAGGTCTCCTATTTCTCCAGGCTTATAGGCAAGAACATTGAGCCAAGGTTAGTTCATCCCTTTATCTGTTCATCTGTTGATGGTAATCTAGGCTGGCTCCATTTTCTAGTTCCTGTGAATATCAGCAATGAACACGGTAGGATACAGAGTTCTTTAATTATATGCCCAAGTGTCTTACTCATGGCAGCCATGCTGGTTCCAATGGTCCTACTTTCATGCATGGCAAAGCCCATTGACCTCTTTTCTGTTTACTGTCTCCTGGGATCTATGTCTATACCAGTGTGAGACATGGAACTGGTCATGGTGATTACTATGTCAGGAGAGCTGCAGTGCCCAAGGCTTGCCTTAGTTTTATTTTTAGTGTTTATAGGCACTTCTGTACTGGTTTCCATGTATCTGCACAAGCTTACACTCCCACTTGCAGTAAATTGGGGTTTTTCCTTCTCCCACATCTTTGCCCCAGCTTCAAAAAGACAAATACCATAAACTCTCTCTCATTTGTGGGTCCTAAGATCTAATTTGTCTATATGTATATTTTTGAGGAAGTGAGTGTATGTTTAAGTCATGAGACTAGACAGGGGCCAGGAGTGAGTAAAGTTGTTTCTAAGAAAGAAAGGAGGTGGCAACAGAACTTATATGAAAAGGAGGAAGAGAAATGCTGATTTCAAAACATAAGCCTGCAGGGGACAGGGAAAGTGTGGAGAAAGGAGGACGGGAGTATATGGGGAGACACAAACAAAACAGTGTCTGAATATTCTGTAAGAAAGCATGTTGCTCTGGGTACAAACTAAATAAGCTTACCGATTGAGCACACAGGCAGTTGGCAGCCATGCTGGTTCCAATGGTCCTACTTTCATGCATGGCAAAGCCCATTGACCTCTTTTCTGTTTACTGTCTCCTGGGATCTATGTCTATACCAGTGTGAGACATGGAACCGGTCATGGTGATTACTATGTCAGGAGAGTTGCAGTGCCCAAGGCTTGCCTTAGAAACAACAGTGATTCAGAATGTTTCTGCTGTCAACAAACTAGACAGTGTGATGAAAACCACTAAATAACACACTGTGAAAGGTGTTTCTTCCTCTTGCTGTCTTTCTCTCGTGGAAAAATACTGAGCAATTCTGAAAGGCTTCTCTCTCTATTCTCAGAGTATAAGGACCAAGTTATCTATCTTAGGATGTTGGGAGTTGGTAGACACAAATATTAAAAGGAAAAGAAACTCTCGGAGTTTTGTGAATTTTTCTCTCTTTCCTCCTTGACTTGGAAGGACACCTTTGAAACTGATGTAGTGATCACCTAGGGGCTACCATTAGGACTAGTTGAGGCATTGAGGGTTGTGATCTCACACTCCGAGCTGCAGCTTTTCTATTTGCATTTAGTGGTATGCTGGATGAAATAAAATTGGTTCTAGGGGAAGGGAAAAAATAACAAACCCTATTGAATCCTAGGCTGTACTGGAGGGCATTGTGAAAGGTAGATTTATCAATAGATGTTCAGACATTGTATGTAGCCTCATTGCACTTCTTGATTTTAAAAATGTTTCGAAGCTGGGAATTTGTTTTATGGATGTGGTATTCTGGCATTTAGATACTTGACTGCGACTCAGCTTAAAAGAATGGTATAGGCTGAAACAAGTCTGGTGGGGGGTATATTTCAAGACAAATCAAAACTTTCATTCAAATTTAGTATTTTTCTTGATGTATGTTTCAGTGAGTAATGCCAGCAGTAGCTTATCAAAAGATAATAGGATTTTTAAATGAACTAGTGGCCAGTCTGTGGACATTTTTAATACCCTTTGTCCATCATGGGAAGGAATGCAAATAGAAGGGAGATATGTAGGGCTAATAAATCATGAATGCTTCATTGATGCTGGGATGTGCGCATCTTTCCTCTCATGCACAGGCTCCCATTCACTGATGTTATTGAAGTACTGCTGTTATGGAGATAGGGGAATATGTGAAAGACCTTGGCCTTTGTGAATTGGTGATTTTAGTGGTATAAATAAGAAGGATATGCACAAATATGTTTCTAAAGAACACTAAGGAAATTGTATGACATGATGAAGATACCATACTGGGACAAAAAAAAGAAACAAAGCAAATGGTGCAGATGTTAGAATGCTTAGTATAATCAACACTTAGAACACAAAATTACCTAGAAAGAGAGACTCATTGAGGGATTGTCTAAACCATGTTGGCCTGTGAGCACGTACTGGGGAGGCTGTCTTGCTGGTCTTTGCTGATGTGAGAAGCCTCTTCCAGAAAGCAAGCAACTCCATTCCCTCATTTGGAGGCTCTAAACTGTTCAAGAAGTATGTGTCAGGTTCTAAGCACACACACATTCATTGCTCTATGCCCTTGATGGTGGATGTGATATAAACAGCTGCTTCCTGCCCTGACTTGACATTTTCATAGTAATGGACTCTAACCTACAATTTAAGCTGAATAAACCATTTATCTTTTATATTGCATTTCTGGTTATTTTATCACAGCAACATAAAGGAAACTAAAACCTAGGTTTGTGCTTTGAATCTAGTGAGTATGAAGGAACTCTCCAGGAAGAAAAAGTTTAAGCATATATGAAAGTGACATAAAAAAAATCAACATAAAAGAAATAATCAAATATAAAGATACTGGTATGAAATATTGATGGAAGAACAATGAGAACACAGACTGTGTGAGCCAAAAGACAATAGGAAAGTAGCCTCAATAGGAAGATAGGAATTAGGCCTTTTAGATCCTTCTAAGGTGAAACATGTACAGTTTTTCAGAATGTAGTGGGGACCATGAAGACCTTGAAAGTGGAGGAACCTAGTCTCTGGTGGGCACCCTGAGAGACCCATTTTATTGTCTATAGTGTTGGTGCATACCAGGGGCTGATTCATAATACATTGAGTTGGTATAGAAAATGGTGATGGAGGTACCAAGATATATTTAGCAAAAATACCAGCCAAAGAGAATCCAGATGTATATTCCCCAGATACAGGTGGCAATATTTATCTACTGTTGGAAATATTTATCTACTGTTGGCTGACCTTTCTAAATCTCTATGCCATGTTCCTTGTGACAAGTGGTTATGGAGTGTCTACTTAGATAAATTCCCTAAAAGGTATAATGCACAGATCTCCCTTTGCATATTGGGAAAATTTAAACTTTACTTGGCTCAAACTAAACAGAATATGAAAGAAAGCCAGTAAGAATGCTTTATTGCTTCAGTTCACTGGTTATCATTGGTTTGCTACTTAAAATGTATAAGCTGATGAGGCCAGGAGATGCAGTTCTGGGCATTGAACCCATACTGTTTACTGCCCCCATGATCTTATGAAGAATGGATGATTATCATAGCCCACTTGTTATTATTTTCCTAAGGAGGCTGTCTCGGACCAGCTTCAGTCTTGCACTTACATAATTGAATTTTAGATAGAGATGTACTGCTGGTTTATATGAATTTTCCACAGGTGCCAGCATGAGGCCCAGCTTTAACAAACAATATTTTTAATTGAGATTTTATGTCCTTGCCCTCAAATCAAGTACTTTAATAGGTTCCCAGCTGGAATAGGTGTCTTAGTTACTACCACTTGCAACTTCAGAAAAGAGTTATTTTCTCCACCTCCTGGGGAGTGTCCATCTACTGTGGTGACCCACCACCTGCATTCACCATAAAATGAGTGTTTTGTATTCCATTATGTTCAAAGTGTGGCCTTTACAATCTGCATATTTCATGCAGGGTGTGCTGGCTCTCTTCCACCACAAAACATTAAGATGGAGAGGTACGAGAAATATTGATTTGTCACTTATAACATGGAACTGACAGATTGAAAGGAAATTTGGATGCTTTCCAGATTTCCAATAACTTGAACATTATTATACAGAATAGAAAGATTTCCATAGCAAAAAATTTCTTGGACCTTCAGCCCCCAAATCATGACACATAGACTTATTATTAATGATGAATGCTCAGCCTTAGCATAGATGTTTAAAACTTAAACTATCATATTTCTATTAATTTATGAGCTACAGAGGTACATTTAGCTCATCTACATACTCTTCTGCTTTCTTGCTTATTCCATGTCTGTCTGGCCTCTGTATGGCAGGCCCTCCAGAGTTTCTCTTTTTCCATGCCACCCCAACTAAAAAACCCTACACTAAGCTCCTCCTTGCTATTTCCTGTCACCTGGGTGCTAACCCCGCCTCTCTGAGCCCAGGTTAATTTTTATTTAATTAACATAAATCCAGCACATCTTTATATAGCTAAACAAATGTAACTCATTTTTGCTGAGTTAAACAAATATTCTACAACATTTATTTTTTTCTAAAAAAATTTAGCTTTAACATAGTAAAAATATACAAGAACAATTATCATATATGGATTACATTTACAACATCTAGTCCCTTTGCATAGATAATCATTCTATTATCTCTTTTATTTTGCCAAGTCCAAAGTTCTGTACCTAATTTGCTTTCTATCATAACCAAGGAAAGTTAACTATAACTATCTAGTCTTCAACTCCATCAAAGACCCTAGAAGGATATAATAGTATCTGAGTAAACAGTAAGTACAGTGCAAGCTGATTCCGAAATAAAAATTTAGAAATGACAGAGATATCTTGCTGGCTGGACAGTCACCCAAAGTTTTTCTTCAATCTTAGGGCATCCATCGTTGGCCTATATGCATAGACTATCTAGTAGACTTTCCTATGAAGCAAGAATTTTGAAGGACTATTCTGCTTTGTGTTGGCAGTTTGGCAGTCACTTTCCTTTGTGTCCTGTATGTCCAGTTTGGACAGCATAATGTCAGAAGTCAGGGAAAAGACAATTTCTTTCTTTTTTTTAAAAAAAAAACAAAAAACAAAAAACAAACCTTTATTTATTTGCTTGGTGTTTGCCTGGAACTGGGAACTGAAACTACAGACAGTTGTGAGCTGCCATGTGGGTGCTGGGAATTGAACTCTGGTCCTCTGGAAGAGCAGTCAGTGCTCTTAACCGCTGAGCCATCTCTCCAGCTCCAAAGACAATTTCTTACCTAGTGGTTAGCTTTGCCACATTGAAAGCAAACTCCCTAAAGAGGTCTTCAATGCCTATTATTCTTTTATGAAGTAGATTGGTACTGCCAGGAGCAAACATGTTTCACTGTCATGAAAAGCTATGTTAACAAAACACCTTAAATGCCATATTTTGTAGGTCTTTGAAGTATTAGAAGACCATATACTTATCTAAAATATATCTCTGTATAATCTTGAAAACATACCTAATATAACTACAAGTTTGATTTTTATAGATGACTAACTACTAGTCACTAAAAAATTGGTAGCTTTGTTTTTCAAGTGTTTCTAGAATTTAAACATTCAAGATGGCTCCCTATAGAGTCAGGCTTTGCTGTGGGCTGAAATTTTGACTTCTCTTATTTATCTCTATTTGAGAACAAATGTGCTTATGAATAGGTTAATGCCATCTGAGGTCCATAATATTAAAAATTTCTTAATTTTTCTATTTTTTTAAAATAATAATAGCTTCTTAGGACTAGATCTTTACCTTACATTTTTAAAATGAACTGTATAGGCACAATACCTTAAATAAGAATAGAAGCGTATATACAGTGTGTTGTAACAAAAATAACATTAATGTTTTATTAATGTACAAAAATCCCTTGAACAAGAATATAAACATATAAACAGTATGTTATAAAAATAATCTTACATATATGTCATTATATAAAAATCCATTTTATAAGAGTAGAAACGTATATACAGTATGCTATACCAAAAGTAAGCTTAAATTTTTATCAATATACAAAAATCCTTACCAATGTAACATAGTTGAAATTAACAGTTATTTTTAGTTTAAAGTAGATTCGATAATCTATCCTTTTATCTTATTATTCCTAAATCCTCCTGGTTCTTTTCAGAAAAGAGTCCTCAAATTTAATGACACTTGCTTAGTTTATTCCCTTACCACAACTAATAACAATTTGCAACCAACCACCCCCCAAATGCAAACATTTATATTCTATAAATGACTAAAACCTGCCCACTCTGCCTCTTGGGATTGTGGTTGTCATGTTCTAAAATTACTTCCTGCTGTCTGGAGATGATGGTGTCTTTAAGGGACACTGAGCAAATTGAGATAATGATCACATCCTGGGAAAACAAGCTATTAATATTTGTTGTCCAGTCTTTGTATAATGAGAAAATTAAAAGCTTATCTGAGGTACTGGCTAGAAGTACTTTCTAAGGCTGGACCCTCTTGGCTAGCAGCTTTGAAGTTGTCTTGAGAAGTTTTGTAGTCTGAAACTGATCTTTAGATGGTGTTTGTCAGGCTAATGACATTACCACAAGCCAGGCAGAATCATCATTATCGATCTCCATCATCTTTTTAGAGACTTCAAAGGTCATCGTTAGGAATGGTTATGGTTCACTACAGAAAAGTTAAACATTGTAAATGTCCTATGCAGCAAATCTTAGAGAGGAAAAAAGACCACAATGTATTATAGATTTTGGTCTAATTAATATGCTCCATCAATAAAAGAGAAAGGAGAGAGAGTGAGTGAAAAAACTAGTCACTAAAAAATTGGTAGCTTTGTTTTTCAAGTGTTTCTAGAATTTAAACATTCAAGATGGCTCCCTATAGAGTCAGGCTTTGCTGTGGGCTGAAATTTTGACTTCTCTTATTTATCTCTATTTGAGAACAAATGTGCTTATGAATAGCTTATTGCCATCTGAGGTCTATAAATGTTTTATGCATTTCAGTATATGTGGCTGATTTGGTCTTCTATTTCCTTGCCATGGAACCCCAAATAGCAACCATAGCACATATTACATAAGCATGTTTGCATGTGTACGTGCATTCATGTGTATGTGTGTGTGTGTTTGTGTGTATGTGCATGTGCATGTGTTCTCATTGATGGTAGATGACATCATTGAACTCATTCCTTATATACTGAACCTTAGTTTTATTAAGGTCTTTCAGTGACCTGGAACTCACTAAATAGGCTATGCTGTTTGACCAGTGAGACCTGAAGATCTGACTGTCTCTCGTTCCTCATAACTGGAATAATAGATGCATGTTGCTGTGCTTTTTTTTTTTTACATGAATTCTAAGAATGAAACTCAGGTCATCGTGCTTGCATAGCATACATTTTACCTGCTGATCCATCTCTCCAGCACTATTTAAAAATATTTTATTTATCCTTTAAAATTTTATATCTATACAATTAATTTTGATCATTTCTATGTCCATGCCCCCTCTAACTCTTCTAGGCCCCCTAAACATATCTTCTTCCCAGTGTCATGTTCTCTTTATTAGAATTGATTTTTTTTATAATCTACTAAGTCTAGTTAATGTATCCTGTGTGTAAGACTGTGGGGTATTTTCAACCACATTCTGACCTCCAAAAGCAGAGCTCTCCACCCCATCTACTCTCAGTTGCCACTAGGTCTTCAGCTAGGGATTTAACCTTAATGGGCTCTCCCCAGTTCATGCTGTAATTTTAAATGGCCTGATTTATGCAAGTATGTCTTTTTTCCAGTAACTACAATTGCTGTGAGATCATAAGTGCAGTAGCAATGACATAGACATAGCCCAGCATGTTAGGCCATCTCTCTTCATGGTGTTTGTCTTCCACATCCCCTGGGTCATGGGGAGAGCATAGATATGGCTGATTCTTCTGTGGCCAGGCACTCATAACCACTTATTTCAGTACTTTGGATTGCTATATTGCAAATTTGACCTTTGGACTCTTCTATTCCTCCTCTTCTTGGCCCCCTGGTACCATTCACTGAATGATTCTCCTTTAAAAAAAAAAAAAAAGCATTACACTTTCTTCAGACTTTCATATTTCCTTCCTTTTCCACTAGGTTCTTTTTTTCTGCTAGTCTGTGCTCACCATTTTATAGACTCTCAGATTGTTGTTTCTTGGTCCCCATCAAACCCTGCATCCCTTTGGGCAAGGTTCTCACAAGCAGCTCATGATGATTTTCTTGAGTTGTTTAGGGAAAGAAGCAGCACTTTTTTTTTTATTGCAGTGACTCCCTTCTGCTTGGAAACCTCCGCAGCTTCACTTTGACCACAGAACCTGCGGTAATGTCGTGACGGTAGAACATCAGAAGCACATGGTGGAGCTTGACATGAGCTAGGAAGAGGCATCGCAATGATCTGTGAAATACACTCTGAAAATTAAACCAAGAGAGTAAGAATGGAGGGCGGATGGATAGAAAGGAGAGAAGACAGAATGTTCTGGAGAGAACAGGTGAAAGTAAGATGTGAGGAGATGGTTCAAAAGAAAGGTTGTTGTATTTTGCATGGATTCTACAGGACAGATCTCTTTTCTAGAAGTTGGTGGTAGAGTGGTAATTGTCAGTGGTTGGCAAGAGTAAAAAGTAAGAGAGAGATGGGAAGATATGCCTCGATGGTTACTAATGTATAGTCAGAAGCAAGGGATTCTGGGATAATCTTTTGCTGTAGGGAAAATGTGAATAATGATAACTGGATACATATTTTTAAATGTTTAGAACAAAGTATTCTGCAGCCTTCTACTAAAAGGAAACTGTGGTTGTGAGAGAATGAGATGAGTCAATGGGTAAAGGCACTTGCTACTCACCCTGACAACCTGCATTTGATCCCTAGCAGAAAGAAAGAAAACTGAAAATTTTCCTGTCTTCATGAGCCCAATACATTCATACATTAATACATGAATATACACATATAAAGATAACAAAGCACAAATATATCTTAGTTCATTGAAAGCTTCATACAATGCATTTGTATAATATACATCCGCTCCCAAAACTCTTCCCAGATTCACTCCCCTCTCTATGTATCCAACTATGAGTCTTATTTTTGTTTTTTGTTTTTTTTTTTAAAAAAAAACATCAAGAGCAATCTATACTTAAAATGAAATAGTAAATATTAATTTGAGTGATGTGTTTAACCTAATTTAGACTTCACACGAGGTTTACTATGGAAATGTCACATGCTATCTCCCATTAATATCCATTTTTAAATGTTTTATGTGTCACATAAAAATAACGTTAAATTAAAAATTGGAAATGTACAAATTAAAACCAAGTTAAGTTTAAATGCTAATAGGTTCACAGAGAATGGGCATGTGGAGATTTGATGCAAATTTGTGTTAGCCTTGTTTTATGTTTGAAAGAGGCAAAGATAGTTCAGAGTTTTAGAGAAGGTCTGCTCTTCTAGAGGACCCAGGTTCTGTTCCCAACACTCACATGTCAGCTTAACAACTGTCTGTGACTCCAGGTCTAGGCAATCTGACGCCCTCTTCTGTAGTCTGTAGGCACTGCATGCCTGTGTTGCATGCAAAAATATGTGCACAAAATAAAAATAAATAATTTTAAAAGAAAGGTGTCACAGTGAGGACTGAGAATAAAATCCTTGTCTCACAAACATAAGAATTTTCATTTAAACTCAAGGACAGATATAAAAAAAAATCTCTGTGTGGCCTTAAGTGTCAGTAATCCCAGCCATGGGACATAGAAAGGTGTTTGCTAGGAATTTGCTGACCAGCCAGCTTAGCCAAATCACTGAGCCAAGTTTAGGTTCATGGAGTGGACCTGTCTCAAAAAATAAGTGGAGAAACAACTGGAAAGACATCTGCCATCCATTTCTGTCTTCCAATGTACTTGCCTGTGCTCATGTGCAGAGAGAGAGAAAGAGAGAGAGAGAGAGAGAGAGAGAGAGAGAGAGAGAGAGGGAGGGAGGGAGGGAGGGAGGGAGAGTATTAAAAGCTAGGACCTACTTGTAGATAGTTTGCTGACTCAGACTGAAGCAGAAATCTGGGCTTGCATCTATTGTTGTATTTAGAGATGTGTTAGGTACCCATAAAAACCATAAGCCAGCACCTTCTTTCCTCATCCCAACCCAATACACACACACACACACACACACACACACACACACATACAAACACACACACTGCCCACTGTCCACTGCCCACTGCCCAGGCCTGTCTTTTCTTGAGCATGTTGAGGAAGCAGAAGCATAGCTCCAAAGAGAGAGAGAAAGACAAATCTCTTATTGTCTTTCTCTTCTGCTCCTGGTTCTGAGCCACTCCACCCTCCTCACTCATTTCTTGTGTCCCAGTTAGTGCACCATTCAGTCACCTTGGATTTATGTGACAGAGTGTGAGAATGCCATCATTGCTGAGGCCGCTGCTGCCCTGCCTTGATCGAGCTCCCTGCACTCAGAGGATTTTATCTGAGCCCAGTTTGCCAGTTGATATAGTCTCAGCCATTTGTCATAAGAGCATTCCAACCAAGCAGTTGACTGGTTTGAATGCTTAATTACTGAAGGAGAGAGGCTGATGACTGTGTGGATGTGACTCTCCAGTCCTTTCTGCTTATATCTTCTGGTACTGACCACTGCTGGCTAATTTATACAGTAAACATACTACTCTGCATCACTACACACACACACACACACACACACACACACACACACACACACACACAGAGAGAGAGAGAGAGAGAGAGAGAGAGAGAGAGAGAGAGAGAACCACCATTTCACCTGCATATTCTGCAATGAACAAGGACTCTCTACCTCCCTTAAATTCATGAGTGCCTTTCCTTGTGAACAGAAATCAACAGAAAACAGGTAACCCAGTTTTCAATCAACTCTAGATATGAGGGCATCTTCTGCACCAGCTTCTGAAAGAACATTCACCTGGATGTTTTAGATCAATTCTGCAGAGATACCTTGCTGATGCCTCCAACTCTGGACTCTTGGTTCAAATTGCATAAGTCATAATAGATGACTTAGTCACATATTAATCTCACAGACAAGTTTACCTAGATGAGACTGAAATGCATTGTGGAAGCAGAATCATCTTAGGGATCATCTTCTGAAAGTCACAATGGAGAGTTTAAGGGATAGTGAACTTTCTCAGAATGAGTTCATCAATTCAGCTCTTTCTTATTCGGAGGAAAATTAAAACATGCTTCTTGCCTTTATTCCCCCCTCTCACCATCGATTCCCATAAAACATTCTATATGATAATGGGCCTCAAGTAACACTTGTCATTTGTGGTATCCTATTGCATATTTAAGAATATATATATATATATATATATATATAGTATGTTTTTATGCCAAGATAACCTGTCAGAATACCTTAAATATTTAGCATAGTTTTGATGGTTTCCATTTATCTTCAGGTCCGCAGAGTATTTTATTTATTTAATTTTTCATGATGGTATACTGTAGCCCCTTCCCCTTAATTGTTTAATCACATCACTGTTCATATAATAATAGATAATTCTTACCTTGAAGAGTCTCTTTCTTATTAAAGGCAGCTGCTCATCAGCCATCTGTTCTGAGCATCCCTGGCTCATCCCCCCTCTGTTCTGTGCATCTCTCTCTCGTCCCCTCCTCTGTTCTGAGTGTCCCTGCCCTCTCTTCCCTTCTTCTAACTTCTGTCCTTCTTCAGAGCTGTCACATTTTAAGTCATCTGGACTCTTTCAAAACTGCCAGAGGTGAAATTGACTTCTGGAGAATGAATGCCTGAAAACTGCAGCCAGTGCACTTTTGGCACATTGAGATGTCCTCTGTTTAGAGACCTGAAGGGATAATGTATAGTATATTTCAGACTATGAATAGGGGACAGGCATAACCCACATCTGCACTCACCCCCTCCTCGGTAGATGACAGTGCATAGTAAGGCCCTCTTGAGCTGCCACTCAGAACCTCCACCTCCAGATACCTTCCTAAAACCCCTCCAGTTTTATTAGTTTTGACCCCCATAACCTCAACCTTTAAAATAGAAGCTTTTGCAAAGGTTATACAGAACAACCTACACTGACATCTTTAACATACATTGTGTTTAATAATTATAATATCACAGAGAACGTACTGTCTGGAACTATCCCACACATGGCTCAAAAGACATTCTTCAGGGGCTGGAAGATGGTTCAGTAAGTGAATCACTTGCTGCACTTGTGTGAGTATCAGAATCAGAATTCAAATCCCAGAAGCTACAGAAAGCCAGATACAATAGTGCTCATCTGTAATCCCAGTGAAATAGGAATTGGAGGCATAAATGTCCATTCATGCCGTGGGCCAGTTAACTTGGCATATGCATCAGTAATCTACCAGGGACCATATGGCATACAAAGTGTAAGGTAAGGACTGACGCCGGAGGCTATACTGTAACCTGCATGCCTAGGCACACTGGTGCCTACATTTATACATAAAAAGTAGAAAGTAAAAACACTCTTTTCTCTCTACCAACAAGATAAAATAGAATGTAGAAAGATAAGTAAGTGACCCCAGTAGGTAAAGGTCCTGTGATTTTTCAGACTATGTAAATTATTTTCAGTTGCCCTCCCCACTTCTCGTCAGATTTGAGAGCAAGGACAATGTGGCTTTCTGGAGATGCTGGGCAGCTCTTGTCAGAAGCAACACTGAATTTGCTTTGTTAGTGTAGACTAGAGATAATTTAGTGTAAAATGCCCCAATAAAAATTTTCCCCAAAGCATATGTAAACCACGACATAATAGATTTATCAAAGTAGCAGAATGCTATTATGTTCAAAAGATTAACCAGACCTAAGCTATTTGTCATAGCAACGGGTGCTGGAATTGACAAATTACAACTGAACTCAGTTTGTAGCAAAATGTTAGACAGTGTTTTGGCACTGATTAATTGACATGAGAGTCCGGCCTGGAATATATTACAGGAATTTAAATATCATCCAGAACAGAACATAACCATGTTTCAGAACATCCCCAAACTGTACCAAGCAATTATGGTGTTTCCTTGATGATAAAAAATGCATCTGGAAAAACTACTCCATCAACTTAGTCATTTTTAATTGAAAAGAAAAGTAATTTTGTTATGTGCAGAGGCTGACTTTCAAGAAGCCTGATTAGAGTTTGTGGTATGGGGCAAGAAATGGACTGTTTCTCAGAAAAGAACACTAATGGATTGAGGAGATGACTATGTTACTGAAGTGTTAGGTGTTTCCTGTGTGAAGTTTGAGAACCTGAGCTCAGATCCCTAGCATCCTTGTAAAAATCAAGGCAGGTTAGTGAGCATCTGCAACCTCAGTGCTAGGTAGGATGAGATGCAACCTTGCTGGAGTTAGAGAACCAGTTTAGTCAAATTGGCAAACTCTAAGTTCAGTATGAACCCTGTACAACCAATAGTATGATGAGTCACCAAAAAAGACTCCCAGTGCTGACCTATCACTTCCACATGAACACAAGTGGACCTGTGCATATATATGAACACAGATGTACAAAAATACACACATATGATACACACCAAGAAAAATAAAGAAACAAAATTTTGCCAAAGCATCTGGGGACTGAGGTGGGAAGATCACAGCATTATCCAGGTGGCTGAGGTGGGGAGAGCAGGAGAGCATGGGGTGAGGTGGGGAGAGCAGGAGAGCATGGGGTGAGGTGGGGAGAGCAGGAGAGCATGGGGTGAGGTGGGGAGAAAACAACTTCAAGGCCAATTTGAGCTATTGTAGCGAGAGGGAACAAATTAACTCTTTTAATGTATTTTATTTTAATAAGGTAATAAATACTTTTCTATCAAGATACAGGCAGTGGAAATGATATGTGCTCAGAGAGAGAAGAAAGAGACTTTGGAAGAAGGAAGAATTTTGCTTCTATAATCAGCACACAAATCCATAACATAAGCCTCTATTTGATGATGAAGAAGAATATGTCACCTCTATGGCTGGTTGGCATTTTCATTATGAAACAGAATGACACTGTTAGGTTCTAAAGAGAAGACTGGAATTAATGGGGTTTCTCAGTCTCTATCCCTGTCTGGCAAAGTAATTCCTTAAGCAATCTTCTTTATTTCAAGATGTCAATGCCATGATATGGGCTTATGGGTGTCCATTTTCAACTGATCTTTTCATTTGTTACTGGGATGTAAGTTTGAAAGTCCTGCTGTCAGTGTTCTCTAGAGGAACAGAATTGATATGAAAAATATGTACATATGTATGTATGTGTATGAGATTTATTAGCATGGATTGCACACTGTGGTCCAGTTAGTCCAATGATTGCTGTCTACCAATGGAAAACTCAAGAATCCAGTAGCTGTTCAGTCCATAAGGCTGGATGTCTCAGCTCATCTTCAGTATACACTAGAGTTCTGAAGAATTAGACTCTAATGTCAGTGAAGGAATGAACTTGGCAGTGAGATGGAAGACAGGCAGGCAAGGAAGAAGTACTTCCTTTTTCCATGTCCTTTATATAGACTGCCATCAAAAGGTGGATCTTTCCACCTTAAAAGATCTAGATTTAAGGTGGGCATTCCTACTCCAAAAGATCTGGAGTTAAAGGTGGCTCTACCCACTTCAAATGATTTAATTCTTTAAAAAAGTCCCTCACAGATGTACCCAGCCACTTGAGTTTTTGTTAATTCCAGATGTAGTCAAGTTGAAAACCAAAGATAATCATCCAGCCATGGACTCTGATTGTCCTGCACCGGTTCTTTCCAGAACTATCCTCTTTCCATGTTTATTCTCTCTCTCTCTCTCCCTCCCTCCCTCCCTCTCTTTCTCTCTGCCCTTTTATATTTTGTTTCTCAAATTTCATCATTGAATAAATGTAGCAGTGCTTTGTCCTTTATTGACTGAATTTATAGCAAAAGACATTACTAAAAATATAATGAAGGCTGAGGGGATTTAGCTTAATTGGTATAGCATTTTCAGAGCGTGCATGAGGTTCCCAGGTTCCATCCACAGTGCTATATCACCTGGGCATGGTTGCATGTTTTTGTAATCCCAGCACTTGAAAGGTGGAGAGAGGGGGATCAGAATTTCAAGGATCCATAGGGAATTTATGGTCAGCCTGTATACATTTTATATATATATATATATATATATATATATATATATGAATCATGAAGATTGTCTACATTTTCTTCAATGGGAGATTGATTAGGTCAGGTGTAGAATTGATTATATTAAGCTAGAACTCATATAAGTTTACTTTATCATTTGTCTAACAAATCCAGGTTGTGAACAGGTTTTATCTATATAACAAACCTATGTTTTGTTAAAAGTTAGTTAAGGAGCCAACAATCACTGATGCTGTTGGAGGCAGTGACCACTTCACTAAAGTGCTGCGAGTTGTACAGCCATGTTGTCATTTTAGGAAGGGAAGTAAGTACCTGCAGTGCAGAGAAAAATATGGGTCTAAATAGAAAGTGGGTGGGTTATATCTTTTGACATGAGCTATTTTATTTCCAAATAGCCCACAATGATCTCTGTTTTAGGCAGAAAGCATATTTGGATGTGACCTGGAAATATTATTTTTTAGGCCAGAGAAGCATATTAACCCAACAGAAATATTCCCTCCCTTGCTCTTTCTTGTTTTGTGGCTCTGGATCAAATGTATGGCTTTGTGTAGCTACACATGATCTACATTCCAAGCCCTACTTTGAGTTTTCTGTCCTGCACCTTGTAAAAGACCATCAGAATGATCTCAATTTCTCTTCTGTTTAAATTGAAGGCATTAATAAATTACATCCCTTTAACTCTGCTGTTACAACACATGCCTTATGCAATCTCATGTTTTCATGTGAATTAAAAAAAATCTTAAAAGACCTAAGGCTTAAGAGAATCAAGAAAGAGTTGGGGGAAAGTCTTTTGCCCAGAGGACCAGGAAGTCTGCTGTGAGATTGTTTCTCCTAGATATGATAAGGAAGAACACCCATGACACCTCAACAATATGGCTGCCCCAACAAGACCTGAAAAATGACAATATCAGCAGAAGCTCCTAAACAGAAGGGGAAATCTTATGGTTACTGCCCCTAGGCAACTAATGATCGATGAGATAGAGAGGGAGGGAGGGAGGGAGGGAGAGAGAGAGAGAGAGAGAGAGAGAGAGAGAGAGAGAGAGAGAGACACATACACACACACACACACACACACACACACAGAGAGAGAGAGAGAGAGAGAGAGAGAGAGAGAGAGAGAGAGAGAGAATAAATTAGTCTCTCTCAGGAATGATTTTCCCAATTTATTATCCAACTTAAAGTGGCCAGGACCAAACCAACATATACACAAGTCACACTACTAAATGGACTCAGCAAGCTGAATTTATACATTTGTGTGTGTGTTGATATGATTGTGTATTATATATATATATACATATTCAAAGAACAGCCATCAATATGAGGAGTGGGGGCATAGTAACAGGAAAAAATAAATGGAAGTGAGAAGTGAAATAATTATGTTTTGATTATTATAATTTTTAGCTAATAAAAATAAAGAAAAACTTACAATAAATATTTTTCTTCCATATTCCATATACAATAGTATAAACATAAATTGATATAGTCTAATCCATACATTAGGTTTTAAACTAAAAATTTCAAAATATTGAAATGACTTACATTATCATGGATTTAAAAAAGAATGTTAAGATGAAAATCCTTCAGCCCTTCAATGCTAGTGCTAACTCAGTCATGGAAGACTGAATGGCCTAGGGAGAAGCAGACAGAATGCTTTCAAAAGGAAATATTGGTAGCTTGCACAAATTAGCAAAGACAACCTTGGCCTTGCCATAAGCATGGCTTTTATAGCTGATTTACATACAATCAAATAAGATTATGCACTAGAGTTCAAATTTTTATTTTGTGCCAAGTTTGAGCATGCATAGAAACAATAACTGAGGACCTGTGGCTGGCAGTGCAGGCCCATAACCTCAGCCCCTCAGGAGGCTGAGGTAGAAGACTCACTGCTGAAGGCCTGCCTGGTCTACAGTACCAGGTCAAAGCTATCCTGGGTGACTCAGTGAGATTCTAACTCAATGTAAAAATCCTTAGAAAAATAACTAATAGACAAACACAGAGAGGTAAGAGGTTTGGGGCAATAACTAACCTGGGGCAAGGCAGGTTTGAAAAATCACCATTACCTACTTCATATGGAGGGTCACAAGTGCATAGAAATCCAGATAACACCTCCAAAGTGTGCTCTTGTGAGCTGACCTGGTGTCTGTCCCTCTACACACAGGGCTAGACATTAGTTTGTATCTCCTTCCAGTTCTCTGCCTTAGACTTGGCTGCGCTGTGCCATTCTTCCAATTAATAAGAAAACACCAAACAGAACATTAAAGCTTACAGCTTCACATTTTCAAATTAAATTATCTATTGATTAGTTCAAGGCTGTTATTAAAAATCAGCAGAAGCACAGCTGACGGTGCCTTGAAAATATCCATCACGATGACTTTGATCAAATCGTAAACGGTGGGTCTGCACTTTATGGTTAGAAGTGGAGGAAACAAATGAGCAATAAATTGGAAGCTCAGGTAATTGGGGGAAAGGGAATCTATTTAATCTGTCCCAAGAGCTAACTGGTCCTGAGAACTGATGTTCTCATATTTGGTTAAAGCCTTTTGTCTTAAAAGATCATTTATAAATGCTTAAGAAATATTCAATAGTGACCAGCAGACACTCTGTGGGGAGGGAGTCTGGGTCAGGGAGTGGCTGACAGGCTCAGGGGCTGTCCTGGATAGGAAAAATAAGTTCTGATGACACATTACACAGTAGGGTAAAGACGTTTGGAAATTGTTAAGTGTCAACAATAGGAAAAAGAGATCTTGAATGTTCTTATCTCAAATAAGTAATTAGCCAGGCATAGTGCCCAATGCCTGCAACCCAGCCCACCAGAAGCTAAGGGAGGAGGATTGCAGGTTACTGATCACAGTGAGTCCAAGGCCATTCTAAGTAACTTGGTGAGACCTTGTCTCCAGATATATAGTAAAAAGAGGACTTGAAATAATGGCTTCTTAGTGGTACAGCATTTGCCCAGCATGTTTGAGTTTAAATCTCTGGGTCCACAAAGGATGAATTGATGGATGGACTATGCACTCTTATTTGTGCATCAGAACATCAAATTATATCTCAATAAATATATACAACTATAGCGTATCAGTCGCTTCCCCTGAGAAGTTCTGGGGAATTCCCCTTTGAATTTTTGTTTTCACTTAACAATCGATGACCAATCAGATTGGAATCCCTTTAGAGAATTGTCACCCATCGCTAGTGACTAGCTTTCACGTGGAAATTGGCCCCTTTCATTAATCCACTTTGGCAGGACTGGAGAGGTAGCTCAAAAGTTATACATGCTTGTGACTCTTGCCAAGGACCCAACCACTTGTAGTAGGATCAGTTCTAGAGCTCTGACACCTTCTGGCCTCTGTAGGACACTCACATAGATATACACACATGCACACAAGTAAAAAGAATAAAATTAAATTTAAAAAACTTACCTGATAGAGTAATTGAACCAAAAAAGTGAATCGTCTAGTTCACACACCCCTATAAAGTCAAGGTTTGCTTCATTCCAGTGTATATTGTAACTTCTGGATACTCTACTGGTTTAAGTGTCTTGAGCTTTGGCCAGAGAAGCTGTGAGCTTGTAATGATATCATGTGACACAGACTCTCACTGACTGTGACTGTGACTGTCATACACACACACACACACACACACACACACACACACACACCCCATTTTCTTTCCCACTCTTTTTTTAATCTTTTATTTCTTTCTCAGTTCTATACCCAATGAAAGCATTATATCTGTCTTAGACTTTGTTTTCATTAGAATGCTCTTTTAAGCCATATGCTAGCTGTTTTATTTTGAAAACACAGTTTGCACACACATATGAAATGTTTAGATAAAATTGCTGCCAACACAATAAGGTCTTTAGTTAAAATAATTGGATATTCTGTATCTTCTGAAGTTTCCTTTTGTACTTGGGTACATATCATATTCAAGCACTTGTGCTGTTCAATCTATCCTGTGTTGCAACTATTATTGAAGTCTACATAAAAATAGAGCGTAAAATTTCTTCTCAGTGGCCATCAAGAAAATAGGGTATCAGGATGCCAATGCTATTCAAATGTTATGAACTCTGCTTAGGAAACTGTATAGATTTCTTAGGTTATCAGTGATGTCTGATTTTCTAGAGGGCCTCAGTTAGATTCCCAGTGCTCAGTTCGGGGTGCTCAGAAAACTGCCTGTAACGAGTTACTGGAAATCTGACTTCCACTTCTGAGCCCCAGAGGCATCTACAACACATATACATGTACACCCCCATCCTACCCCTATCCTCACAATACACAAAATTAAGATAAAATAAAACAAACTCTATTTGGGAAAATGTATCACCCATAATGTGATGGGAAATGCATGTGTTTCATTCTGCCATATAACCTTCATGCTGTGGGAGGAAAGTGAAAGGTGAGAACACTTGATCATCTTAAACTCTGGATACCGTAGGCATTTGTGTGTACCTTAAGCTTTGGTCATCTGTGTGTATGTGTGTGTGTGTGTGTGTGTGCATGCGTGCACACTTGTGGTTCTCATTTCTAATACAAATTAAGAGGGAAGTGTGAGCACTAGACATTACTAAAGAACATTCAAGTTCAAATTGTGCCTAATGGAAATTCCCAGATCCTTTTAGTCCTGTATTTCCTTAAGATAATGTCCCAAGCAACACCTGGTAGCCATTCTTCATTCTGTTTCTCCAGGGAAAGCTTGCTAAATACACCTGTTAGTTTTCTAGACAACTTTCCTTTTTTCTTTATTTGCTCATCTCTCAGCTATATGCACGAAGTCTGCTTTGTATGGGGCCAATAGACATATATTTCTTTTCTTCCCCAATGAAATGCATGCTCTACCTGGAACTTTTAGGAGAACTCAGTAATATAACCAGAGAAAATACATATTATGAAGAAATACTCAGAATATTGAGGTGAAGAATTTTTTGAAAGCTTTGGGATGGTAGAACATTTAAACAAAGACTGAAAAAAATGAGACTCTTGGAAAGTGTGTTCAAGGCTGATGTTATAGCAGGTGCAGACATAGGGGTGGTATTTCTCAGCCGTGCTTGGGCCTCAGGCTCCAGCCCCAGGTGCCAGATCATGTTGAGTGAGAAAAAGAGGATGAATGTGGGAGAGATGGGCCTAGGCCAGAATACAGAGTCCCATAGGCACCCAATTCACATTGAGTTCCAGACATAATTCACATCCTGACCTGGCACATAGCACAATTCATTCTGTTTACCTCATAAATGAAGCATAGATCACATCCTACATGTCTGTGTGCATCTCCCTTTATAACAAACTTTTGGATAGGGCCCAAATGAAAGAAGATGGAGTCTTTTCCCCCTGTCCCTTTGACTGAGCTGACCCTTCAGGTTTGTTGGGATATGTGCTCTTGGTTACTTTGTGACAAGAAATGACATAGTGTTGCTTCTAATTCATTGTGTTAATCTTCAAAGGTAACTTTTCCCACTCTACCATTTGTCTCCTGTGTGTGTGTGGAGGGAAGTGCACGCATGTGGCAGATGTGGGTCAGCTTTGGGTTTCTCTTTTAATAAAGTTCTCTAGCCTGTGTTTTGAGACAATGTCCTGCTATTGAATAATCCCGTTGTACACTGTAAAGATTTGTTACTCCAATTGCTTTAATAAAGTGACGACTGGCCAATAGCCAGAAAGGAAGTATAGGCAGTTAGGGAGAGCAAACAAAGGATGATGGGAAGGAGAAGGGCGGAGTCACCAACTAGATGCTGAGGCAGCAGGAGATGGATGCCATGCTAATAAACAGCAGAGTGTAAATAAGGAATATGGGTTAATTAAAGTTTAAGAGTTACCTAGTAATAAGTCAAAACTATTTACCAAGCATTTATAATTTATATTCCACCTCTGAGTCAGTTATTTGGGAACAGAAAACGTCTGTTTACAATATCTCTAAGTGGTCTGAAGTTCATTAGTAGGCTATTGTTGCTGGACATTGAGCCCCAGGGAGTGTTCTGTCTTTCTTTCCCCAATACAGGGTGTATAGGTATACAGCTCCTTCATGAACTTGGCATTTTACTTGGCACCTTTGAGTGGTACTCAGATGCTTGTGTAGCAGTTTATCAATTGGCCCAACTCCCTAGCCTTTTTTAAAAGTATAATTTTTGTCATATATTTAAAATCTTTTGTGTCATTCCTAACAGAGTCAAATGTCCTCTAATTACAAAGAAAAGATCAGGTTTCAGAACAGTGTCATTCATCCGAACTTTCTCATATAACAAATGTCCTGTATTTTTAGGATCCAACAAGGTGGCTGTGACTGACAGGCGGGAAAGACAAGTCTCACTACAAAGAATCACATTGGATTTCTGAGTCCCCTACTCAAGAGAGTGTAACACAGAAATGGGATTTCGTGCTTCAGCTTATTTCAAACATTTACAACTTGAACAGTCATGGGTGGCTAGCAGTTATTACTTGAAAAGCACAACATCAGAGCTTGTTTCAAAAACCGCACTTGGAGCTCCCTGGAAACCACAGCTCACTTCCCATCAGTTGCTGATGTTCATGGCAGGAGTGTGTTAATGGGCCTATTCTGCTGGTGGTGAGGACTCCTCCACAAGGCAGCTGCTGTTTCCACCTATCAGCACCCATTTCTTCTCCCTCTGGCCATAACATTATATTTTTCTTAGATTTCACTCTCTTTTTCATATCCTTTCAAGGAGCTATGGAGTTGACTATATAACTCCACCTTAGACCTTAGCAAAATTCCTTCTTTCAGCTGTGTGTGTGTTTTTAGGGGGGTGGCTAGGAGATAATCATACGGTTTAAATTCACAAAGGACTCTCAGCCTCAAAAACCCCATTGAAACTTTTGGTAAATGACCCTACTGAGCCTGAATGACTGGAAGTTTCCCTGCTTCTCTCAGAACATTGCAGATGATACAGGTACCTATAAGTGTAATTTCATGCCCTCCTATTGAACCCTACTGAAATCATAGATATTTTACTTATATAAAGCAGTATGTTTCTTTTTGCCACAGATACATGTATGGTTGCATGTTTGTTTTATGTGGGTGCTGGGGATTTGAACTAAGGTCCTTATCCTTTTACAACAGCCACTCTTTTTGAGCCACATACCCCTTTTACTTGTCCTTTTTTGTTCTTATGTCAGACAGCTTCACTAGCTGTATTTGTAACCCTACCCACAAAAGATTTAAGCAAAGTGATGACTGGTGCCATGACATATAGCATTGCTGAAATGTAAGTGCTTCATATCACACAATATAAATGACTAAGAAATTATGGGAGAAAACTGGAATATCTCATTGGGAGATTGGTAAGAAGAAAAAAAAATCTGAAGATCAGAAGGGAGTACATGTAGTTACTTAGCCAGACTTATTAATTTGTTGCCTTTCATAGAAATTAAATTTAAAAGTCCTGCCATTAATCAAAATTAAGTTTAAAATTAGGCTGTGATATAGCTTAGAGGAGAAATATCTACCTAGATTTTCTGAGGCTTTGGGTTCTATCCTCAACAGAATAAAATAGAGTGAAGTAGCGAGTAAAATAAATAAGTACTAAGCTGGTACTAAGGTTTCTATTCAGAATAAAATACTATCAAAATTCAAAAATCCCAAAGAGGGCATAGAAAAGTTTAAGACTGTGGCATTGTTCTAGGTCTTTGGAGATTGTTCTCACTTTAGGAAGTTTGGTTAAATTTATTCAGAAATCTTTCAGTTGTTATCAAATGTTATCAGTTTCAGTTATTCAGAAATGTTATCAGTTGTTATCAATTCAAGCTTGTTTCATTACAATTTTGGAATGACTGTTGGTGAAGGGTGAGTGTAGAGTGGGTTTATGCACACACTGGTATGGTTTGAGTTTCTGCCAATCTCTCATGATCATCTTAACACAGGACTCAGGGAGAGGTGCAGGGTGGTCTATTTAACTTCTCTCTCTCTCTCCTGGCACATTGCCTTCACGACCATAGATGAATTACGCCCCCGAGACTAAGACTTGGGCATTTGTTTCTCTCACTTGAGACAATAATATCTGTTTTCCACTAATCATACCCTGTACAAGCAGAGTATCAGTCTGGGAGGCAAATTCTGGATATGCTGTGTACTGTCTTGGGATGGCTGTGTAGTTCAAAATTGATGTGTTGCAGCATTAATTATTTCCCATTATTTCCCATTGATTCATATCTACCTCATTAGTCATAGTTCAAAGTTGCAGAGTATGAGGCATTGCCTGAGCATATGTCATAGATTCTCCCAGTCAAAGGTATTGGGTGACACCATAGTTCACTCATTATCAGGACTCTCAGGTGAGTGCTCTGTCTTCAGTGATAGTTGACAATGCACTGTCCTCCAGACCACACTTGAGATTGTGGTTATTGGGATTGATGCCTTCATGGTATCCTCAGCTCCTGTCAGCTTTGGAGAGAACACTACTCAGTAGTAAATCTATTTTTTGCTTCAAGAATGTGAAAACTAGAAATGATGGCATGTCCCTGTAATTTCATTACTTGAGATACTCAGTAGAATTGGTAACACAAGGTCATCCTTGCTGATGTAGTAGATCTGTGGTCAGCCTGGCATATAAGAGACCCAGCCTGTCTCAGAACAACAAAAACAATGAGATAACTAACATACATAGCCCTGCAGTAGGGAGGCGGAAGCAGGAAGACTGTGAAGAATGAAACAGTTTGGCCTAAGAGAACAGGCTTGGTTAAAAAAAGAAATAAATTAATGATGTTCTTTTCTGAGGAATTCCTTTTTTCATTTAACTAAAAGCCTTTATTTCAGGACATATATTTAACTCTCAGTAAATCTCTCTGATGGTTGTTGCCTCTAATTTGTGATGCCATCAGCTCTTCCACATACCTCTCTCATCCCTGACAACACAGGACAAGCGCATGTCCTCAGTCCCCTTAACTCTGAGGATGATGTGTTTGGAGTGATTTGAAATCAAGGGTTCAGGTTTATTTCTCCTAAGTCTGTTATTTGATGGTGGATTTCATGACTCCCTCTTATCTTTCTTTTGCCTGTGGAAAAAGCTCTTTATGAGGTGGGTGTTTTCAAGGGAACACCTTTATTCTTGGGAAGGCTGACAGGCCTTTTAGAGAGGAAAGAAATTAGAAATCAGAGCTAGAGGCAATGTGCCCAACCAAAAACTAAAATAAAGAAGGAACAACAACAACAAAAAAGAAAATCCAGTTTAAAGTAGCCAGTATTTGAAATGTTTGTGTATAGAACCTTGATTATGAAGGGTAGGGACAGAGATTCTGAGTATGAGCTTCACATTTCTACACCCCCAAATGTTAAAATGTTCCATGTCTTTCTTAAACCCAGCCAAGCCTAGTAGAAATTGAAAGTGCACATCAAACAACATTAGCAACATTCTAAGACATAGTGTAGCATACTGCATGAACTATGGACCCACAGCTGGCCACCAGGCTATTTTGTCATAAATTTGTATGGAAATTAAGCCACACCTACTCATTTGAACATGATCTATTGATGCTTTTGTGCTCCAAAACTGGCTTGGACCACATAGTTTGGTCATCCAAGTGTGGATCATTTACCATCTGGCCTTCTAGATAAGATTTGTGGATGCGAGGGATCTCATGATGGAAAGAGACTACCTGTATAATTTCTTTTGGACTGTAAGAAAAAGTTCCTCTATTGTCTGAAGCAGCAGAGCCTCAGTGGAAGGAGCAAATGAAGTTCTTTCTGAATAGGAGGAATATGTTCTTGAGAAACAAGAGAAACATCTAATAGCATGGGCTTATTCTTTATGTACTGCATTCTCAGGGCTGTCTACCTTGTCTATAGTGAAATTAGAATGAGCAGTGGTAAGATGCGTCATCTCTGATAATAGAACCCAGGTCTGTGACACACTCAAGTGATTAGTGACAGAAGAATCGTGTAATTGGTGCTGGCAATTACCTCCTATGACACCCTCCCCTAAAATGACATGTTCAAGTCTTCATCTCCAGTACACAGGAATGGAGCTGCAGTCAAAGATGGGATGCCTACAGAGTTAATGGTGATTGATAAAATTGTTAGTGTGATCCCTGATATAACATGGCTGGTGTCTGTGTATGAAGAGAAGATTAGTGCTAGGGCATATGGGAAAAGAAGCCAGGAGAGGATTCCAGAAGTTCATTTCCTACAAGTTAGGGGGAGATGTCTGACTTAATTGCTTTTCTCATTATTGCTACAAAATACATGACAAGAAGATTTATTTGGGGTTATGGTTTGAGAGAATCCAGCCCCTCATAGAGAGGAAGGGAGACTAGCAGGGATATGGAATGTCTGGGTGCATCTGCAGTCAGGAAGCAGAGAACCCTGAATGCCCGTGCTTTTCTGGCTTTCACCTTTTTGTGTTCTCCAGGTGACTCCAGGTGATGGGTCTCTTCCCCTACATTCAGCAAGGTTATTCCTTTTCAGTTAAAATGTACATATACTTTCAGATGTGTGTCTCCTGGGTGATTCTGAATTCAGTCAAACTGACAATGAAGATGAACCAAAACAAAGACACAAAGGCTGTTCATGCTTTACAGCCTAATGCCTGGCCTCCAGAATTTAGGGAGAACATTTCTCTAGTCTCCATCAACCAAACTATGGGACCTAGTGACATTTCAGACAAATCCATTCACCTGTGTGTTCAACCAGTTGCTTCCTAAGGGTGATATAGACTCTTGTTATAACACACATCTCTCTTATTAGTAAGTCAATAATTCTGAACTAGAAATTATTTTGTGGATTAACAAACTATGGTACATCTACACAATGGAGTACTACTCAGCAGTAAGAAAAAATTATATCCTAAAATTTGCAGGCAAATAGATGGACTTGCAGACCATCCTCCTGAGTGAGGTATCACAAACTCAGAAAGATAAGCAGGGGATGTACTTACTCATTAGTGGTCTCTAAACAAACAAACAAACAAGAAAAAAAGCAAAGCATGCCCAAGCTGCAAACCACAACCACTGAACAGCTTGAGATCAGAAACACCCTGGACTGACTCCTTGGATTCCACTCCCCTTAGAGGAACACCTGACTCACTCTTGGGGTGGTGGTGGAGAAAGCTGGATCTGCCAGGAGTGGAGACTGAACTAAGCAATATTGGGACAGTGGGACCATGGGACTGTGCTGCCTGCCCAGGGAGGGGATGGGGAGTTGTGGAGAAGAAAGAATGACCTGATGTGGCAGGAGGGGGAAGGGACCTTGAATAAGGATATACAAGGATAGAAAGTGTGACTTCTTTGAAAAAAAAAAGAAAGAAAGAAAGAAAGAAAGAAAGAAAGAAAGAAAGAAAGAAAGAAAAATTTGTATTTAGGGCATGATTGGCCATCTCTGGAGAAACTTGATTTTGTCATAAACAGAGGCTGGGTTTACCTTTGTGTAGGAGGGTATAAGCCAGGGAGGCTATTAAACATTTTGGTAGTACATAGCTACTACTTCAGAACCAACAACTGCTCAGCCTGACATGTTCCTGGTGTTCAGCATAAGGACTCCTGAAGTCTCAGAAGACATGGAATCCCCATACTATCTTCTCTTGTCCCTTGTAGACCTTCACTGTTTTTTGCAGGGGCCAGAAGAGATTTTCTACCATGTTAGGTCCTCAGAGTTAACAATATCGAGTTACTTGGTTCTTGCTGCTCTTCTAGTGAATTCACAATGAACACTGAGAAAAAATAGTGGGTGATGTGTGATGTCTGTGACAGGGTCTCTGGCTTCCCCAAGAGACATTTTTCCCTGAGGGCCTATAACTTTCCTAGGTTTGCAGTATGTGATTGGGACTGGTGTGGGTGAAGAGGAATGAATGATTGATGAACTTTAAACCTTCCAGGCAAGGCAAGCTATTTGGAAGCTTTCTTTAATATTATATTTTATATACAACCATGGGTCAGACCAGGATATAGATATACTATGCCTGACCCCAGTACAGACATGTGATCAGTCGTACTCAGAGAGGCATTCAATGATTTATTTATGCAGCAGTGAAGCTCTTGAATTCTGGGTGGTGAGCACAGAAGGCAAAATTTCTTTCTGTGTACCTATACATATGTGTACATATATGAGAGTCTCTGTGTATACATGGGTGTATGGACATTTAAGTGCTTTGGATCACATGTATGTGTGAGTATATATGTGTTTGTGAATATGGATGTGTGTGATTGTAGTTGTGTGTAGATACATGTAGATACATGCTTGTTTATCTGTGAGTGCATATAGTATATATGGATATATATATACATGTATGTGTGTATTATGTTTCATGAATATGTGGTGGGGCATACATATGTATATATCAGTGGATACCTCTGTATGGCTATGGATATGTATGTTGATATATATATATATGCATGTGGATACATTTTTTATATGCATGTAGGAGAATATATGCTTATGTGGGAAGAATGAATATATGCATGGTATAAGAACTTATGCACATGTATGAATAGATGTATACATATATTTGTGTGAATGGTAATGAATTATTAATGTGGGTGTTGTGTTTTATGGATCATATGCATATATAATTGCAGTAGCATGTGAATAGATGTGTGCTCATCTGTGTATGAGTGTATTCATATATGTTTATGAATGCATATAAGAATATTTATGTATATTAATATACATTTATTTGAATGTATAAATGACTATAGATGTGTGTATGAATGTGTATATGCAAGTGTATGTGTGTGTCTGTGTATGTGGATTTGTATGCCTGTGTTTAGTGTCCCGTGATCTGCCCATTTTCAGCTAAGCCTGTAATTAGTTCTTTAGAGACTAGAAATAATCACTCTTTACTTTTTCTACCTGTAAATCCTCATTTGGCTTTCAGATTCCTTGTTCATATTCCAGCTTTAAATCCAAATCAGAAAATTGGACTTTTGTTAAAAATCAAACTATATTAACTATATTAACTCTGTATAGTGCTGTAGGAGGGAAACTGAATAAAATCCTAGAGCCTCTGTTTCACAAAACTCTCTCTCTCTCTCTCTCTCTCTCTCTCTCTCTCTCTCTCTCTCTCTCTCTCTCTTTCTCTCTCCTTTGTCTGCACTGGAGACAATGAGGAATATGTTTGATCTCATTTACTGAATATCCTTTCTACTCAAATGAGGTCCTTTCGAAGAAATTATCAGAAGGCATCTATTGTCTGTTCCTTGCCTGTTGAATCTACACAGGATGAGAAACTATCACGTATGCCCAGATTTTGCAGTCTCTACCACAAATGCTTTATCTATCAGGTTTCAGAGACAAGTTAAGCACATATAGCTCAGGCACATGTTCAGTCTGCACTCAGAGTGCATTGTGATACTCACGTTATTCATTATGTCAGTGTAGTGATGTTCAGAGAATCTAAGGTGAGAGAATGATGTTCTAATTCATTGTAGGACAAATGCACATGCTTATGATGATGTTATATCTAAATAAACCCGCTGAAACTTGAAATATTGCATGTGTATGACACATTAAATGAACCTATCCTGTGGAATATCAGTGCCCCAGTACAGATCACTGTGGCATGTCGATGACTCACTCTCCTGAGAACATGATACATGAAATTGCCCTGCATTTTTCACAATTGTTTTACTGTTGTAAGTTGTATATGACTGGTCTGAGAGAAGATCATAATTCAAAAATATTCTGTATGGGTAAACTGCTTCAGTCTAATCACTGTAAGTAGGGGATGGTCTGGATTTTATGTGTTAGATGCCGTCCATCAGAACTCACTAGCCTGGAGAAATTGCTTTTGGTCTACGCTCTCTAGTATAGTGGACTAGAGTTGTACAAGCCCCTGTTGTCTCTGAAAGCTAGATAGTGTGGCCAATAATTAGATCTTTTAATTTTTATGTAATTATAATTAATATGAACTTTGATCTCATAGCTTAAAATAAAGTTTGGGTATACTGCATATTTTTATTATCCATGTAACACATTTAGAAGCATAGACAGAATACATTCAAAGATATGTGCCAAACTGTTAATGCCTCTCAAGCTGGGATTAGAAATGCTTAAAGAGGGGATTTTAATGTCTTATCTTGCCTAATTCCAAAAAGAAAAAGAAGAAAGGAATGGGATTAGAAACTAATCAAATCAATCAGTGAGACTAATTATATCATGGAACCAATTATGTAGAACCATGTCCTAGAATTAAAATGAAAAGGAAGAGATGGAAGGTTGGCTGATTATCTCTGTAATCCAGGCAGGGCCCTCCTCCACTTTGCAGGGAGAGTGAACTCTGGGCTTCAGGCATCTGTTTCTTAAGACATATGCATTTGACACTTCATGACTGTTTGGACAATGTTGAAAGATCTGAGTACCCTGCAGGCGGGGATCACAGAGAGAAGCAAAATGTGGAAGCAGAGATGTGTTAAACCACCACTCACTGAAACTAAAGCTCTGTGCAAATCTCTCTTTGTTTAAAGCCCTTGCAAAGCATACAAAGCCCTTGCCTAGGTTGGTCAACTATGGTGAAAACTTCTTTCTAATTCTCACTGGAGTGACATGTGAATGGGTAACTAAGGGTCAGGTGGCAGGCCTGTTCATGCCACATTTGGTGACATCACAGGCACAGAATTCTTTAAGTTTCTCTCTCTCTCTTTCTCTCTCTCTCTCTCTCTCTCTCTCTCTCTCTCTCTCTCTCTCTCTCTTGTGTGGTGTACGTGTGTAGGCATGTGCTTATATGTGGAAACCACAGGTTGGCATGAAGTATCTTCTATTATTGTCTTCCTTCTGACCATAAAACTTACTAGACTGCCTGGCCAGCAAGCCCAGGGAATCTCCTGTATGCCTCCCAGTTTCAGGACTAAGGCAAAAAACATTTTTTTAAAGATGGCACAGTCAACTACTTCCTAAATATAAAGTTTTTCTATTCGGATATTACCTGGGCAGTCCTCATATTTCAGAGATCTGCAGAATATGACATTTAAAATGTTTATTTCTCAGACAAAGACTTCCAGATCCTAACAGTAACCCAAGGTCTCCAAAGAAGATTTGAGACACCAGGATCTTCGTCTGAATTGAAGCAGTGCTAACCTGGACAAGATGCCATAGCACAATGCCTGCCTGCTGCCACGAACCCGGCCTAGATCTGAGGACATTAGAGAATTGATTGAACCCTTTTGCCTAGACAAAGTAAGGTCAGTCTTCTCCCATATGTTCCTCTACTGTGGGGAAAAATCTCCCACCCTAAAGGCCTGGCAGCTGAAGATTGATGCTGTTTGGATACTTCCACCTCCAGCTTAGGTGAAGACCTGGGTGTGGCTAACTGGGTATGGACTGGTCTCTGTTGTTTTTAGTAGTTTCAGAAGCTGCTCATTCTGTACTCAGGCATAAGTTATCCTTCTCAGATCTCTGCAAGTATTGATGGCTGGGCTAGTTATAATTTTGTCAGGTTGGGAGAATTAGACAATCAGATCCTTCTCCAAGGTGATAGCTAGTTTTCAAGCTCATTTTATAAAGCCTGATTGGGAATACTAATATAACTAAAATTCTTATGTCTTTTTGCAATTTGTATGAGCTTAACAGACTCAGAGAATTTGGATCCACCTCACAGAGGCCAAAAAGATTCCGGATAAGTAGAGCCTAAGTTTTTCCCACCTGTCTGTCCCTAGGGATGATACTTCTCTCTTTTGGTTTGGGAACTCCTGCCCTTCCCAAATTACTAAGACTGGGCCCAAGATTTAAATTCTAACTTTTGTTCTCAGTTTTAACATATCTCAACAGATTTCCACTTGACTAAGAGCTCTGGACTCGCTGGAAGCCTGTGAACCAGTTCTACAGATTTGGGCTGTTTTCTGCCTCTTGGCTACTGGATCAGACAGCTACATGCTCCTGACAGAAGCCCTGCAGCTCAGTTCCTTTACTAGCTTTTCAACCTTTTGGGGCCCTAAGAACAGCGCCCCAATGTCAGCTTGAAGCAGCAAAGAGAATCTACTTTGCCCCAGTACACCCCCAAACCCTTAAAAGGTTGAAATGCTAAGTTAAAAGAAAACCTGACATAGGAAACAAATCTTTTTTGTGAAGGCCAAAGGTCCCTACAGCCCAGAGTTGGCTTTGCAAGTCAGGTCCCATTTGCTCTTTTGAGACCTTGCAGATAAGTTTGGGCCTGCAGGGGTGGGGCACAAGACCATCCTCTAGATAGATTGTCAGTTGTGCAAGCTATGGTACTCGCCCAACAGTATCAGGCCGTGAGGCAACATGATACAAACCTATGAGTAAAAGATTTTACTCATTGTCATAAAAAAAATGGAGGGATGAAAGACTCTGAGTTCTAGGGCTGGGCCCAGGCATTCAGTTCAGGTATCTGGCCGAGTGTTAACCCCCGCCTTTCCCTGGCACAAGCAAAAGCCTGGGAGCAGGCAGATAGAAGAAGGGTTGCTAAGGAACCATCAGATAACCAGGAACATGTGACCAGGGCCACATACCACAGGAAGTCTGTAATCAAAGCCAGCTGCTCCAGAGATCCCCCTCCCAGCAAGCGTTTCTCCCCGCCACTAAGCCCTCATCCAATAAGTAAGAGTTGTTGTTTAAATGAGCAAATGATTTCTCTGTTTTCCCTATAACCACACCTTTTGCTTCTGTAAGCCTGCTTCCTGCTTTCCCCTATGCTATAAAAAGTCCCTGAACAAAGCCTCGGCGCGACAGTTAGCTCCCCGAGTTGTTGCCGCCCGGAGGTACCTTCGCCCCAATAAAGCCTCTTGCTGTTGCATCTGAAAAAAAAAAAAAAAGATGACACAGTCAACTACTTCCTAAATATAACACCAGTGGCACAGACACTAAGAACAAAAAATCAATACATGGGACCTCATGAAACAGAAACTTCTGTAAAGCCAAGGACACTGTCAATAGGACAAAACGACAGCCTACAGAATGGGAAAAGATTTTAACCAACCCTACAAGTAATAGAGGATTCATCTCTAAGATAAATAAGGAACTCAATAAACTAGATTCCAAAACCTTGAATAACCCAATCAAACAATAGCGTTCAGAATTAAAAAGGGAATTCTTAGCAGAAGAATTACGAATGGCTGAAAGGCACTTGAAAAAGTGCTCAACTTCTTTAGCCGTCAGAGAAAAGCAAATCAAAACAACTTTGAGATACCACCTGATACCTGTCAGATTTGCTAAGAGAAAAGGCACAGATGACAGCCTATGCTAGAGAGGTTGTGGAGTAAGGGGAACACTCCTCCAGTGTCAGTGGGAGTGTAAGCTTGTTCAGCCACTCTGGAATGCAGTATGGCGGTTTCTCAGAAAACTAGGAATCAAACTCTCCAAGGTTCCAGCAATACCACTTCTAGGTGTATACCCTAAAGATACACATTTGCACTCCAAATTCATTAGCTCAACTATGTTCCCAGCAGCATTATTTGTAATAGCAAGAACCTGGAAGCAACTTAGATGCCCCTCAACTGAGGAATGGATTAACAAACTGTGGTATATCTACACAATGGAGTACTACTCAGCAGTAAGAAAAAATGATATCCCAAAATTTGCAGGCAAATGCATGGATTTGGAGAATATCCTCCTGAGTGAGGTATCTCAGACCCAGAAAGATGAGTAGGGGATGTACTCACTCATTAGTAGACTCTAAACAAAAAAAGCAAAAAGCATGTCCAAGCTGCAAACTACAACCCCTGAACAGCTTTGGATCTGAAACACCTGGGAGTGGCCCCTTGGATCCCACTCCCTCTAGAGGAACACCTGACTCAGTCTTGATGTTGGGGTAAGGAAACTGGATCTGCCAGGAGTGAATGCTGAACTAAGCAATACTGGGACCTTGGGACCTTCTGCCCATGCTGGGGAGGAGATGGGGAGATGTGGAGAAGGAAGAATGACTGGATGGGGTAGGAGGGGGAAAAGACCTTGAATAAGGATATACACAGATAGAAAATGTGACTTTATTCATAACAAAAAAAAGAAAGAGGGGGAAAAAAGAACCTAGAAACAACCTAGTTGCCCCTCAACTAAGGAATGGATTAACAAGCTGTGGTACATCTACTCAATGGAGTACTACTCAGCAATAAGAAACAATGATATTCTATAATTTGCAGGCAAATGGATGGATATGGAGAATATCCTCCTGAGCGAGGTATCTCAAATCCAGAAAGATAAGCTGGGGATGTATTCACTCATTAGTGGACTTTAAACAAAAAGCAAAGCATGTTCAAGCTGCAAACCACAAACACTGAACAGCTTGGGATCTGAAGCACCTTGAACTGGCACTTTGGAGCCCATTCCCTCCAGAGGAACACTTGAGCCAGTCTCGATGTGGGGATGAGAAAAGTGGATTTGCCTGTAGTGGATGCTGAACTAAGCCACCTTAGAACCTTGGGACCTACTGTCCTTGCCTGGGAAGAGATAAGTAGTCAGGGAAAAGAGTGACTTGTAGGGGCGGTGGGGGGGGGAAGGGCATTTGAACAAGGGGATACATGGATAAACAATGAGACTTTGTTAATAATAGAAAAGGAGAAAACAGATTCTTAAGCATTAAATACTTGTACCAAAGAGATTAAGGGGCCACTCTTGAATGACCATGTAGGTTCAGGTTGGCCTGGCTGACTTCTTCCACTCATGAAGCAGTTGCATGGACATTCAGAGTCACAGCACACAGACAGGCATAGATCAAAGCATTGACCCAGTATCGTGGTGGAGCCATGAGGTAGGTAGGGTACAGCAGAGCGAGGAAACGTCAACTTTAGGTTTAGGAGATTATCTCATGACATGCTTTGCTTTGGGATTGGTAGAATCAAAACATTTTCTAAAGAAACAATAGGAGTTGTAAAGTCAGATAGAGATGGCTACTAAGGGAAATAATGATAGCCCAAGATAATTTTGATTGCCAATCTGCAATATTTCAACTCTGCACAATGAGGCATTTCTAAGCAATCAACCATCCCATAAAATCTTCAACCCACGACTGTTTTTTTCTGGGGCACTTCATTTCTTAGTCCCAAGGAATTCAATAATTATGGAAGTGCAGGTCAGAGACATGGAGGAGAACCCATGGAGTACAGTTAAAAAGAGAGAATTAATTCCTCTTCTAGAACAGCACTGGCCATGTTGCAGGCTGTGGATACTGCTCCCTCTGCAGTGGGCAGAATTTTTGTTGTACATGTCATATCAATGGATATATCCCTGCCTGATTGTTATTCAAAATCAGCCTTGTCAAACAATTGCAAGTGCCTCTGGGACTCAGGTCTGTCTGGGTTTGGAACCACACTAGGTGCAAATTTTCACAGAGTTGCAATCAAATTAGAGGTTAGGTCTGACTCTGAAGCAGAGGACCACATGGGACCTGAAATGGCTTGCCTTTTATTTTCCCTTCCTAACATTGTATAATGAACACAGCATATGGCACATTTTAATTTCAGCAAATATTAATTTTTAATGGGAAGTATACACCTGGCTTTGTATTGTTCCAGAATTATCACAAAGGCCAGAACTTCTTTATATGATGCTGATGCAATTGTAATTAAAGTGAAGAAACCTATATACATATTTTTGGTTGAGAGTGTGAAGCCTAGGTTGGACTTAAACTCAAGATCTTCTGAATGCTAGGAACACAGGTGGGCCACCATACCCAGCCGGGATTAAATACTCTTCTAGTAAAAAGGATATGTCTCTGAAAAGCCACCTATGGGCACAGAATCTGTGTTACAACTTCAGTATAGAAAATTGGCAAAGTTCGTGCTGGTTTTTTTTTTTTTTTTTTTTTTTTTTTTTTTTTTTTTTTTTTTTTTTTTTTTTTTTTTTTTTTTTTTTTGCTATCTACTGATATTTTGGTTAGTATACACCAAGAAAAGAGAAAATTCTTTGGTAGTATCATGTGGCAATTAAAAAAATATCAGTGTTTGATGATCCCCAAGTACTTTTAAGTAGCTGACAATGCCCTTAAAGTTCCAATGTTCCCTTTGTATCTCCTATGTGCTAGGGTACAGGTCTGTACTGCTGTACTGTCACATTCGGTTTTATGGGACAGTGGGCGCTGAATACAGAGTTCTTGCTTCCCAAACAAGCACTCCATCACTCTGCTACTTCCTCAGCCCTCTTCCTCTGTTTAGTTCACGATATCTGAATTCATCCCATCTGTGTGCCCCTGTGAAGGACTGAGGGCAGAGACAGAGGAAGTCGGGGGAGGAAAACAGCAAAAGCAACAAAAATAAGAATAAGAATCACATCAGGAATCACTTCTCAGCTACTTGTAAACACAACTCATTTTTAATGTTTTTATTAGAGAGGCATCTGTATTCTATTTTGTAATTCATTTCCCTTAGGGAACTTGAGACCTTACAGGTCTTTTTGTAATTCCTATCAGACTGGAGGTTTGCAGAAAGAACAGAATAATGTAAATTCACAAGTTCTTCAATTTTGGAACACCCATACACACACACACATGCACTACAGTTTATTAGTCTTACAATTTCTTAAGTCTGTAGGCCTTGATGTTCTAATATCAGGCATTTGCTTGGAGCCTGATATTCATAACTGGTTGGTTTGATAAAATGTTAAAGAGGAAGGTGAAGCTGGTGAGCAAGAGAAAATGGACGTGTGTAGTTTGCACCTTATAGCGGAGCCTTCCATTTTCATTTTCAATCTTTTTCCTGGGAGAATTCCTTGGTGGTGCAGGTGTTACTCGGGGCTGACTCTCATCTGTGTTGAAATGGCTTCTGAGGAGTTTTCCAGCATTCCAATTTCAGGGCAGTTGGTCATATCCGAGAATGCAAGACAGAACAGATAGCAGTTTAGACTTCGTATAAATATACATTTATACTCCACATGGGAACTCAGAATGGGAATGATAAATATTGTCATTTCAACCTAAGTGAAATAGCAAATAGCTTGAAAGGAACACGTAGGTTGACCAAAATGTCTTCTGGATTCTCAGCACAAATGGACATAAAGAACTGCTTGAGAGTCATGTGACCAAGGATCAACTACATAATGAGTGACAGCTTTTCCATCTCAATAAATACTGATGTCATCTTATAAATGTTTTTTAACCTATTAGCTTTATAGAATAATAAACATCCATTGGGAAACTGGGAAAGAAGTCCTCCTGTGCCCCTCCCTATACTCTGAAATTATTGGCTTATGGTTGTGTTCTATCTATAATTTTGTTTCATGTGGTGACTGCCATGTGCTAAGACAGGATTTACCCATTCCATCCAGAAACACCTTAGTTTTATAGCTAAGCATGGTCATACCCTTTGCTCCTGCCTCACACTTGATTCTCATAGATGAGCATAGAGTCCATTTTCCCAAAGGACCAAGGAAATTCAAACTTAGCTTAGTTGAATTGATAATCACAAGGAAAGGGCCCTCCATCAATACACTTACCAGTCTACAGCGCCTTTCCCCTTATGTCCTGCTCCGACTCCCTTTCTTCCCTATTCGGCCCAGGATAGAACCGAGAGACCAAGAACCATAGGCAAGCACTTTATCACTGTTTCTCCGGCTCACACCTCATTCACATTGTAATCTATATTTTTCCACAGCTCAGCATTAATTCTGTCTTTCATTTTTTTCTCTGTCTTTCACCATTTTTCATACCTCTTTCTCCTTTGCAGGTAACAAAATTAATTTGATACATCGTTGATAGGACCATTGAGACCAAATATCTATATTCCAGTGTGAATATAGGTAACTATAATATGATATTAACGCATGTGTAGGTGTGTACACAAACTCACCCTTATATACTGCCTTTTAAAGGAAAAGAGCTACAAGTTGATACTTTTGCCCCAGAACTATGTTAAAGTGGATGAGCCTTATGTCACTTTAGCATTCTCATGTAGTTAATTCCTGCTTCCTCCTACCTCCTGCCTCCTTCCTATTAGATGCTGGATCTGTCCCTGTTCAGGTGGTGGTCAATTGCAGAGGTGTCTCTTTCCATCCTAGTAGCTAATTCTTCATGCAGACCCTAGGCTGACAGATACCCAGTGTTCCCTGAAATTAGAGACAGCCTGAGCACAAGTGTGTGCTGTGGACTACTCATCTATCTTGTGGCAAAGGGCCTCTCTTTCTTCTGAGACCTGTAAAAGAGGATCTCCACTCTGCCTCAGGGGCCCGAACTCTCTTCAGATGACCTGCCCTGCTGCTGTGTACCTGCACATCTGTGTTGTTAATATTTCTTCAACAAACCTTTTGCTCCAAAGGACAATCTGCCTCAGAGTTCCCTTTGAATGTCAAACCCCAATTCTTTGACCTCCCCCGCTTCATTCATCTGTGGTGCTGCAGTTTGAACACACGGTCTCCCACACACTGAGCAAACAAGCACAGGGCTTCTGAGGATGCTTGGAAAACATCAGAGACTATTTCACTTAGCTACCTGTGCTGGGGATTTACTTATTTATTTATTGTTTGTTTGTTTATGGTTAGGTAAAGTAGTGACTTCCATTGACATTAAGTATTTTTTCTGTCCTTCTAAGTAAATATGGACATTTATATGAAATACTGTGTTTGAGGGACACACAGGAAATGTTTTTAGCTCATGACCATCATTTCCACACAAATTCTTATTAGTACAGTATCATGATAAAGACCAGTAGAAGTGGACATGATGCTATGGGGAGGGTCATGGGACAGTGTGTTTCAGCCCAGAGGGGGTAAAAAGGTGTGTGGCCATTAATTCCTTTTTTTAAGTGGCTTGTAGACTCTGAGGGGTCCAAACTCATGATATGGAAAGATGTCTCCTGTCTGGCTACAACTGCTCTGCTTTGGAAAGCAAAGGATGGTTCTAAAGGTCCCCAGAGCCAGCCTTCTGGGCACTGTTTCCAAACTCAGCTTAAGCTCCTTCCCTGGAGCTAGTGCTCTCTTTAGTTTTGGGAATTTTTTGGGGGGAGGGGTGGGAGACAAGGGATTTTCCTGCTTACAGCAGTCGTTCTATTTCTGGAGTGATTTTTCTATAGTCTTACTTTTCTACTTCTCTTCACACACATTTCCTTATTCTCCCAAAGCTAGAGGTGAGCAACACTGAAGGAATTTTGCTAGAAAGTGGTGCTTATTTTGAAATATAACTAGTTAGTTTCCTACTTTTCTGATGTGTGTGTGTGTGTGTGTGTGTGTGTGTGTGTGTGTGCCCATGCGTGCACATGTGTGCTATTTGGCTTCACAGTATTCTTCAAAATCAAAGTATTTGTAGGAAAGTTTTTCTTTGCCATCTTCATAAAGTTTAAAGTCCCTGGAAGAACTTAATGCAAATAGTTGACATTACTCAGCTAAACGGTGTGGTTTTCTTTTAATGCACCAATTAGGTAGCTATTTATTTATTATTTAATTAACTTTTTGTAATATTTTTTTCCTTTTCCAGGCAGGGCTGGCAACCTTATATTCACAGCCCTATGCAAAACAAAACTATAAAGACCAAGACTTAAGAACAATATAGTACCTCAAGTCAGGAAAAGCACATCTCAATCTAAGTGTCATTTTCTGAGTATGGGATTCTTTGTGAGCACAAAGCTGTATGCCCATGAGTTTGATTCCAATTAGGTGCTATATATGTATAAAGTAACTTTTGAAGTAATTAACTCTCTGGGAGAAAAGAAGAAAGTTAAAAAGCTGGGGAGGGGGCAGAAGTGGTATGCTACCATACTGCTTTAGACAGCAGCTTAGAAGGCTCAAGTTTCATATGTCATTTGTCATTGATTCTACTGTGACTCTTGAGAAAATCATTTTCCCACTGTAACATTCTGTTTCCTAACAGAAAAGGCAAGATTTTTACGTTGAACTGTTTTGGAAACTTGTATGTACTTTTCAGTGCTGATATTGACATACACAGTTGGTTAGCATATCACACCAGAAAAAAAAGGAGGCCCTGGAGCTTAAAAACTTAGCTTTTTTGTATTCTTATTAAGGTAGATGATTAATAGCTCCAAATCAATTCCAAGTCACTCTTTTAAAAAATCTAAATATAGGTGATCATCAGGCATGGTTAAAATGATCACCATGATATAAAACACCTCTGACTTGAGAAAAGAGACCAAGAGTGGTACCTAAGACATGTGTGCTCCATTAAGCAAGCATTTTATGGTTCTGTGATGGTGGGCCTACAGAAATGGCTCTGCCTCTAAGAGTGCCCCCTGCTCTTCCAGAGGACCTTAGTTTGGTTCTTAGTTTGGTCCTGGCACCCATATCAAGGTAGTTCACAACCACTGTCTGGGAGGGCCAGAATCCTCTTCTGGCCTCCATGAGTAACTGCACATATCTGGCATTCAGTCACAGAACACATACAACTCCCCCCACACACAGAATAAAAGCAAAAAAGTGTGCATATTTATACAAATTATAACTGCATCTCTTTATAGTTAGAAAAGAGGGAAGGCTTTTAATATATATTTAAAGTTTTTAAAATATATTTAAAAGTTAGCTTGATCACACATTCCCAAAACTTGGTGGCAATATTCTTATTCTTATGTTAATAGAGTTTACTAGAAATTATTTCATGGCAAAAAAAAAGCTAAAGAAGTTTATATTTACCTTTTAAGTACAAAGCAGTTGTGTACTAAAATACACTTAAATATTGATGCATTCTGAAGGAGCAATAGTGGAGTTTACATAGAGTTCATACTCAGCTTCTCACACAGGTCTACCTATGCAAATGAAGCATGGGAGAGCTGGGATTGCTCAGTCTTGACTGGTTGGTTTTGGAGCATAGCTCATTTGTCAGGTCTGGGTAGCAAATAAGTGCTTCTGAGAGTTGATTACCTTGATGGTTGAAACAGATGTGTCCTGGCAAGAGCCATATTGAAGTTAATAGCTCTCCTAGCAACACAGATTGTACTTGTATGGCCTGATTCCATACCCAACCCCAGGATGCATGCAAGTTTCGTGTGGGGCTTCCTTATCCATGCGGACCATTTTTGGAGATTTAGCTTCTTTAAGGTTCACATTTACTTCTCTGCAACTCCTTTTGCTTAAAGATACAAAACTGCTGTGGTGTCCTCATCTACACTCAGTGTCATCCAGTATCCAGTCACCTAGAACTAAGCCAGGCGTGTAAAGAACCTCCTGTAATGATGCTATCTATGGTAACTGGATGTCAAGCCTTCACAACTCTGGATATTCATGTCTGCCATGTCTGACATTCTACAAAATTCAAAATAAACTGTTCTTGAAGGGAATAAAAATAGGCATGGTGGCACAGTACATCTGTTAACCAGGGCCTTGAATGTAACCTGCCAGATCTCCCAACAATTCAAGTACAGCTGCAAAATATAAGTGCTCTAAGTCAGACAAGTTTATTATTCCCTTAAAAACTACAGGATCGAAAATAGATACTATCTTCCTGAAGCCCAGACTGTGCTTTGTACAATAAGGCATTATGTACAATTTTAAGGAAACCTAGCTTGAACAATTAGAATGGATCTTCTGTGTCTTTTTAAAGACAGACTTTACATTAGTCTTTTCAACCTTTGCTGTAGAGTGAACCCAGGACCTTCCTGCGATAGGCAACTACTCTCCTCCTGAGTTAAATCCTCAGCCCTTACACAGGATTGTAATATGAGATTCATACTAGTGAAGTTGAATCGTCCTTCCACAATTTAATTTTTTCCCATAGGTTAATAAGACTCTAAATTTTCTGTAGGATGATTTGGCTTCCTGGTTTAGCTTTATTTCTGTTATTGTAATGGACCTTAGTGGAGGAAATGGTTTATGTGGCTTATACCCCATCAATGAGAGAAGTCAGGATAGGAATTCAAACAAGAACTGGAAAATTCAGAGGAATACCCTTGCTGGTTCACTCCCAGCCCATGCTTAGGTGGTTTTCTTATACAGCCCAGACTCACCTGTCACAGTGGACAGGACCTCCTGTATCATCAATTAATAGTCAAGACAAACCTCCCCCCCCATAGACATGTCCATGGGTCAATCTGATCTGGGCAATTCCTCAGTTAAAACTCCCTTCTCAGGTGAGTTAGGCAGTGTCACATTGCCAATTAATGATGTCCAGTATGTTTTCCTACCCGTTCTGAAGCCAGAAGCTCTAGACAAGTTGTCTCTTTGCCAATATCTTAGTGGTCATTGTGGGCATCCCAGAGTGACTTGAATGACTTGTCAGTCTTATCATCTATGAGCATTTTCCTCCCTGCTACCATCTTGCTTGTAGTTTTAAAGCTCAGATTTTTCCATCTACTGAAAACTTGTTTATTTTTTACATGATAAAATAGACTTACTTATCCCAAGATAAGTCTCCAGCTAAAGCAATCTGGAATGAAAGCAGCTTGCTCTGTAGGAAATGATGACAATACATTGGATTTTTCCTCTGCTAGACTAGAGAAAACTAAAATAGCACAGCAACAGACTCCATGTGTTTTAGATTTATGCTGGGCTGTGCTTTTGTCTCTGTTTCCTTCACCTAGTAGGGCATGTTTATTGGAATGGGGACTTCTATACCTAATGGGAAGAAAATATTTTTAAGATTATGAAACTCATCTGCCTCTCTTGAGCAATAAATAGTCCAGGGGAGCGATCACATATCAAAATAAAAACAAGAGGGTAGTAATACAGCAAGCATTGCATGATTCAATAACTCTACACGATTGCTTTATTAGTTAGGTAATGAAGCATGCTGGGGAATTTCTACCAAATATGACTCAACATACTGCCAACTAACATGTGAAATAACTGAACAATGAGTTTAGGAAGCATGGAATGAGGTGAACTGTTAAATTACTATTAGATTGGAAAATATCCCCAAGGTTCTTCCTATCACATGCTGGACAACTTGACCCAGGGTTGTTGGGGAAATGCCAGAAGACATTTAGTTCATCCAAAAGTGCTTCATATTGAGACACATTCTGTCACTGCATGATGGGCTAACATCCAGGCCACAAAGAATTCTCATCTATATGACATTATCTTTTTTAGCTAGATAGTTTTAAAATGAATGCTTAATTACTGAGATTTTCTCTATGTTCAGGTTTCCCTCAGGTGTGAGGGGGAGGATTGGGAAGAGCAATTTTCATAGCAACTCTATGCAGCTTTCCATGATGACTACATGTGGTCATTTTATAAGCTGCCAATTATTCTAAGTGGTCTGTATATGATCATTTGCATAGACCATTCATCAGAACAGTGGTTGCAGTCAGTGACCTATATATAAATATATATAAATCACAGAACATTCTTTGGGTTCCTAAGGCAGGTGGAACCATTTATAGTTCTAATTTGCGCATTCCAAAATATTTGGTGTGTTTCATAATAACAACTTGCATTCACTTTTCTATGGATGGGTGCTTAGTATAGGAAAATATGTTCAGTGTATTCTTTCAGTATCAGATGGTGGATGGCTATTGTTTGGTGACCACACTGCTGTCTAACCTAATTGTCAAGTGTCTGCCACATCCCTATACCCTTGTGAGAGGCTTCAGGGCTAAGCTAGTCATTATACAGATGAGCAGACTGAGACCTCATAGGGTGAGCAATTTTCCTCGAAGTCACTAGCTTTAGGCAGAGTAAAGGCTAGAGTTGGCATCGCTGGGGGAGCACAAGTCTCTGTTTTTCGTACTGCCCATTTCCTCTTTACAGTTGACACATGCCACTTTTTAAATGGTGGGGCACCATATATGGCCTCTTCCTGTCTATATCCTCCTCAATAAGCTGAGTTCCAGTGACTCATTTAAAGGGGCCAATGTGCTGCATGCACTCTTTCCAAATCACATTTACTATGTCATTTCAAAGTGACACACTGTAGCCATAGTCACCGGAGTTGTGGCATTTGTCTGTTGTCTTAAAGGAAGGGGCCCTGAGTGTAGATCTAACTCAGTGATTTCCTAATGTGGATTCTTCTGCTATTTCTGCCCAGATCATCATAAAATATATAGGAAAAAAACCCTGGGTGAGAAGTTCTCTCCTCTCACTAAGTGAATTACCATTTTACCTTTAATCCTATGGAGTAATGATTAAAGAAGCCCACCCCACCGGCCCTTCCTACTCTCTTCTTCCTTGGTGAAGCAGAGGATGCCATGTGTATCTCATCTTAAATTTTCTCTTAGTTACTCAAACTGATACCTTGTTTCCTACCACATTCTCATCACACATTTGCTGTGCTTTTCTCTGTGTGAAATTCAAACACGGGAGGGATTCTTTCCCAGAAACCCACCTTATGGAATATTTTCCCCATAGTTCTTTACACCATAAACTGAGAAACACTGAGTTGCTCTACAGATAAAGTATGCCATTGTCTGCTTCAAGCGAACACTAAGACCCTTCCTCTGGGCCACATTTGCCCCATGTTAGAATTAAAAAGAAAAACTTGCTTCCTTTGTAGATGACAAAACAGGTGCTAGCCATGAGTTTGGTTCATTGTGCAGACCTTTCTCTTACCTCTAACTTTACTCACATAAATTTATACCTGATACAGAGAACCCCTGCTCATGTGACTTCCCTTCCCCCTCACTTCTTTCCCCTCACAATTAGTGTGTGTGTGTGTGTGTGTGTGTGTGTGTGTGTGTGTGTGTGTGTGTGTACATGGAGGCCAGAGGTCACCTATGGGTGACTTGCATAATTGCTCTTCATATTATTTTTGAGACAGTCTCTAACTGAATGTTGATGTTCCCCAATAGGTTTTATTGGCAGGATGGCAAGCCTCAGAGATCCTCCTTTTACTCTATCTTGGCTTCTTAGGCTGATGTCAGAGATTCCAAAACAAGTTCCCATACTATGTACTATGCTCCAAGAACTCTTTAATGATGTGACCACTTTTGCAATACTTTTGATTCTTAAATCTTGTGTGTACAAGTGCCTGCTAGGTCACTTGTTCTTATTTAAGGAACTATCTCATCTGAAGGCATATTGACACTCAGGAACCCTTCACGGAAACTCAGCTTCATCTACCTACCAGCATTTTCTATGTCTCTTATCCATGAATATCAATGCTATCATTGCTTCATTGGCAATTTGGGGCCATGGGAAGAAAGAGATAATTAGTTTGTATAACAGTTACCTGTATTGTACTTTTAGTAAATGACCATAGGTCTCTTTTTCCCATTTTTTCCACATTTCAAGTTAGAAATTCTTTACTGGCCTAAGGGAAGAAATGGGCATCTCTGAGCTGGTAAATACAGGATGCTCAGTGCAATGTAAACATCATATTTTATCTGCTTGCCTTCAGGATGGTTCCAGTGAAATGGTAAGGATTTCATCATGGATCCGCCCTAAGGGTGCTGCTCATACTGCCACTTGTAGATTGAGTAACATTTCATGTAAATGGTATTTTCAAGTTACCCACATCTATAAAATAATGACCAATTTTGGATGCTTAAAAACAAGAGCTGGGTGAGGTGGTGGTGCACACCATTAATCCCAGCACTCAGAAGGCAGAGGCAGATGGATCTCTGTGAATTCTAGGCTAGCCTGGGCTATAGAGCAAGTTCCAGGACAGATATAGTGCTACATGGAGAAGCCCTGTCTTAAAAACCAAAACCAAAACCTAAAAGAAAAAAGGAAGGAAGGAAGGAAGAGAGGAAGAAAGAAAGAAGGAAAGAAAGAGCGAGCAAGCATTGTGTGGAGCTGGGGTAGGATACATGCATACCTATGTGTAGAGAATAGAGGATAGTATGGGACTGATGGTTCTTATGATAATAGTGTTGGTGATAATGATGATGATGCTTATGCAGCAGCTGCTGATGTTAATGGTGATGATAATATGATGGCAGTGGTTGTTATGATTGATTATATGATGATGGTGATGGTGGAAATGATATTTTCGGATATAATAATTGTGATGATGATATTGATAATATCAATAATACATAACTCACAGAGATGTAAGAAAGAATGGACTATATATTGCATCTTTATACAGCCCTTGAAACATACCATGCACTTAATAAATATTATTTCTCGTTATCAACAGATTCAATACAAACAGGATTTCTGTTCTCATGTCACATCCCAAAGCAGTAGGAGGGGTACCTAGGAGCCACTATGTGTATTTGTCCTCGTGAAAATAGCTCCTGGCTCCTAGTACATATTTCTTGAATCTTTGATAACATCTAAAAGGTTAAAGTTTGAGAACTCATGAACTTGGACAAAGGTGAAGAACATTCTGAGACACAAAAGTGTGGGAGTTATCTCCAGGTGGGCCTGCATAATAGATCAAAAGCTACATAGAATTCTATAGTACTTAATTCAGAATCACAGGGAGATGCAATGCTGCTTAATTCTGAAGCAGCAACAACTCCAGACCCCTGATGCTTAAGTGAGAAGCCCAGATAACACCCCTAATTCCAAATGCAACCGCCTCACAGAGATAACAGCTGTCTCAGCCCAATGACACATCTATCTGTTCTTTGTTGACTAGTATTTTACATTTCTTTGCCCAGAACAAATGAGCTCTTTTGGCTTTAATTTTGTGCTTTTAACTAATTAAATTGTATATGTGAGATAAAATATTTATATGCCTGAGATAATGAAAATAACCCATGACAAATGGGACAAATGTAGAAAAAGGAAAGTAGATTTGAGAATACCATAGTGTGTGTATTGAGCATCTGTGATTGGATTGTGTTCCCTAGTATACTTTGGAGACTGTAATTTAATCTGTTGTTGGAATTGATGGCTCTCCTCCTGTGTGGATGTTTAGAGAGACAAAGAATTCTTCAACTTTCTACCTCCAGTTTCTCCTCAATTTGATGTTCATTAAATTGTGGGTAGGAAGAGGTATTTTGCTTAAGGAAAGGAAGAGCTGGTTTGAATCTGATTCTTATGTGAGTGAGTGGTGGGCAGAGCTTCACAGAAAACCGAGGTGGAACATGCAAGGATGAGGATGATACAGGGTGAATTATCATCCCTTTTTCCAGTTTCAGCATTTAGTATTGAAAACTCAGCATTCATGGGGAACTTTGGACCAGGAACATTGAAAGGATTGATCATCCCACAAATTGGAGTGTATGTAGAAGCATAAGGATGTAGTTTGCTTACTCTAGAATAGGTTTGAGGTTTGAGACACCTGACCTTGTTAAATGTAGATGATTATGCAGTAAGTCCAAAGTGTGACAGTCAGGAGTGTACAAGATGGCCCTCTGAGAGACCTTGTTTTAAGCAACCAACTTTAAAGGACATAGCCATTCGTTGGCAATGTTGACAATGGCAAATCCAGACTCCTCCCACCCACTCGTTCTAGCACTGGAGTTGGACTGTGGGCCTTGTGTCTTTGCATACAATCTCAGCCTTCTCTTGTAGACAGTGACTAAATAAAGGTCTCCAGTAAAAATGAAAGTTACCTTGTAAACAGATATCTCAAGATAGTGACTGGGTATGAGCACAATGGCAGATGGGGAACTTGTCCATTTCCTTCTGGTTGTTTCACAGTGAGCTTGGCAGCTATTTGATTTCATCAACGAAAAAGAAAGTCTTATAAACACATTATCATCATTGTGGTTCCTGTCTGAGTGTCTTCTGTGACTATCTGACAACAGCATGGACTGTCAATAAATATTTGTCACAAAGAAGTGGAGGATTCATAAAAGGCAGTGCTTAGATATTTACATGTGCAGGATTTGGAGGAAGAGTCTGTTGAGAAGGTATAATCAAATTTAATCTTTGCCTACTTTCAAACATCATTTTTTATTTATTTAGCATGCTGAGAATTTGATCTGTGTCTCCTGTGTACGAGGTAAATGTTCTACCACTAACCTCCATCCCTGGCTCTTGAGCATTTCTAATAGAAACTCTTGTGATGCTAACATCCTGGTGCACATTTTCCATGGCAAAAATACAGAACAAACACGTGGAAAATCTGAAGTTCCATTATTTTCTCATGCATTCTACAGTGCTATTAAATGACTAGGAAGCCATTTTGCCATTGATAACAGAGAGAAAACTCAGAAGGAAATACACTCTTCAAAATCTCTACGCATGGCCAGAGGTTTGTATTTATGATACGATGTCTTCTCATTGGCTCTTTACTTTGGGAGAACTGAACAAAATAAGTTAAACATGGGAAACAGGAGTGAATGTAGCCCAGTGACTACCAAATAAGAGGCAGCTCAGATTACTAAGACATGTTTTGCTCGGTGTGAGTGGAAGCAAAGCTCCTTTAAGTTTAGGGTGTAGTGAAGAAAAGCCTCTGAAACTAGAGGGTGAGCTGGCCAGAGTGAAGAGTCTCTTCAGTATCCATTGTGGACTGAAGGAGGACCATGTATGATTCTCTGAGAATTTCCTTTTTTGGCTATTATAGTTAATTTTTAACAGGTAGTTTTAGGGGATTTTAGTTAATCGTGCTTGCTGAGGTTTGTTTTCTTTTATTGAGTCTATTAACTCTGTTAATCCTTTTCTTCCTTCTCATTCAAATATGTGCATAGTAAGAGTTACAAGCCTAATGAAAATAACATGTTGAATTAGACTTGCTGAGACTTGGGTATAAAATTTTTAAAACTATGCTAAGTGATATTTTTCAAGGATTAAGCAAAAAGGCATTCAAGATTCCTTTTGTGCCTTATACTAAAGGGAAAAGATGTCTTTTCAATCGATGGTTTTAATTTCTTCTTTTCTAATAAGTCCTGAAAATGTCTTAGTTGTATTGTTGTTAGGCAAAGGAACTTGGTCAATTCTTTTGTACTAAAAATTAATGTGTCCCAGTGGGATGAAACTCGGTGTTGAGTCAAGCACTTTCCTTGAATGTACAGTGCTGTAGGTTAAGTTCAGCATGACTTAAACCAAATATCTTACATTTGACTGAAGTCCCAGCACTCAGGAGGTAAAGGCACTAGGATCACAAGTTCAAGGTCATACTTTTGTAGACAGAAAATTTGAGACTGACTGGGATACATGAGACTCTGTTTTCAAAGGAGAAAGAAAACTTGGACCATCTTCTTGGACTCGACTTAGATGTATGCACCTTAATTCCAGCAGTGAGAGGGAGAGAAAGAGAACTTAGAGACAGAAAGTTTAACTTCTTAAGCTACCTTACCCTTTACACTTCTTCTGAGCCTTGATTGCATTTTTATTTTATCTTGAAATTAAAGTGATAGCATAATCTCCACTTTCCTTTCTTTCCTCCATGTCTTATAGTTTCTTTTTTTTTTGTTATTTTCCCATACAGACAGACAGACAGACACACACACACACACACACACACACACACACACATGCATATGTGCACATAAATATGTAAACACAACATGCTGAATCTGTTTTGTGTTGCTTGTATGTATGTGATTTCAGGGCTGACCACTTGGTATTGGATAAACAAGTAGTAGCGCATCCCTGAAGAAGACTACTTTTCTCTTGTTCCCATCCCTGACTGTAGCTTTTGTCTGGGGGTGGAACCCTGTGAGATTTTCCCCTTCTAAATTGTATGACTATAGGTAATATTCTTGTTACACTTTTGTTTAGGCAGCTAAACATAGTATCATGTTGTAGTATCATGGTAGCATGGTACTGTCATTTCTAGGCGATACAGTCTCACAGCAAACTTTCTGACTCCAAAGGAAAGAAATTATTAAATAAACGTTTCCTAGATATCTTATTGCCTATTAATTTTCAGTCATCTCTCTGTCCAAAAATGTAAGCTGTGGTTCTGAATGGGCCCAAGGTATCAGTGGAGCTTAGATTCCTTAGTTATGGGAAATAGTAAGCTGCACTGGAAGTGTCTCTTTCAGGCTTAGAGCATGTTCTATAGGAAAAGAGAAAATCTGTCTTCCCAGGAAAGGAAAAAGGTAAGCGAAATCTACTGGATTATTACACAGACCGCCAAGCACACCTCATCACTTTTGGAGTATGGAAGTAGAAGATTCCAAGTGGAGCTTGTGTATTACCTTTATTAATCATATTTGCAAGACAAACATAGAATTTTTGCTTTCCAAATATACTTGTGAGATTAAGTTATTGAAAGGACAAGGAGATAAGATTCTTATCACAGTAGGACATTAACCTCAGACTATTTCCTATGCCTCCCTCATTTCCCCACAGACAGGCAGATACTCTGCTAGACAGGGAATAGAGATCTTAAAATCACTTTGCTTATGAGTCACTCTCAGATTGTATTATTTCTGAGACTAATAAAGTTATTGAGCTAGAAAAGTCCATCATACAGTTGTTCTTGGAGGATCTAAGGTTTCATTTGGGACTTTCCATGAGCAACACCTCTTGCAGTATAAAATCACAGTCAGCTCTCAAGTGTCACTGCAGTATGAGCTGTGTCTCAGTTATATAGACCTGGGCTGCTGGCTACAACTATCCTGAAGGTAAGGAGTAAACACCAATGGAAGCTACAGAGATTTTAGAGCAATGGTTCTCAGCCTGTGCATTATGACCCATTTAAGTGGCTGAAGAACCCTCCCACAGGGATTGCCTAAGACTATTGGGAAACATGAATATGTACATTATGATTCATAATAGTAGCAAAATTACAGTTATGAGTTACAACAGCAATAATTTTATGGTTGGGAGTCAACACAACATTAGGAACTGTATTAGGGCCTCAGCATTAGGAAGGTTGAGAACGACTTCCTTAAGAGTATACTTTGATGTAATAATCTCAACTGTCAGAGGCCAAATGTATGTCTTATCCAATACCCATGCTATGGCAGGTGATTGGGATGCTGCAGCAGGTTAAAATGATGCAAGCTCTTTCCTTCATAAAAGTAAATTTCTAATAGATGACATATGTCACATCTAGCCTTACATAGTGAAATAAAACATAGTTCTTAGTAGATGGCAGTCTGCACAGATAACATGTTACTTCCAGTGGAATCAGCAGGGTCAAAAGCTTAGATGCATCAATAGCCTTCCTGTTAAAGATAAAGAATTGTAATTTGAATAAATATTGCATGTTGTTGCTGTGGAAGTTGAAAAGATTGATTAGATTAATACTATCAGGTCCTCTGGATGTATTCTTTCATTAGAATGTCAATAATAAGAATGAATTATTCATTAGAAGAGCCATATTTCTGAACAGTGGTTGTCCTGACCTTGACCATGGCTTAGGACTACATGCTATATGGGGGCGCTAAGAAACTTGCAGAATGGGAGGCAGGAGTTCATGGCCATTTGCTTCTCTGTATGTCACTTCTGGTAGATAAATTGTAAGAGTTATAGTTGTGTCCTTCATTATCCAGTTCATTTCCCCATGTGACCATCTGTCCCAGAAGTGAGGTTGCAATTCAACAACAACAATAGCAACAACACATAAAAAGACCCATTCACTTCTTTTCTTCTTTGCTTCTTTATTCTGACATTTTATCATAAAATTTTGCTAGCCAAAAAAAAAAAAAAAAAAATGAGAGAAGGCAATGAATGTAGCTCAGTGGTAGAGTGCTTGCCTATGATGTGTAAAACCCAAGGTTCTATACCAAGTTGTGGGGATTGAATTGTATAATAAACACCCATGTGTTCTACATGATTAATATTTTACTATTTATATTTTGTCACAGTGCCTGATAACCATTTATTTATCAGCCACCTATTATTTTAATACATGCCAAAATTGAAAACATTGATTTTTCAGATAAATACAATTGTGCATGGTGGCTTGTAATCCTAGCACTCAGTAAGGTGAGACAGAAGGATCAGGAGCTCAAAGCAAGCTTTGTGTACATGAGTTGAAACTCAGTCTAGAATACATAAGGATCCTGTTTCAGAAACAACAAGATAAAAGCAAGCAAATACTCCCAAAGAGATCATCTGATAATTAAGAGACAGACAAATAGTCCCTGGATGTCATTTCAAAGAATCTTATGAGAACAGAAATCAGTTTCTAATGGCTGCTAAAGCAACGTATACCATTGTCTTTTTCCATCTGGTCTACCTTTTCAGCTTCTAAATAATTCACACTGTTGTACTTAGTCATATATTCCCTACTTTGTCAGCTGTAGAGTTTCCAAATCCCCATGTCACCCAAAGCTCTTTTTGCCATTGTACATATCTTCTATCTACCTTTTATCCTGATTGCAGTATTGAGCTCTTTCCAGGATATTTTTGATTCTGGCATTTTTGTTTCTTGCTTATCTTGAACTGTAGTATTTCAGTGAGCAAACATGAAAAATATTGGCTCATGCAGTAATAATTTTGCTGTATTTTGTGTGTGTTCCATATGTATATGTACTTGTACTGTGTATGTATATGGATGCCAGAGCATTTTTCTGAGTCACTTTTTACCATCACTTTTTTTAAAAATTGGGGTAGCCTATAACTAAACATTTGGCTAGACTACCTGACCAGGGAGCTCCAGAGATACCCCTGATAACAAACATAAACAATAACACTTGACTTTTACGTGTGGGGTTGGACTTGAACTGAAGCAAGCAGCTTATTCATTAAACAATGTCCCCACCCTAAACCATAGTCACACCCTGAAAATAATTTCTTCAGTATAGCTTTCTAAAACATTAACAAGCATTTTGGAGAAGCGTATGGTTAAAAAAATAACCCAGCCATGAGCAAGCTATAATATTTAGAAGATTTAGCATAAAACCTACCGTAGCCATTATCATAGACTTGCCACAGGCTATAATTCAAGAGATTAATTAGTGAATTAATTAATCAACTGCTACTCTGTAGCAAGTATTTGTTTCAGTGGTTTTTAGACAGTAATATTTTTTCTTAATATCATTACAAACTTTTCTATCAGTCTGGTGATTGAGAAAGACTCTGAAGATTGACTTCTAGCATTCATACCTACATATACAGATGAATACCTGCACATACATATACACACACATGTAAGCATGAACATATGTGCACATACATGTTCCATACACAAAAATTTTAATTTATTTTATTTATTTATTTATTTTGGTTCTTGAAAAACAAAATCTTACTCTACAGCACAGAATTGCCTTGAATTCAATATGTAGTTCATGCTGGCCTTGAACAGTGGCTAAAACTCTTGAGCACTGAGAATGCAGGATGTACCACTGGTATGTTGTGGTCCCATTACATTGCTGGATAGAATTGTAATTTGGGCATATGCGTTATAGGTATTTTTCTTGCGTGTGTGTCTGTACAACATGTGCATGCCTAGTGCTCTCAGGCCAGAAAGGTATCATGTTCCCTGGAACTGAAGGGAAGACAGCTGTGATAAGTCACGTGGGTGCTGCTGGGAATTAAAACCAAATTCTGTGATAGAGCAGTCAGTGCTTCTAACTTCTGAGGCATCTCTCCAGCCCTAAATATTATTTTTCGAGAAGTGTCTATTCAGGCCATTTGTTGCTTTCTTGCTGTTGAGTTTCTTATGTGGTCTTTGTGCTTTTGTATTGGCCCCTTAGATGTAAAATGTGTGTGTGTGTGTGTGTGTGTGTGTGTGTGTGTGTGTGTGTGTGTGTGTGTGTGTTCTTTCCTGCTTCAAGTCTTCAAGTTGTGCCTTTTCTGATTGTTTGTTCTTTTTGTTAGTTTTACTCTGCAGAAGTCTTATAGTCTCATCCAATTCATTTGTCTGTTTTTTCTGTTAACTCCACAACTTTTATAGTAATGTGTGGACAGTAGTGTGTGTGTGTACATTTTATAACTTTGATTTAAATAGCCAACATGTTTTAGCTGATATTTGTGAATGATATAAATACAAATCTCCTTCATTCTTCCATATATTGATATATCTAGTTTTCCTGGCACTTTTTCGTTAATAGAGAATATCTCCTTTCCTTGGGGTAAGTCTTTGGCCCCTTTGGAAAGATAAATCATTTGAACTTAAATGACACGTGTTTGTTTCTATGCATCTTCTCCTGTTGCTAATCACTGGCTCTTTCTTTACTCTGGCTCCCTGATTGTGTTTACAGTTGCTTTATGGTATATTTTGATATCTGGGAATGTGTTATCTTCAATTTTGTTCATTTTCTCAAGATGCTTTTAAGCCCAGAGACTTGGGGGTGTTATGTGCACTTCAACATTGAATTTTCTTTTCCATTTCTGAGGGTTGGAATTTCAATATACATGTAGACTGTGGTTGTCAGAAATGGAATTTAAGCATTATTCTTTCAATCCACAAACATGAAATATCTTTTCTTTTGCTTGTAGTTTTAATTCTTTCACTGGGCTCAATGTTTTCAGTATAAAGACCTTTATTTCTCACTTTCTAAGTCAAAATTTCCCCTAATTATTTCATTTATGTTGCTTTTGTGAATACCATTGTTCTTTTAATTTCTCTTTCAGATTACTTTTATTAAAGAATTAAGATACTTTCATTTTTACATGCTAATCTATATGCCACAACTTGACTAAATTTGTCCATTCTAACTTCTTTTGGTAAACTTTTAGAAATACACAGGCATGTGTATATGCATTCATATATTGTATACATATATATGTTTATATGTTTGTATGTGTATGTATATATACATGTATATATGTTGTATTATTACATGTAATTAACTTACCTGAATAATCTCATCTCTTCCCTTCATACTCAAATATCTTTCCTTTTTTTTTTTTTTACTACCTATTTGCTTTGACCAGCATTTTTACTTCTTTAAAATACAGAAAGAGAACCTAGCTTATAATAAAGAGAATCCAGAAAGAGGATAATGTCTCTAAATACATTTTTCTTTTCAAAATAATACTAAACTTAAATAAATAAGATCCAGAGTAAATAAAATGAACTATGTGCTGATCATCCTTCATGGCTAATCTTCAATGAAATGACCTGTGTATGTTGATTATTGTTCAAAGCTGATATTTAAAAAGTGATCTATGTATGTTGATCATGTTTTATAGCTACTGTTTTAACAAAATAGTTATTGAGGAGTCACAACATGGTTTCTCAACTTTTATCACACCTTAAGTATTTTAATATTCTCTTGACTTATGTCTAATACCAAATTTGTTTAGTCCTGTTTTAAAATGATAAAAATTTTAGTATTAAGGCAATTATTATTTGCATTATCAGAGGAATATCTTTTGTGCTTGTGTGGTACATGTACACATGTGGGGTCATGTGCATATATGTAGAAGACATAGAAAGATGTAGGTTCCTACTGAACCAGAAGTTCACTTTCTCACGTGACTGGTTGGGGGCAAACATCTGGGATCTGCCTGACTTCACACCTAGACCTTGAAGCAAAAGCACATGTTGCTATCTTGCTTTTTTCTTCTTTGTCCATGATTGAGTGCAAACCCAGGTCCTCTGTGGACACTACAAGCATTCTACTTCCTGAGCCATCTCCCCAGCAACAGAGCATCTTTATAGCTTTGCAGGTTGTCCTTTCTTATCCTGTCTCTTTTTATTCCCAGCTCCCTATCCCCTTCCCTTTTAATAAAATTCTTATAACAATGTGAGAACATCATGAATATCTGTTGTCTTTTCTTACCCCATCTCTTTTTATTCCCCACTCCCTATCCCCTTCCATTTTAATGAAATTCTTACAAGAATTTGGAAATATCATGACTATCTGTTAGAGTCTATATCAATACTGTAAATGAAATGGTAGATTCTTAACAGAACTTGCATTTATGCTCAAAAACATTGCCTAGTGGGGAGTGTGTGTGTATGTGTATCTTAACTCTGTGTATGTTTCTCCAAAGCATTCGATAATGAACATTGATGTTATAGAACATCATTCTCCTTGGACAAGTGAATGCTAAGTCTGTCACTTTTGCAGGAAACAGACTCAGATGATCTCAAAACAAGAGCCAGTAAAAGGATGAGATGGATGAACTCAGGTCTATCCCTTTCATATCCATCCTCTTTCCCATCCTTCACCCCAGCAAGCAAAGTTTAACAAGTTTCTGTATACCTGAGGCTTGATTCTAGCATCTATAAATCCATAGACCATAAGTGGCACACACCTTGGCAGAGAATGGCAGCCTCATCAGAAGTCCTTAGGAACACAGCCCCAAAGCACAGAGAAATCTGAGAAGTTTAGATGAGATTTGTAGAGCTGTAGAAAGGGAGTTTTATACTGTCCCTGAATTGGTCATTCCCAGTGACAGAGTCATTGATGAGATGGGGGCAATCACAGAAAGCAGTGGCTTTTAAAAAACACTTTAGCTGCCAAAAATCTCATTCCAACTCTCTGGAAGAGTGCTGTTGTACCGAGTGTAATTCACCAGCCCAGTGCCTTTTTGGAAGTTGTGAAATTGGAGAGAGTTGCTTTTGTCCAAATGAATAAATACTACCAAGATGAGCTGACGGGCTTGTCCTGACTTGAGTTTGATCTGTTCAGACAATTGGAGTTTGTTCTTTTGCTGTTCCACGAGAAAAATCTCTTCTTTCCTCTCCCCTCCCCTCCCCTCCTCTTCTCTCCTCTCCCCTCCCCTCCCTTCCCTTCCCCACTCCTCCTCTCCTCTCCTCTCCTCTCCTCTCCCCTCCCCTCCCGTGCTCTCCTCTCCTCTCCCCTCCCGTGCTCTCCTCTCGTCTCTTTTTCTCTCCTTTCCTCCTTCCTTTTCTTCTGTTTTTCTTCTCACATGGTATTTTGTTCCTCCTCTCCTCCTCTCCCTTTCTTTCTTTTTTCTATGTATTATTAAAAAGATATCAGCTGTGAGTCAGTTCAAGAAATAAATAGATTGCTAAACATTTCTTCTCAACAACTATAATCAGTGTTTCAATCCACAGAAAACATGTAGTTAGAGACTGTGCCCCATGCTGATTGTCTTGTATACTCTTGGATTGTTTACCTAGCTAGGCTATAACCACCCAACTCTCTTTTTCGCTCCTTGAAAAAATTATCTTTTTACCACACTCTGTGATCTAAATGGGTCTGTCAGTGCAGATGCCCAAAAGGTGAAAAAGTCCCCCGAGGGCCATGCAGGCAATTGGGGACCCATTCCCTTCCTCAGCCGTATTAGGGCTAGACACAGATATATTACCTAAGCTGTGCCCACCACTCTTTCTCCTCTGGGATTTTAACTCTTTAAAAGAATGATTCAAGGAATGACACAGCCTTGGTATTTAGTTTCTTGTTTTATGATACATTTTTATGGGTCTTGATTCTGTGAATGGCTCCCTAGCCCCTTATAAATACTCTGTTTTTTTTGTTTTTTTTTTTTTTTTTAAATGAGTTAGTCTGCCACTTACAGCCATAGACTATCCGATAATTCACTAAATGCCATCCTAAATAGAATTAAACAATTTTTGTGCACAAGCTTTCTTTATGGAAAACAAGAAGTGATACCAGGGTTAGGAAAGGACTGTAGAGACCCACCTTGGAAGAGCCAATGTGAGGTGGAGGTTTGGGGCTTTACTAAATTGAGGAAAGTCAGACACAAGGAAAAACTAGAATTTCCCATCTTCCAGGTGCAGCATCATTGTGTGCTAATGAAGGGTGCTAGATGAAGGAATGCCTCTGTGGGGCCTAGAGATTCAGCTCAGAGTTTAAGAGCTCTTGCTGCTCTGTCAGAGGAACCATGTTTAATTCATGGAACCTATCCCAGATGAATGGCAACCACCTGTAACTTTGTGCACATTGGAACAGACATTCTTTTGCATTTTTCCCAGGTACCTATGAGTACACACATGCATGAGCACACAAACACACACCACACACACACACACACACACACACACACACACACACACTTCTATATAAATAAATCTAAAGAATCCACAAAGAACACTTTATTTATGTGGCTTAGTTTCAGCAAGTTGTCATTCAAAGCTTTAACATGTCACTGATTAATAGTGCATTATTTTGTTTGTTTTCCAAAAATATTCCAGAATTTCTGCCTATTGGACTTTGGAGAAAGTGATGTTAAAGTGATTAGGAAGCTAGTTCTCCTATGAGGCCAAAGTCAGCAGGGTGTTTCCAAGCTTGGACAATATTAAAAATCTTGTTTCTAAGATGTATAATGTTCTGGGAAAATGTTGCAGCGGGTGTCTCTACTGCCCTTCTTGTGTGGGGATCTCCTTCTCCTCTTAAAGTCCGGCTGTCATACTCCCTCTTCACACATGGGATAATGAAACTGCTATGTTCAGTGTTTATGATGACATGCCAGATTCATCAGTGTCCCTGTGAAAGGAGTCTTCATGAGAAATTTAGTGCCAAAACCAAGAGCTTTTCCATATATTAGTGACTTTTCAATGGAAAGCCCTGTGGTATGAATTATTTGTCCTCTTGTTGAAAGTGTCTATAGTGAGAACACTTTCATATTTCCTGTTTGCAGCAAGTGGTGTTTAGTACTAATTCCCTTAGAAGAGTGTCTCAGTAAGGGGCTGTCCACATCAGGTAAGCTTACAGGCATGTCTGTGGGTTAGAATTCTGATTGAAGATAGATTCTAAACTAGGCTGCACCATTTCTTGCTTTTGGACCTTAGACTGTGTAATCAAATGTTTTTCTCTTTAACTAAGCTGGCATATTTAGCCAGCCAAGCTTTATAAAGAGAATATAGAAAGCAAAGTAATAGCTTGTTAAGCCAAGTTTTGGTTTGGTTTTGATGCCTGTGTTTGGTATGACCATTTTTAGAAGCAAATACAGCCCAGGGCATCCTGGAGGTTTAGACATTGCTACTCCTTTGTGAAAATAGCTTCCAATGCCATCTTCATGCTCCCATGTTTATCTATGAGTTCTTGCAGTAGGGCAGTGTGTCTTTATGAGACACCTAAATGTGAGTGATGGTCTGTTCATTTACAACTCCAATCTGGGCTCCTACATCTTCTTTCATGGTAAGATTACAGTTATCTACCACAATCATGTCCAATGTATCTAGTGCTGAAGCCTCAAACTCAGGGCCTCATACATGTTATACAATCACTTTACCAACTGAGCCATACCACTCAGGCACTCTGGGATAGCTATAAAAATTGTCCCATGTGTGCCTCTGTTCTGTGACTCAACCATTTCTTTGTTCATGCTCCAGTGGACACTCTCATGTGATTTGGGGAACAGTTTTGCTAACTTATCCCCTAGGCATATATATATAACTGTGCAGGGACAGGTGAATCCTGGGCACTGGCTGGCAAGCTAGTTTAACTGTAATGGCAATCTAAAGGCTGAGTAGGAGATATTGTCGAAAAATAAGTAGGCTGGCTCATGATTGAAGAAGATATCTAACGATTGTTTGTTTGATTGGTTGGTTTTGAGTTTTTGATCTCTGCCTTCCACACAAGCCTACACAGGCAATCACACTCACCCAGGTATAGATGTTCACACACACTCACACACACACACACACACACACACACACACAAATACTTCACACATATGCCAACATCAAACATTAAAATAACACAAGAGGATAATGATGATGCTCACCTAGACACCTCTTCTCCAACTTACTTCTACTCCCAGTAATCTACCCCAGAGGAGAAGGAAAACTGATGATACTGTCAGCCACTTCATGAGTTAGTTCTCCTGGCACTGACTGGCTCAGTGTTGTTGTTGTTGTTGTTGTAGTTTTAAATAAGCTCCCCATGTGGGCTATTAAATAAAGTGGGGACAAATGAGAGAAATTATACATCTGGTTTTCACTCCAGGACAAGTTGTTATGTTTGTTTGAATCTAATTTCCCTTTGTGCGGATCACTGAACCGAACCTCAGATGCTGTCAGTGCCAAGATGAGAGTATTAGCAGTGGATTCTAGATAATAAATTTGCTGGGTAATTTTGGGAAGGGAATGTGACCAGTCTGGACCACCATCTCCCTTGGCTTATATCCCAAGGGCTTTTGATTGAACTCTGGAAAAGGTAATGAAGTTCCCTTATAAAGGTCTCTTCCATGTTTCATGAATTGGGCATGCCCACCAATTTGATTAATTAACTAGAAAATGGGAATTTTGATGGAGAATGCAACCTAGTGGCTTAAGAAAGTAGTGAGGAAATTCACATTTGGAGGCAACACAGGAATTCACCAACACACATACGCGCGCATGCGCACACACACACACACAAAAAAAAAAAAGAGAGACAGACAGACAGACAAAGAGAGACAGACAGAGATTCTCAGATTAACTTTGAGCCACTAGGGCAGAAAAGAAAATAAAAAGATTCAATGTAGAAGACTAAAGAGAAACTGAGAATAAGTACATGTGGTATCCATATGAGTATGAGTTTGGGAAGCAGGTAGGAAAATCATACCATAAGCCAGATGAGGAAACTATTGGTCAAAAATATTTTTAAAAATCCAAAGAATAATCTAGTGTCCTCTACTGAAGCCAGGAAGTCACAGCAAATACATTTGGGAACTTAACCGTGGTTCGCCAGATGATAGGTAGGAAAAATCACACATAGGTGTCCACTCTAGCCTGGTCAAGGAGATGGCTGAGTCACAGAATAGAGATGCATATAAAGCATTTTCAAAGACCTCTCAGAGTACCCAACGGTGTGGTTCAGTTGGTAAAGTGATGCCTTGCATGCATGAGGCTCAGGCTTTGAAGACCAACACCAGATAAGTGAGATATGATGATGGCTACCTGCAATCTTGGGACTCAGGGGGATGTTAGATCAGACTGCATTCTCAAATCAACAGACCTTCATTCACATTTAGGTGTCTCATCAAGGCACACTAAACTTCTGCAAGCACATGTGGCTGAATAAGCAGGGCAGTAAAAATGCTTGCTGGAAAAGCAGGAGATTTTGAGTTTTCATCTAAAACACAACATAAAAGTGAGGTATGATGGCAGGCATTTTGACCCCAGTACTGAGGAATAAGAAACAAATGGTCCTTAGAGCTTGCTGGCCAGCCAACTAGCCTGCTTTGTATAATTCAGAACTGGGAGAGACCCTGCCTCAAAAGGTAGATGGTGCCTGAGAAGCAACAGCAAAGTTTGATTGTTTTCTGGTCTCTACATGCACCTGTACATACATGCATACACATGCAGATGCATATACAAATACATACAAACACAGGCACACATACATAACACTCAAGCCCTACCTGTCCTTCAGAGTGCATAGGAATTCAGTCCCTCAGTTTCCTCTGGTCATATGAAAATTCTTTTCCATTACATGCAAGCAGCCCTCATCCTGATTCTAACCAACTCATAGCATGCTATTAATAATTACTTGAGAAAATTCAGTTCTTACTCAATTTATCTAAGCTGGGTCTGTTCTAGTAGGCATACAAATAAACATAATGTCCTCCTCCTGATGCCAGGAAAATGTTGAGTGTCTATAAGTAAAATGTCTACATATATTTAGATCTTATGGAGTCTTTTGCTTTGATTGTAATTTTATGTTTATTATAAATTGTGATTTCCCTAAGTTTATGTATTTTTGTTTTACCTAAAAAGTCTATACTTGCAAAATTTTTGTAAATTATAATTACTAAGGTGTATTGTCTATATATATTAATAAATTTTACTGCCATATTGTTGTCAGTACATGTAGCATGAGGGATTTAGAATAGTAGTGGTAGGAGACTTGTGAGATAATTTATTTATTTTATATTTATTTATTTGTGTGTGTGTGTGTGTGTGTGTGTGTGTGTGTGTGTGTGTACCTGGAGTCTTTAGGAGGTCAGAGGACATTTTTTGGTAGCTAATTCTTTCCTTCTTCCACGTGGTTCTTGGGGATTGAGTTCTGGTTGTTAGGTTTGCTGAGCCTTCTTATCAGCTCAAATTGTGATTAACTTCTCTTTACTGACAAAGTTTCTTTTGAGTTATTATATCATTGTAAGAGAACCACACCATCTCCACTTTCCTGTAGAAGGCCAATGCTGAGTGGATATTTTTGTTTATTGTTACAAAACTAGCCAAAATTTACCTACACATTGGGTGTGTATGTGCGTGTTTGTGTGAAGGTACCTATATGTGAGTGTATACATAAAGGTCAAAGGATAACCTCAGATGTGGTTTTTCATGTGGCACCCCCCCCCTTGTTTTCTTAGACAGGTCTCTCACTTGATTTGAGACTTACCAAATATGCTAGGCTGGTAGCCAGTGAGACCAGGTTGTTGTGTCTGTTTTTCTATTGCTGGGCATACTACTAAGATGCTTAGTGTCTCATACAAGTACACAATATTTTCATGTCAGTGAACTGAACTGGATTTTAATTACAGATTTTTTTAACCTCCCAACCATAATAGTGGACCTCTGGAAAAATGGTCTGACATGATACAGGGCATACCAAGGACCATTTTCTTGGGAAGGACTGAATTATGTCAAACTACCAGGTTACTAGATGTGTTTGCATGAAGCTTGTTCCTGGGAATCATATATTTCTGACAGGCTTATTCTGTCAGAGATTCAGATACCCTTAGCCAGAATACTTCTTCATTGATGAGGATGCTTTGCTGTCTTTTATAGGTAGCACCTGCCTTAGGGTCTCCTGATGGTGATAACTCAATTTTGTGTAAGTTTATGGGAGATTTATATGCAGTAAACCTCTGTCGAGTGGAGGAGGCTTTTCTTAAGTTTACTTCTGACAACAAGAATCCCATTATTGACTAACTCTAGCATTCATGCATAGTTTTCTGATCTAAATCATGCCTGGTGGCAGGAGCTAAGTCTTTGGAGAAGGCTTGCCATCGACTCTTTTCCTGCACCATCTCCTCAATATCCCATAGTGTTTCTCTATCATGCTTTGGAATTAGATGACCTGGCTCTGCTGTTCCCAAGCTAGTTGAACTTGTGATGGTTGATGCACTTTGTCTCTACTTCTTATCACCAGATGGGAGTGAAATAATCAGATGCCATGGTGTAGTGTTGTAAATATTGAACGTCTCTTTTCTCTTTCTACAATACATGTTCTTTGTCTGCATCCTCTTCAAAGATGAAGTGTCTTTTCTGGCTGCAGGGATGCTATGATGGTGAAATGACTTTATTGACCAATATAACACAAACAGACATGGTGCCATCCCAGACTGGTGATATTCATTACCTCCCTATATATGAGCTTGTATCTTCACCATTACATGATGACCTATGAAGGCCACAGTCCACAGACAGTCTAGATCAGCTGAACAGATTCAGAAGTGACCAAGAAATGGAGAAATGCTTCACACTGAATATCACTGGGGGCTTAGTTTTAGGTAGAAATTTAACTAACACAAGGTTTACTAATTTTAAATTCTAGCTGCAAACATTTTCTTTATTTCCTTCTTTTCTTGTTTCTTTCTCCTATCTCTGATCCTCTTCTCTCTCTCTCTCTCTCTCTCTCTCTCTCTCTCTCTCTCTCTCTCTCTCTCTCTCTCTCTCTCTCTCTCTCTGAGAGAAACTCATGGAGCCCAAGATACCCGCAAAATAAAATTGTTCTTTATTCAAGGGTGACCTCCATCACCTAATCTGTCTGTTTCTATCTCCCAAGTGTGAGAATCATTGACCTGTGCCATTTTACCTGTTTTTTCAGTTCTGGTAACAAACCCATAGCTTTGTGCATTTTCAGCAAGCGATCTGTAAGTCCTGGTTACAATTTCTTTTCTGATATTAAAGGACACTACACTTCACCTCCTGTGGCAGATATAGCTTAGCATCAATGATATATGGATGTTTTGCTCATTCTCATTTTGTTCCTCTAGTAAATTCTTTGCGATTTTTGTTGGAAAACTTTGTTTTAGTCAAGTTATTTTTCCTGTGTTGGCCTGAACCTTCTCTAGGACACAAGCCACTCATTCCTTTTTATCCCTTTCATGACCTTGATTATTTTAGGCATGAGACCCAAGTTAGTCCAATAGAAGGGAGTTTTGGGAATTTACAAACAATATTGATAAAAATGAACCATGTTTTTCTGGAGATGCCTGTGGTTTCTAAGATCCACCTCTTAAAGCATATAGTGAATAGGGTTTCCATTGAGACAGATAAAGAAAAGGGAGCTGAACTCCCAACAACACTAAGTAACTTGAAACATCTGTACTCCAAAGTGGGATGCTATTGTGGTTTGAATAAGAATGTTCCCCATGGGCAAATAAATTTAAATGATTTATCACCAAGAAGTAGAACTAAAGGATGAGAAGGATGAGGAGGTATGGCCTTATTGGAGGAAGTGCATCACCGGGGTTAGGCATAAAGGGTTCAAAAGCCTGTGCAAGTCCCAGCATCTCTCTCTGCTAACTGATCAGGATGTACCTTTCAGCTACTTCCTGCCACCATGTTCTTTGTCATGATGATAATGGACTAAGCCTGTTATACTGTAAGCCAGCCCCCAATTAACTATTTTCCTTGATAAGAGTTGCCTTGGTCCTGGTGTCTCTTCACAGCAAAAGAACCGATGCCTGCAGATTTCCAGTGTGTAGAACCAACCAGTTCCACTATGGATCAAATTCAGTTCATATGAGTATTTGACCCCTGGATACAATCCTAACATCCTGATTCCTTTGCTTTAGAAATGAACACCTCCAGTTTCTGGTCTGCCTTATTTAGCTTCCTGTTTTTATAAAGAGTGCACAGTTCCTTGTACAAATAAGAGCTTACTTATGTTTGCATTAGTGCTCAAATGAATAAATAGATCCAGCTACAGGGAGCACAGACATATTACTTTAAGTTTTCAGTTGTGAAATACACTTTTTAAAAGCCCCTAAAGTATGTATGGTGTAATAAGCCTGAAAATATATTTAAAAATTGAATTAACTTAAGAAACATAAATCTTTGACAAAATTCTCAGTGTTTGTATCTATCCCTTGATCATAGTCTGACATACTAGGTAGATCTTCCTCAAAGCCTGCCTTATAGTACTTGCCAAATAATAAGGATGTATGCAGAAGGTAGGGTGGGATCCAGTGTTTTCTTTCATCCTCTTTATTATCTAGTAATCTGTTGACTGTCCATGAGAGGAGGGATTTACTGCTACTAAGAGTCTTCATTTGAGATGGGTTTCAGATCCACTTATGAATATCTAGCAGATATGAAGGAAGTTAGGAGGTTTACGTTCTACTTAAAGAGGCTAATGAATGATCATTGACTTATGGGTTAGAGTCATTCCAAGGAAGTTATAGAGGAGTTTGCCAATTTTGTTGGTTTTCCTAGGTTTTGTTTTCTCTTTTGTTGTTGTTGGTAAATACCCTAAGCAAAAGTAAACCAGCAGAAAAGAGTTTATCTAGCACACAATTCCATGTCTCAATCCAACATTATAGGGAAATTAAAGTATCAGGTACTTGAACCAGTAGTTTTCATCATAGTCAAGAGCAGAGAGAGAAATGCAAGCATGTTTCTTTGTGCTTGGCCTCCTCTCTCTGCTGAGATAGTTCAGGACTAATCCAGGGATGGTGCTGCCTATCATTGTAACAGGCAGGTCTTCCCTTTCAGTGAACATTATCTGAACTATACCTCACAGACATGCTTACTTTCCAGCCTGAGCTAAACAATCTATTCATTGTTTCCTCCAAGCTGTTTTCATTTGTGTCAAGTAGACGATTAAATCTCAACACACATTGGTCATCAATTATTGCCCTTAACATCCTTGACCACAGACCATGCAAATCATCAAATGATATTTGAAACTTTTAAACACTTTTATGTGATATACACACTGAGTTGCAAAGAGGGTTATTGTTAATTAGGCCTTGAGGGGTTGTCATTGTTTTTGTTTTGCTTTGTTTTAGACAAGGCCTGATGTAGCCCAGGCTGGTCTTGAATTTGTTATACAGCCAAAGATAGAATTCTATTTCAGGTTCTTCTAGCTCCTTCTTCCAAAGGCATGTACTAACACCTCTGAAATGTATAGCCTTTTGATTCTTAAATCAGCCTTTCATAGTTAGGCCTACAAGGTTAGAAAAAAATGTTTGGGTTCATCAATTAGATAATCTGCCTGGGTTGATGTTGATTTTTCTTGTAGTTGCCCTTGAACTTGACTAGGAATTTTCTCATACACTTAGCTCTTCAGCCCTTTCAGAGTTGTTTTCTCCCCAAATCTGACTGTGTCTGTGGTCAGGCTCCTAACTATGACTATGGTCATGGGCTCCTATATACTCTCTTCTTATGATACTGGACCTAGTTTGTACCAGAATCTAATAACTGGTTTTCTTTTAGTTTTCGTTATTTAAAAATAAATTCATTAAAGTAAATTGTACATAATGTAAAATCAACCATGTTTCAGTAAATGTTTAATGTTCAGTACCCACCATCTTTACTACCCCTCAAATATTTTTCTCACCTCTAACTTTCATGTAGGGAGGCACTCTTTGTTTCTCTTTTTCTTCTATTCTTTGGCAACATCTAATCTATTTTACTAATCTTTATGGGTTTGTTTTGGCTTAACATAGTGACTTTCAGATTCTTTCATGTTCAATGTGTCATTACTATATCATCCTTTATGACTGAGAATTATTCCATTTTATGGATATACCACATGTGTTTATCCATTCATCTAGTAATGAATGTTTGTCATTTCCATTTCCTGACTGCTGTGAACAGTGTTCTGTGAACATTATTGTGTGTCTAATGGTTGGGCTCATGTTTTGAATTCTTTCAGAAACACACACAAGAAGAGGATCATTAATTCATACGCTTCTTTCTATATAAGCCTTTAGGGAAATACTTGTCTGTTTTCACAGCCATGCAGTTTTGTTTGACTGTTCTATCCTCTACATCTTCTGCTAGACCTTCTCCATGACAAAATAGGAACATACAGATATATGGAACTAAGAAATGGCCATAAGACTAAGGGGTGTAGCAGATAAATAACTATGTAATCTGTGGTTTCCAGTTTGTTTTATAACCACTAGTGGAGTTAGGCTGAGAAAATAAATAGAAAAGGAAAGGACACTCCCATCATGCATTGAATCCAGTCAGTGCAGAATAAAAAGGGTGTATGGTTTGGTAACAGTGTTAGTGTTGAGTGATGCTCTGTGAGCATCCATGCCTAGTGATCTCACCTTCTGCCTTTCACATCCCAGGACTACTTTTTTTTTTCAGAGGCATGCACATTACTCTCTGCTTGCTGATTCCCAGCCATTCTCCTGTCACTTGTAGGAATTTGGCTGCCAGGGAAGCAGCCAGCAGGCCTTTTAAAAACCACTGCAAACTTCGTTGCTAACTTGTACTTGGAGGAACTTTCAGAGAAAGGGTTATAAATAAAATGCACACATCAATCTGGTCTTCGCAACAGGAATGCAATTCCACGCCGTGGTTACAGATAAAACATGTCTTGCCGTGCACAGTGAGCTCTTTGCCTTGCTTGCATTTTATTTCCCATCACAATCTAAGTTATGGCAGATGAAGCTGCTCATAAGGTGTAGGCTTAGGCAACCCCATGGTAATCCACACTCACACACTGGCGTGCTACTGAAGGTCTAACTTTTGCTATCTTTGATACCCTGGAGAGCAGAGACACATTGCCTAAATCTCAAAAAGGGGTTGAGTCAGGTTTGATTCTCTAACTTTATTCATCTTCTGGGGACCAATGACTGAATCTTAGAATTCTTTGTGACTTAAAATGTCTGATAGAGAGCGTCTTGTGATAATCATATATTATGGGTCTGGGGAGATGGCTTAATTGATAAAGTGCATGAGCTTGAGGACCTGAGTTCAAATCTCTAGCACCCATAAAAATGACTGATTATGGCAGCAATTTCTTTGTAGTCCTGATGCTGAGGAGGTAGAGAATGCAAATCACTGTGTTTGCTGTTCAGCAAATCAGTGAGCTTTGGATTGATTAAGAGAACCAGTTTCCAAAATTATGGTAGATGAGCATAAGAAGATGCTCAGTGTTGACCTTCACTTTCTCTCTTTCTCCCTCCCTTCCCCTCTCTCTCACAGTGACTAACTCACACAGAGGGTGTGTTAGCGCTCGTTTGAATGAGCCAGGCTATTTCTTTTGTACATTGGAATTCCTAGACAGGAAGTGTGGTCCTCACCAGTTACTCAAAATGCAGATCTTTTACTAGAACTGTGTTCTGTGTTCTAATTTCTTGTCCATAGCCAGTATAAAACCAACACTGTTGCTTTCATTTTGCATATGGAGCCTCAGAGGGCAGTAGTCATGTTTTGAAGCCTATGGCTGATAGAAGACAGGGCAAAACCTTCAGCATTGCTCAGAGCCCTGGGTTCTTTCCTAACCATTTGTCACCTTTACCTGCTGAGGCATCTCACCAACACTCCATTTTATTTTAATATAAAATTAGGTCTTAACATGTTGAGTACATTTTAATTATCGTTTTAGAAGCCTATAAGAAAAAATTATGTTATGATATTAGAAATTCTTTGAATTTATCACCCACTATCTCTACATTCATTTTCATACATTTATGGTTCATTTTCTCTTCCTTTAAAAAGTCAACAATCTTTTTAAAATCTTTATTGAAGAGGACTTCTACAGCACATGTTTTAAGGCTTGTGGTCACATTTCAAAAAATAGTATATATATATATATATATATATATATATATATATATATATATAATGTGTGTGTGTGTGTGTGTGTGGAGCTTAAAGAATTACTAACAGTTCCAAACTGAAGAAGTTAAAATTCGCTGTTTCTTTCTCTCCGCTTCTCTGTCTCAATTGCTTGGGGCATTACTGTGAGGAAAGACCTCACAGAAAAAACTGCAGGATTTAATTTGGACCGTAGGTTCAGAGAGACTGTCTTCTAGTCATTCTGAGCCACATGTGTAGCTGAACAGTGAGGTGGCTGGAGTGTGTAGTGCAGGTTAGCCTTCACTTCTAAGAGTCTGGAGTCAGATCAAATAAGATGCTGAGTCTGGGCCCTTCTTCTTCTTCTACTCCTCTGCTCTAAGCCTATAGCCCATGGAGTGGTGTTTTTCACAACCAAGGATTCATCTTCCCCAGTGAACACCCTCAGGCCAGGCGCTCACACACATGCTCAGAGGTGTGTCCCATTAATTAGTACCTCAAGAAAGAGGCTCACCCACATGTCCAGAGGTGAGGTCTCCTAGTTAATACCTCAGGAAATGCACTCACAGAAATATACAGAGGTGTGCCCCATTAGTCTCCTCGTATATTCTAAATCCATCCATGTTAAGCATCAACATTTCCCATCTCTCCTTTCCCTGATAGTTACCACTGTACCCAGCAGCCAGGTGTCCTCTGCTTCAGAGTCTTGGCACAGCTCAGCTGACATGGTTGTTCTTTGGGTGGAGACTGCTCAGCATGTTGTAGAGTGTGTACTATCCAGGCCCTTTCCCAGCAGATACCAGAAGCACACTGCTCCTTCTATCTAGGTATTGCCAGACATGGCCACTCATCTCCTGACAACAGAATCACCACATTTGAGAAAGGTATTTCTAGAAGTTTAAAAATACACATTTCAAATTGAAGACTTAATGGAAAAGTCACAGATTATTGAGCACATGGGGGGTAATGTGGGAAAGAAACAAAAATTAATTATAGAAAAGGAACCAAGTGCTTAGATAGAGCAGGCTGCTGAAGCATACAAATTGAACTCTATTATCTACTTGTGAACAGTCTGTTTGGATTTGGAAGGCCTAAATACCAACACAGACAAAGCATCCTTCAGCATCTGCCTGCTTTTCCTGTTAGGATTACAGTGTTGTTTCTCACAGAGTGAGCATTTCTCCTCAACAACAGTCCACAGAGCATGTGTCATGGATCAATAACACACAGAGGAAAATTAGTGTGAGGTGAGGAGTTGGAGAGGGTGGGAGGCAGTCAGTGCAGGATGCATGTGCTTTGGGACCCAGGAGCACTCAGCTAGCAAAGACAGGGATAGAAATGTGGTTCTAGGTCATGATATGCCATGACCTCAGCCCAGAAGTGAGGCATTGTTATATCTTGGGAGATTTCTGATAGAGTTGTAGGGTGTCTGAAAGTTTGGCAAGACTAAATTCATATCCTGGCTACAGTGCTTTTTGTCAGTCTTGAACACACACACACACACACACACACATACACAAACACACACACATACATACATACACACAAATCCTGCATTAATTAAGCAATTAAGTATGCTAGCAAATAAGTAAATAGACATCAATTTCTGTCTGTGCAGTAAGGTGTGAACCTTGGAAGATCAGAATTTCTATGTCTCTAAGAAAACTGCACCTTCTTTCTGTACATTTGCGGCAAAAACAATGTTGACAGGCATGGCTGGGCTATTACCCAGTTGCCCACCTTGTGACTGACTGGAACTCAGCCATGTCCTCTAACATCTTCTCATTTCATTCTTCTCACTGGGGACTTGGAAGCCACTCTCTACATGACTGTTATGGAGTGATTCAGCCATGGCATGTAGCAGAGTCTGGAAAATGAGCTATCATCTTGTCAGAGCTCAATAACTGCCAAGTGACGCAGGTTGAACACCAAAAATCTGAAGGCCCAGATCACAGAGGCTCACATCTGAAATCTCTCTTTGTTGTTACTGCTGTTAGTTTCATTACCAGAGGTGGGCTGTGTTTGAACCTAGGGCCTTATGCTTGTGAGGCAAGTAGCTTATCACTGAACTGTATTCACAGTCCTGGAAACACTTTAAGAATCACCATGACGCAAATGGAAAATTCCAAACCTGACCTCATATGAGGGAATCATACCAAATATAAAGTATAATGAAAACATTTGTTTTGGAAGATTATAGGACACATTTGGACACACACACACACCAAATATGCATTTATGTGTGTGAACTTTGGTTAGATGCAATTTCCAACTCCAAGACGTGTACACATGCTCATATATACACATAGTAAACAATAAGAAATTTAGAATATTCCCAGGAATTTAAAAGAGGAAATCTCATCTTGGATTATTACCATCAGGGTGACTCCTGTTAGGTGCTGAGAGGTTTATCAGAAAAAAATAACCCCACATTATACCTGGAATGTACTGTACAGTCTCATGAAGAACGGTGGCGGGCCCCCTGCCTGCCCCGTCTCTGCTGCTCCCTTCATGCCTATCTCCTTTTATGCTTTATTTCTTTCTATTTAATCTTCTCTCTCTCTTTGCTACAACACTCAGAGCTTGGGAGAGAGAGAACTAACCCTAACACAAGGCGATTTATTTCCCCACACTCGTTTCTGTTTTAATAATTATCATATTGACTCTGAATTTATTACAGTACAAGAATGACTTTATATGGAATCTCATGAATTTAAACATTAATGTAAGATAAATTAGTTTTAAATTGAATTCCTCGAATGCAATTGAATGTGTTTCCGTACGATGAATAAGGAATTTTCCAAATAAAATCTAAATCTCTGATGTTTCATTTTGGAAGCTGGTGGAAGAAATATGTGGGGATATTTGATAAGGTGAAAATATGATTACGTTGCAATAGATTAGTCATGCTATAAACTATTTTTTTTAGGCTGGAGAGAAAGCATTTGGGACAGAGTTTAGTAGAGACAAAACAAGTTTTCTATGTATATCTTTATTAAGTCTCCTCATTACTTCTAACTAAACATAAGCTATTTGTACAAAAGTTCTTTTAGAAAATGTTTTCTTTATATTTTGAAGATCAAATTCCTTTGTTGCTGTTGTTGTTGTTGTTGTTGTTGTTGGTGGTGGTGGTGGTGGTGGTGTGTGTGTGTGTGTGTACATATGCAGATACATGTGTGTGCATTTTCATGTGAAGGCCAGAAAACAACTTCATTTGCTATTTTTTAGTATGTGATCCACATAATTTTGTGGGGAGTTTTTGTATTTTATAGTGATTTGAAATGCTAATTATGTGTGTGTACATCTGTCTATTAGTATGTCCACATGCCTATAGAAGCCAGAAGAGCATGTCAGGAGCCCTGAAATGAGGATAACTGAGAGCTGTGGGCCACTCAGTGCACAAGCTATGAGCCAAACACTAGTCCTTTGCAAGAGCAGCAAGCACTCTTCATTCCTGAGCCATGGGTTAGGCTGACTGGCCAGTGACCCTTCGAGATTTTCCTATGTCATGCCTGTAGCAACAGAATTCTGAACAAGTGACTAGATTTTTATTTTATTTTATTTATTTTATTTTATTTTATTTATGTAGGTTCTGAGAATTGAACTGAGAACTCATTTCCTCGGGGGTGCTCATCTTTCCTACCTATGTCATTTCTACAACCCATTGCTATTTTTCCCTTTAACCTCCTTTGCTATGAAATTTCTTCTCAGTATGATCTACCAGGAAATAAGAAGATTCCCCCAAAGTAGGCCAACAAGCAGCTGTCACAGATGAAGAAAATACTTCTATTAAAGAAGAGATGAAAAAACATGTTCTGTACCTTATCAGTCTTGGAATTATGGCTGGAATAGAAATGCTTATTGGCATGGCTGAGGCCTTTGCTCAGTTGCTGGTAATGTATTATGGGGAGGGTGCAGGAAGGTCTTACCAATATTATTTGTCACACTTCAATAGGATGATCTTTTCAAAGTCTGAATATGACCATGTCATTCCCCTGCTCTACAGCTTTCAACAATACTGTCCAAATCGCTTCCCACATGTGAAGCTCAGAGTCCATGGTTCACTGCACTAGATTACCCCCCTGACTTCTACTCCATGAAGTCTCTTCTAATCTTCAGAGGCCATCTTCTCTCCCAGAAATGTCCTTTTGCATTTATTGACTCCTTATCTAGATGGACTCCCACCTTGCTTGGCTGATCCAACTGTCCTGGCTTTATTATTATGGCCAAACATTCCAGGAATGACCTCCATGAAACTTTAGATTATCAGCATGATCCCTGCCCTACTGTAGTGTTCTGCTTCTCCCCTCTGATGCAGAAATGGCAGATGTATCTTCCTTCTATTTAGAAAGAGCTATGATCAATGGCTTGTCTTATCTCTGTGACATATGCTTTCATCTGCATTTACCTGATCAGACCTCCACTTACCTGCTCTCTAGTTCTAGGCTAACACACAGTAGATTCTTCAGAAATGAGCAAAGAGCTCTTTATTACACAGATCTAAGAAGCCAATGAGGGAGGGAGCACTGGAAAGTTCCTATGGTATGGAAAAGATGACATTTGAAGTAAGTAGGATGGTCAGTGACTCTCAGGTGGCATTCTGCCACCATTTCCTGCTCTTAGTTGGTACCTGGAGGTAATTTTCTAATGAACAGAAGGAATACTTAAAAATCTTGAAACTTCATGGAATGCAAAATGTGCTAATAGACCAGCATCAGGAAGAAGCTAATGAAATGGTGAAATTCATAGAGAAAAAAACAGTGTAAGAGAGACACCAGCATGATCCATGGATAGATCTCATCTGCTTACACACATACATAAGGGAATAGTGATATATGGTAAAGTAAAATCAGCTTACACATGTGCCCAATTCTATGTACATGTCTAAATACATAACATGTTCATAAATGTATGTATGAACTAAAGCTAAAATGATGCCTAGATAGATTTTTAATCTGCCCACATTGTGGAATATTATTTAACCATTTAGAAAAAAAACCAAAAACAACTAAGATGGGCCAGTGAGATGGTTCATCTAGTGAAGGTGACTGTCCCTAAGCCTAAAGGCCTGAGTTTGATCCTTGGGACCCACATAGTGAAAAGATAAACCAACTGCTAAAAGTTTTTATTCAGTACCCAATAGTCAGCCCTGAAAACATGCATACAAAGTGACGTTACAGAGACCAAGCATGTTAAGTTTAGGAATGTATATGTATATACATATATTCAAGCTATAACTACTATAGAAAAAAAAGACAATGGATTTGTAAAAAGAGCAAGGAGAAATTTATGATAAGGTTCAGAGGGAGGGAAGGGAGAGGAGAAATAATATTATTTAAAATCTCAAGAAGAAAAAAAAATAAAATGTTTTCCTTTGTCTTCCATACATGTGGTACTTGTATGTATGGCCAGATAGATACATAATATACAAATAAACATAAATACAAAATAAACATAGCTTTTTAAATGAATAACAAGTTAATGCATGAGTGCTAATGTGGAATGGTGCCAAAGCTATATATAAAATTAAATCCTGAATTTGCATAATTAAAATAATATAAATGGATTTTATCCAAGTATATTAAACAGGGGCAACTAAGAAAAGTCTGCATGCTCATTCTAGTGCATTCAGCAAGGAGGTTCAAAGCTGTGTCCAACCCCTACTCTTCTAAATTCCTGAACTCAAGATTGGTGAGGTACCCTTGCATTTCTTTTGTTTATATTTACAAAGTTAAGATACATCATTGAAGAAAAATGTCACAGCAACCCTGGGAAGTTCTTGGAAAAATCAGCCAACTAATTCACACTCTTTGCCAGGGCTTCTTAGCTCCCAGTGCATGTGTGGTAACAGCTAGAAACATCAGATGCCAGCCATGGAGGGGATGGGGTTTGGACATAGACACAGGAAGGCTGCTCATTACCATGCAGTGTGCAGGGAACACCCACAACAAAAACACAGCCAGTCCCCAGTCTACAGTGTCAACACAAGTACATCTGCTCTTTGATGGTATGATGATGACATGTTTGGATGGGGAGAATTTCAGAAAGTTCTCAAGAAAACCTGCCATGACTATGACCTCACAAATACTAGGTCACTCACAGGCTCTTCTTAGAGCACATTCTACAGCCTGTGTAGGTGACAGAGTAGCACTGTATTGGTTACTTTTCTGATTTCTTTGACTACATAACTGAAAAAAGCAGTGTTGGGGAAGAAGGGTTATTGTGGCTTCTGGAAGAGGAGATCCAATCCATCTTGAGCAGGAATGGGATGCAGTCTGTCACATTGTACCTGTAGTTAACAAGAAGACAATGAACAGAAAATGTGACTGGGCTGTAAAACCTCAAATCAGGGTCACAGTGCCCCAATTTCTCCAACCAAGGTCCTCCTTCAGAGGTTCCCATGGCCTTCCCTAGCTATACCACAATATGGAGGCCAAACCCAGGAACCTGTAGAGAACTATTCACATTCAAACCACAACAAGCATTCAGATTGAACTGGTGAGGGTGTATCTTAGGCAAACATGGGAAGTTTATTGAGTTATAGTATCTAAGGACTTCCAGTAGTTGTAGTATCTAAGGACTTCCTGTAGTTGTAGTATCTAAGGACTTCCTGTAGTTGTAGTATCTAAGGACTTCCTGTAGTTGTGGTATCTAAGGACTTCCTGTAGTTGTAATATCTAAGGACTTCCTGTAGTTCTAGTAACTAAGGACTTCCTGTAGTTGTAGTATCTAAGGACTTCCTGTAGTTGTAATATTTAAGGACTTCCCGTAGTTTTAGTAACTAAGGACTTCCTGTAGTTGTAGTATCTAAGGACTTCCTGTAGTTCTAGTAACTAAGGACTTCCTGTAGTTGCAGTAACTAAGGACTTCCTGTAGTTCTAGTAACTAAGGACTTCCTGTAGTTGCAGTAACTAAGGACTTCCTGTAGTTCTACTAACTAAGGACTTCTTGTAGTTGTAGTATCTAAGGACTTCCTGTAGTTGTAATATTTAAGGACTTCCCGTAGTTTTAGTAACTAAGGACTTCCTGTAGTTCTAGTAACTAAGGACTTCCTGTAGTTCTACTAACTAAGGACTTCCTGTAGTTGTAGTATCTAAGGACTTCTTGTAGTTGTAATATCTAAGGATTTCCTGTAGTTATAATATCTAAGAACTTCCTGTAGTTGTAGTATCTAAGGACTTCCTGTAGTTGTAGTATCTAAGGACTTCTTTAGTTGTAGTATCTAATGACTTCCTGTAGTTGTAGTATCTAAGGACTTCCTGTAGTTGTAGTATCTAAGGACTTCCTGTAGTTGTAGTATCTAAGGACTTCCTGTAGTTCTAGTAACTAAGGACTTCCTGTAGTTGCAGTAACTAAGGACTTCCTGTAGTTGTAGTATCTAAGGACTTCCTGTAGTTGTAGTATCTAAGGACTTCCTGTAGTTGTAGTATCTAAGGACTTCCTGTAGTTGTAGTATCTAAGGACTTCTTGTAGTTGTAGTATCTAAGGATTTCCTGTGGGACACATCCATTCTTTTTTGATTTGTCACCTAAACCTTACTTAGGTTTATATTTTATCCTCCAAACATTTGTCTGAAATTCAATTTAATTCAGGCATGGGACGATGCAAGGACTCCATTGTCATGAACAAATTTTACTTTCTCACAGTTTGTTTATCATAATCTTATCAGTATATGTAAAAATGGAAGAGGAGCGAGGAGTCAATGCAGATTCAACTTTAATCTTAACCCCAGCTTGATCAAATCTTAATGACTGTTCTGAGCACAAAGCCTTCCTCTCCTTGTTCATGTTGCTTCTCCAATTGTGTGATTAAGATGACCAATGACCTCTAGATTTTACTGCTAACATAGCTAGTTCCATTACCCAAGCAGAATCTAAAAGTATCCAGAAACACTGTAACATTTAGCTACTAATGACACTTACAAATACTTTCCAATGAAGTGAGCACCACACAGAACTTAAATACCTCAATACATGAGGTTTACTTCTAATCATTCTATCTAGAGTTGGGAAATTTTAATATACTTCTTTGAAAGAATTATGTTCCACTAGATGTCAGAGTTACAAGAAAGTTCTCAAATGGAAACACATTGAACATTTTTTTTTAAAAAAAATATTGTGTGTGCACATGTGTGAGTACACATGAACAGTGTACAGCAAGCACACAGAGATGAGAGAACAACTCACAGGGGTTAGGATTTTTCTCCCAGCATGTGAGTTGCAGGGCTCCAACCCAAGCATTCTGGCTCAGCAGCAAATGCCTTTACTATCTGAGATTCACTGGCCTGGTGAGTAGTTTCTTTAATACAAGGGTGATAACCTGCACCCAGTTCAGACTTTCTATCTTTCATGTCTTTGTTGTCTCTGACATTTGAGAAAAGCAGTTATTGGGCCAATGTTGCTACCCATTTATACATCTTTGAGAAGAAAGGCCAGAATAAAACTCAGAACATGAGAAGAGTTCTGATAACCCTGCTCCGGCTTCCCATTCCAAGACTATTCTTGATGCAGTGAACAGAACAAAACCATTGAAGTTTTACCTATAAAACAGAACCCAGTGTTTTCTCCAAGGAGGCAACATAAAATTGCTGCCATAAAACTGGGAGAAGGTCACTAGTGGGAATTTACTGAATGGTATCACTAATTAAATACGACACTTTGGAATTAATTGACAGCCTGCACTTAAGAATATAATTGCATATTAATCAACCATTTGTAGACAAAAGTTCAATGCGATTTATTATATGAGGATAAAACTTTTACCCCCCTCCCCAATTTTCAAAGCGAGGGATGTAACTCCATCCTTAATTCATCTCCAGAAATAAATCTACTGTATTTTTGTTTGAGGTGCCCCAGTGAATAAATAAGCAGGAGTTTCCAAGGGGAGCAACACCCAGGGATTTATCATGAAAAGAGCAATTGCAGACATATGTCATATGTCATTACTGGAGAGTTGGCGACAGTGCTATTCATTATGTGGTTTCAGAGGCTTCTAAATTAGAGGAATGGATTATTGGAAGTGGATGATTTCCCCAGATTGCTCCTTAATAGTGACTAAGGGGTTGGCGTTGCTCATATTTGCAATGAAAATGGGGCCAAAACCCAGCAGCAGTTGATGGAAATGAAATGTAAGGCCCATCGGGTATCAACTTGAGATGCTGCCTAATTGTGCTCTTCTTGCTTGGTTTAAATGTCCTGAGGTCTCAAAGGTTGAGGTGGTCCCAGCAACTACAGAGGCAGTGAAGAGAAAGGGTTCCTCATTCTTTACCTCTGAGCTTCCTTGTTGCAGTGGGTACACACAGAAGTCATTACTTTGCCAACAAAAAAGAAAAGAAAGATCTCCACAGGCCCTTTTCCATTGCAGGGAACTCTGTGCCTTCATGCCTTGTGGAATAGTCATAATCTTTGCTGAATGACCTCCACTCCCCTCTGAATGAGCAGCCTGCTGCTTCATATAGTCATTGCAGAGTCCTATTCCCTACTAGGTGAGGATGCTCCACTTGTGAACAAGCCAATATCTCAGTGATCCTGGGAGACAGAATCTCTTGCATCAGACCATAGGTGGCTGAGGCTTGCTCACATTCTAGTACCTGCTCTGACTGTTAGCTATCTATGCAGTTGCAGTGTTATTGGCCTCTTGTTCAGTATTTCTACCCCTTTTAACTCAGAGCCTTTGCCATCCTTCAAGATTCTGTGTGTGTTTATGTGTGTGTGTAGTGTGTTTTTGTGTGTCTGTGAGTAGATGCATTTGACTCTCTGTATGTATATATGTATAAGGAGGCCAGAATTCTAGGTTGTGTATAATTTTTATGTGTCATGATCCTTGTTAGTAGAAAAAGGGTCCCTCATTATCTTAGGATCCACTAATTAGGCTATTCCGGCTGGCCAGCCATCTCTAAGGAGTCTGACATCTCCACCTTGTCAGGGCTGGGGTCAGCATGCTCACTGTCTCATACTGACTCAGCTGTATTCTCTTAGTTCCCCTCCAGACTTATTTCAGCAACGACATCCTTTAAAGTACCTTTTTACATCCCATCATACATCCTGTCAGGCATTTCCCACATGTCTCCTTGTTTTTTTCCCTTTACTAAACTCCAATGTACCTATTATGTTTATTTACGTGCATTTTACCTGTTCTTCTAGAAGAAACATTTCCTAGAATCAGAGACTTGTTTTTACCATCAGCAGCTTGACTTTAGTGCATACTCAATAATTATTTGGTGGTGGTGGATAAGGCAAGTATAAGCAAAGAAATAGAAGAAGACCATAAGGGAAAGACTTATTATAAATTGAAGGTTCAGAAAATACTGGTTAAACTGACCCTGAACATTATGAGGGTGTAGCATGTATACAGGAAGAAGCCAGGAGGGGTGGTTCAGACAAGAGATAAGCACAGACTGAGGAGGTGAAATTGATTAATTGAATGCAATCTCAGGGAGGATGTCTGGGCTCTCACTGTATAAGGGAGAGAAGTGTAGGAAGAGGCTGGGAGAAAAACCATTTTGCAGTCCAGAGTTTTGCCAATATGACCTTGTAAGACCCTGGAGGAATTTAGAGGTTTAGAGAGGCAGGACCTAGCAACACCTGTGATGGGATTTTGTGTGTGTGTGTGTGTGTGTGTGTGTGTGTGTGTGTTCCTACAAATGAGAAGGCTTGTTTGAAAGAAATAGAAAAGGGATAGCTGCACCTTTGCCTCCCCAGAGCAGAGCTATTAGGACCTCTGAGAAGGGAATGAATCTACGGACAGTAAGGAACAGTAGACAATTCACTAATTTGTTAGACATGGCTTCAGGTAACCCAGGAAAGCTTTGAAATCCATCTGTCTTAGAGTAGGACCTTGAATTCCAAATTCTCTTGCCTCTACCTCAGGAATTTGGGGATTGCAAATGCATAATACCATGTTCAATTTAATGGATGGGACCCAGAGTTATGTGCATGTTAGGCAAGTACTCTATTGTCTGATCCATGACTGCATGTATCTATCTGTCTGTCTCTCTATCTATGTATCTATGTATCTATCTATCCTTCTATTTCTATCTACGTGTGTGTGTGTGTGTGTGTGTGTGTGTGTGTGTGTCTGTGTATGCTGTTTTCTTAAGAACCCTTGATGAACATGCTGAATGAGGAGTATTTTTGAAGCTAGAGTGAACAGTATGCTGTTCCTCATTATTAGTTCCTGATATTCTTGTCTAAAGTAGGAACATCCTTCTCCATTGTGAGTGCACTAACAAGAGGCAGCTGTACAGGTTGCTGGTCACCCTGACTCTTACATGTTCAGAGTTTTTACTGAGTTTGTGCATCTGAAAACCAAAATTCTCTTTGCACAATGAACTCAAAATTAAGGCCTTCATATTGGGATGTCTCTCACTAGTATCCTCCTAAGTTTCAAAGTTCAGGGACAATCTGGTTTTGTGTATACACAAGGCTCCTTAATATCACCATCTACACAATCATGATAGGAAAAAAAATTTGGCTTGTTTAAACCAGAATTATTCAAGCTTCGTTGCCAGGAAGACTTTCATATCTTGGTGGCTTCATGATGCTAAGGCATGTAGTTGTTCATCTGTGTCTACACATAGGAGTGTGAAGCCTGGTCAACACTGTTCTTATCTGTGTCTACACACAAAAGTGTGAAATCTAGACAACTCTGCTGTACCCGGAATGCATTCTTCAGGTTCCTTCCTTTTCTACACTGATGGTGCAAAGGATCAGAGAATATTGTAATTAAGATTTGATGAAATGTAGGAAAGCTCATCTACCTCTAACACTTTGCCAGAAGGCAATTCCCCAATTGCTTCTAAATCCCAATGAAAATATAAAAATAAACTATTTGAAAGAAAATAAATCTGGTGACTTTTCATGTTGCCATTCTCTGGTGAGGGAGGATCTCTAAGTAGTTTCAATTTGCGTTTTCTGCAGGCAAAGGGTGTCAACCACTTTAAAAGACATTTATCAGATGTTTGTATTTCATCTCCTAAGAACTACCTACTTAGTTCAGTGACCCATTCATTGACTGGCAGAGAGTTTTGTTTAATTTTTGCAGTTTGGTTTATATTCTAGATATTGACTCCTGTGTCTGAGGGATAGCTAGGCATGATTGGCTGTCATTTTGTAGACTGTGTAACCCAGGTTCAGAAAGACAAATACTTCACCTTGTCTCTTGCATAGAGACTTGGCCTCTAACTGTTAAACCTGTGTGTCTAGATGGCCATAAGTGTGAGTAAACACCAACAAATTAGAAAGGAAGCCAAGAGATGAAAATAAAAAAAGGAGTGCAAGAGACTTTGAGCAGGGCCTGAGATGATTAATATGACACAGAAATACAAAATTTGAAGGGGCAATCTGGATGGTGAAGGGTACAGAGGTTTAAAGGGGGCAGGAAGGTGGGGAGGAACAGCCAAGAGCGTAAAGTGAGCTGAGTGTGTATAAAAATGACACAAGGAAACCCATTACCTTATAAGTTCATTTAAAGAAGATGAAATGAAGAAATTGTGTAAACAGGCAGGCTCTGATGCAGAACACCCTCTATATAAATGTGAGAAGACATCAGGTTTCTTTCTTTTCATTGATGATATCTAATAATCAGTTCACAGGTTCCTGATTATGTTAAGTTTCTTTTTTCTTTTTTCTCATTATTTCTGGAAAAAAACAGAAGTCAATTGTTAACTTCCCATCAGAGATTCTTCCATTTCTTTTACCAACAAAAGGAAAGCTAAGAGTTTGGGGGCTCAAGTCTGGAACTGACACAAAGCAGTTTCCAAAGAAATCAGAAACCCCAGAAGATCTTAGCTGTGTCTTAACACATTTTCCAAAAGTCTCTGGTTTGTTTGGGGATGCTGCTTGGTCCTCTGCAGAGGTAACCTGCTTTTCCTCCCAGACATCATGATTTCAAGTCTCCTTTCTTGCTAAGCTAGTTTTAGGATAGGAAGATAATGGTGACTCCAAATAGGAGCCTGGTGCCTGCGAAGTAGACTTCTTTGAGGGGTTGACTGCAGGAATCTCTCCAGTTAGCTTTTCCTCACTTGCTCACTTTCTTGGTCTCTGGACTATTTCTGTTTTGGGTCTCTAACTTACATTGTGTACACTCCAATAGCTTCTTTGCATTTGTAGACTCTCCTCCCCAGTTCCCAGTTGGTCCAGGAGCTCAGCCTAGTGCTCAGCCATGGATCTCTACCTCCACCTCTATTTGTTATTGGATGTAGGTTCTGTGATGACACTTAGGGTGGTTATTCATTTGATTATAGGGGAAGTCCTGTTTAGGAACTCCCTTCACTATTGGTTGGAGACCTAGGCAGTGACATCCTGTGAGTTCTTGGGGGTTTCCCTAGCTCCTGGTCTCTTTCCAACCCCACACTGGCTTCCTCTATCAAGATATCCATCTCTTTTTTTCTTCTCTCTTTGTTGCTTCTCTCATTCAACCATCTCCTTCTCTCATGATTTATTTCCACCCCTTCTTGGTTGCAACCCCTTATGCTCCCAATTAGCTAAGGAGATCTTTTCTATTTAATCTTCCTAGAGGAATCCCTGGATGTCTCTCTTAAGTTCCTTCTGATCTCAAGCTGTTCAGGGGTTGTGGTTTGCAGCTTGGATATTCTTTGCTTTTTATCTAAAATCCACTTATGAGTGAATACATCCCCTGCCTATCTTTCTGGGCGTGTGATACCTTGCTCAGGAGGATAATCTTTAAATCCATCCATTTGCTTGTGAATTTTAGAATGTTATTTTTTTTTAACTGCTGAGTAGTACTCCATTGTGTAGATGTACCACAGTCTGTTAATTCATTCTTCAGTTGAGGGGCACCTAGATTGTTTCCAGGTTCTTGGAATTATTCATTATTCATTATTACGAATAATGCTGCTAAGAACATAGTTGAGTAATGCCTTTCGAGTGTGAATGTGTGTCTTTAGAGTATATGCCTAATAGTGGTATTGTTGGGTCCTTGGGGAGATTGATTCCCAGTTTTCTGAGGAACTGCCATACTGCATTCCAGAGTAGCTGAGCAAGTTTACACTCCCACCAACAATGGAGGAGGGTTCCCATTGCTCCACATCCTCCCCAGCATACACTATCATCTGTGTTTTTGATCTTAGCCTTCTGACAGGTGTAAGGTGGTATCTCAAAGTTGTTTTGATTTGCATTGCTCTGATGACTAAAGATGTTAAGCATTTTTTAAGTGCCTTTCAGCCATTTGTAATTTTTCTATTGAGAATTCCCCTTTTAGCTATGAACCCCATTTTTAAATTCGGTTATTTAGGTTTTGGGGCTCTAGATTCTTGAGTTCTTTTTACATTTTAGAGATAAGTCAGATGTAGGGTTAGTGAAGATCTTTTCCCATTCTATAGGCTGCCGTTTGTCTTATTGACTATGACTTTTGTCTTAAAGAAGCTTCACAGATTTAGGAAGTCCCATTTATTAATTGTTGTTCTTTGTGTCTGTGCTACTGATGTTATTTTTAGGAAGTGGTCACCTGTGCCAATGCATTGGAGGGTGTTTCCCACTTTCTTCCCTATCAAGTTTAGTGTAGCTGGGTTTATATTGAGGTCTTTGACCCACTTGGACTTGAGTTTTGTGTAGGGTGACAGGTATGGAGCCAATATTGCTCCATGTCTGTTTTCTTGTTTGAAATATAAAAGGAGGGGATGAAGAGAAGGCTCAACAGTTTCGAACACTAGCTACTCTTCCAAAGGAACTGGCTTTGATTCTAGTCACTCATGGTGGCTTACAACCATATTTAACTCTGGTTTTGACATCAGCTTCTGGCTTCTCTGGGCACCATGGTGCTTGGATACACATACATAAACATATACAAAAGACCAGTGCACAAAAATTAATGTAATAAAATAGTTTTTCACTACACAACATTCAGAAATTAAATATTTTATGTACATATATGCATGAGTGTAGTGTGTGGAGGATCTCAGACATCATTCCTCAGATACTGCTACACCTTGTTTGGGAGACAAGATGTGATGTTTAATTTTAATTTTCAGCTTGATAAGATCTAAAATCACCAAAGAGATGCCTCTCAGGCATGTCTGGGGGCATTATCTCGATTACATTAATTGAAAAAATAAGACCTACCTACAATGGATGGCACTATTCCCTAGGCTGACATCATACTCTGTATTAAAAGGAGAAATTGATGTGAGCATAGATATTCAGCACTCTCTGTTTCTTTGATGCAGTATGAGCAGCTGCGTACAACACCTGCTGCTGTGGCTTCTTCACAATGATAAACTATAACCTGGAAATGTAAGCCCACATAACTCCTGTCTCCATCATAGAGCTCTACTGTCAAGGAACAGATGTAATAGAAGAATGGGAAAATGACCAGGCAGGTGGATAGGAAACCCTCTTCATTTGGCACAGATGAGCCTGCATTTGGACAAGCCACCCAGGAGAGAATCCTGAAACCAAGTCTTAAATTAGGACCCTATTTTTCCAGGCACCAAATTCCTATTTTGAGTCACCAGTAATTTCCCATCCTAAAGCTACAAAGAAAGTAGGCTTGAAAGGAAGCTGGCTGGAAGGAAAAGCAAGTCACCCCTGCCAAGGACCAAACAGCATCCTCATACAAATCAGGGAATATTGTTTACAGCAACCAAAAAAGTAACCACTCCCCATTGTCTCTCATTGTTAGGGCTAGAGCTCACAGATTAATCTGGGTGGACTTGTTTCTCCCAGAGATCCTTCTGCCTCTGCTTACTCAGGGCTGGAGTTTCATGTGTGTACCACAATGCCTGACATGTTTATGTCAGTTTTTGGAACTGGAATGAGGTCCTCATGTTTGTATACCAAGAATCTTACCAACTGAGCTGTGTTTCAAGACCCTCAGATTTTTTTTTTAAACTAAGTGCAAATCATGTGCGATTCCATGCTGTGGTACTCTCCACCATAGCACACTATCATTAGACTTCGAGCATAGCAGGTACAGACATCATCATCATGAACCTTCCCTGTCAAGGATAGATAGCCAATACTTGGCACAGACAAGCCTGCATTGGAGGGTAAACTCAGTATAATACAAGGATACTACATTGCCAGTGACAACCATTGTTGTTTGATTGTTGATTGCACCCATCAAAGAAGGCTTGGGACCAGAATTTCCTATTTGTAAAGACTTGTTTGGAGAATTTGTTTTCTTTGGTCTAAACTAGTTTTAACTCTGGCTAAATGACACTTTGTGATGTGTGAACTGTAATTTCAATGTTTTTTCTTAATTCTTTGCCGGGGGTGGGGTGGGGTTGGGTTAGACAAGGTTTTTTTGTGTGACCCTGCTGTCCTGGAACTCACTCTGTAGACCAGGCTGTCTTCAAACTCACAGAGATCTGCTTGCCTCTGACTCCTGAATGCTGAGATAAAGGCGTGCATCATCATGCCTGGCTAATTTTTCTTAATTCTTTATTTCACCCCTATTAGCCTCTTTCATCCACCTTCCCTCTTTCAATGAAACTCATCTTCTTTTTAGAGAGTTTCCCCTTCTGGTTTCCGGCCACTTTTTTTGTGTGACTTGATGACTTTAAGTGGAATTGTATGCACCAGTGTGGGTAGAGGGATTTATCAGACACTGGGGAATTTTCAGTGACTATACCAGTGAAGAAACGACTCCTTATTCCAAAGGAACCACTAGAGACCAACATTCCTTAGCAGGAGGGAGAATGTCATGAGCTCTACCACTGCCCATGAGGAAGTCTGTCCTGGCTACTTAAAAGTCTACTTAACACGAGCTAGAATCATCTGAATGGAGGAAACCTTAATTAAGACAATGTCTCTTATAAGATCCAGCTATAGGATTGGTGAGTAATGCAGAAGGCACTGTGGGTGGTTCTTTCCCTGGGTCAGTGGTCTTAGATTTTATAAGAATTCAGGCTGAGCAAGCCAGTAAGCAGAATCCCCCATGGTCTCTGCATCAGCTCCTGCCTCCAGGTTCCTGCCTTGTTTGAGTGTCAGTCCTGCCATTTCTCAGTGATGAACTATTATCTGGAAGTGTAAGATGAAACAAACCCTTTCTTCCTCACATTTCTTTGTTCATGGCTTTTCATTGCAGCAATAGAAACTTTAACTAGTATATGAGGTAACCACACTGCAGTGGATCTATGAGTACAACTCCCAGGCCATGTCAAGAAGATGTTTTGTTTAGAATACTTCCTTACCCGATAGTTTTGCATTCTGTCTGCCCCTCCTTCCACAGTATTCCCTGAGACCAGTGTCAGTGTTTCAATATGTCAGAATGCGATCCTCATTCATACAAGTATGCTCAGGGTTCTGCATTAAAGACACTGCAGACAGAGGTAGTTTCTCCTTTGTACCTGTGATACCCAAGCTGAACTTCCAGTGAAAGGAAAGCCCATTGAAGGCTCTTAGATATTCTACTATGAAGCAATTCCTGCCTAGCACTAACCACCCAGGCTCCCTAGACATCAGAAGCCTTTCATGACCCAGAATGACAGGAGGAGATGCACATGGACACTGGTGGAGACTCCCAAACATGTAGAGAAAGGGTGATAAAAATGGTTTCTCCTGAAATCCCTGGACTTCGGTCTGCCACAGACACAGAATGATTTTCATGATTTTGGTCAGGCTATCAACCTCTTTCGGCCTCTCTTACCTCCTTGATGATGGAGAACAATAATCATTGTTCTAGATCCATTCTGTGACTGTGAGAAACACCATGCCAGAAAGCAACTCACTGCAGCAAAGGTTGACTTAAACCTATGAGGTCACTGTCTACAATTTCAGGGAGTCAGGACAAGATCTCAAGCAGGAACCCAGAGACAAGTCTGCTTCCTGTTCCATTACAGGATTATGTCCATTCATGGTACTCACATGAAAGAACAGAGGACAGTTGCTCTTTGGGGTGTAGGGCAACTTATACTAAACTGTTTCTTACAGGGCTCAAGATGGTGGGTCTAGACCCAGTGTGTCACCAACAGTGTGCTAGGCCTTTCTACTTCTATGCACAATGAACACAATCCCCCACAGACCTGCCCACAGGAAGATATGGTCTATGCAGTTCCTCAACTGGGTCCTCTCAGATGACTCTAAGCTCTACCAAGTTGACAATCAAAACTAACCAGGACAGTCAATTAAATAATATACTGATTTCTTAACCTGACCATTGTCTTAGTTCAGTAAATATTGGTTATTTAAGAATGCTTGTCAATATGTACATTCATGAGCAGGATTACCTGGTTATCATGAGTTTCAGTGGCAATGGGAGTAGCCCATCTTCTTTGCACATCCTCAGACTCTCTGAATTAGAGACCCAGGGATGCATATATCCACAAAGTTTATATGTGCACCTTGTTTTTGTTAGAAAACAAGGTAGGTGAATATCCATCATTTCCAACATGTTTGCCCCAGTCTGAAAATGATTGCTGCCTTCGCCATCATTAACACCATTGACAGTCTCTTCACAGAACGGCTGAGGCTGCACTCTTGGCAGCCCTGCGCTGCCGAGACATGGACAGACTCAATAAATGCCCTGAAATTTAACATGCGTCTGCTGTCTGCTGAGCGGCTCTGGGCACAAATAGGTTTCTTTTATTATGGACAGAAAGGCCAAGTGAAATTTTAATCAGACAGACAAGGAAGGTATCTGAGAACACTGAAATGCCAGCCCTGCTGGTATTTCCACAATATTGAACTTGTCTTCTGGGGGCCTTTGTGGCTATTTCAATTAGCTGGGAGACACATCGCCTATGTTTTCACAAATTCTCCTCGTTTTAATTAAGCTACTGTTCATTGGGATGTTAGAAGGCAAATGATTCTTCATGTAATACACAGAGTGCTGAAGAGGAAATTAAACAGCTGAAACGTTTGGATTTAGAAAGTGCACTGTTATTGCAATCCTCAAGCACAAGGCCCGGCTTGTGCCACTGTCACTACCTAGCCTCTTGAGTCTCCTCCCCCCCCACACATAAGTCTTTTGATTCCACGGATGGCAAATACTCTAACTATGAGAGTTTGGTGCATGCATGATGCACTTTCTTTGATTATTAGAATAACATAAATTTTGAAAAATTCAGGGGAAAGTATGTGTTGATAGTGAGTGGTACACTAAAACGTAACAGAAAACATTAACAGTATACTAAAACTTTAACAAAAACCATGAGCTAACAAACATGCTTTCAAATGAAAATAATATCTTAAATGCAAATATTACTCTTAACGTTAATAAGGTGATCTATTTGTTCTTTGGTGAGTTTATTTTGTTTTTGAAAATATCAAAGCACCAGGTTGCATGTTAAGATGCTTGAAAGCACTGAAATTCATTTGAAATGCTTGAATAAAGTTATGTCTGTCCATTATTTTATTTAAACATTTTTCAAACTATAAGTAATGTTGGATACATTGAGAGATATTTCTAATAAAAAAAGATAACTGGCATGTGAGGGTCTATAGAGCCATCTCTGACAACCAACATCCCTCCCTCTCTCCATCTACTTTATCAACCGATGCATGCACCCACCTATCCATTCCTGCAGCTATATACTCAACTACCCATTTTTTCACCCATCTACCCACCCATTATGATTTGCTAATTAGTCGATATGTTTATGAGTTCCTGCATTCATTCTCCCATTCCTCCATTAAATTTAGAGTGTAATTAAAGTCTTCCTTAAAGTATAATCGATATGACAATCACTGCCTTTAAAATACATCTACTAAATTTGAAATGTTGAAATTCTAACCCTCTAGATAATATTGGGAGATGATTTCAGTGGGAGAAATATGGGGCAGGATGACCACTCACAAGCAGGACCAATGCTTTTCAGGGAGAAACTCAAAACTTTTTATCAATGGAAGTAAAGTTAGAAAGCTAAAAAATTATGGGTAAGTGGATGACATCTTGACCTTGGTTTCCAGTCCAGAGAGGTGATAACTCTCCCTCTTAACAAGCTTCCCCTGGGTGTGGTGTTTTGCTGAGGTGGTCTAAAGAGACTGTACCAGTGATTGTTAAAATGTATGATTATAGAACACTGCCCATAATGCTGTTCTGCTGCTGGGAATCCCTGGTGAGATCTGAGCTCAACATTATACATTGTTTACATGCTTCAGGATTAAGCCTGCAAACACGTATTTCCTAGAAAAGTATCAGGCAAAGATGTTTTTGAGGGAAGGGCAAAAAGGAAAAGGCAAGGGGATTTTATTGACTTCCTGCATATATATATATATATTTTAAATGTTTGCTTGAAGAAGAAGCTCCTGTGGAGTCTGAGTGGAATCATGGAGTCAGTAATTCTGAAGTTCCCAGTGCATTGCTGAACCATCTAGCCTCTGGCTAACGAGGCAAGTCTTATTCCGGCAGGCTTCCTCTCCTACCAGCTGTCCACCCACAGTTCCAAGGCTAATTTTACTCTCAAAACTCTCACTGGCGCTTTTACTTCTTGCTGACTCCTGACTAGTCAGGAACACCCTGGTTCTGCAGGGAATACAGCAGAGAGAACATCGGGACACATGTGAGTAGTAAGAAGTTTCTGGCCCAGACTTTTTGGCCTTCTCTGTAGGTCTGAACCTGCTTGCAGCTCCATTGCCACTTACACCCAAATAATCCCACAAAGCTTACATTAATTTCATGCTGATTGGCCTATGGCTCAGACTTATTGCTAGCTAGTTCTTTTATCTTAACTCATTCTGTTTCTATGAATCTGTCTAGGCATGTGGCTTGGTGCCTTTTCTCAGAGCAGCATGGTTGTCTTCTTTCCTCTGCATCTGCTGGTATCTCTGCTGGCATCTCTTCTGGCTTCTCTGCTCTGCTTTTCCTGTTCCCAGAGTTTTCTTAATTTGGTAGCCTCACCCACACTTCCTGTCTGACTTCTGGCCAATCAGCATTTTATTAAACTAGTAGAAGGGACAAATATTCTACTAAATGAAGTATCTCTGAGATCTGACATTTGTTTTATAACAAAATGCATATCATTGTCTTTATAAATTATTATGTCACAGAGATAGAATGGCTGGGCCATGTTTGAAAAGATAAAAACTTTATACTTCCTACAATGATTGAGAAAAGTATTTTCTCTCCCTTCTCCTAACCCACTTGTTAGTTATTCATTGCTTGGAATGACTATACAGACTATGTTCCATATATTTATAAACATGAGTATTTACCAATATATGTATGTGTGCATGTATTTTTTATACCTATATATATATATATATATATGTGTGTGTGCATGTTTGTGTGTGTGTTTAGAAAAAAGTGAGAAAGTAATTTTCTGTTTTGTGCTTTCAACCTGATGAATGTCACAGTTTTTACATGTAGGTGTACATAAATATTTTTTCAAGTTGAGTGACCTTGGAATATTCATGGCCTGACCAGTTCCTGCTTTCCTGAACCAGCCTGCTCCTAATAGAAATTCAAGTGGCTGAACATCAATTTTTAATAAGATTTTATTTTAATTTTAATTATGTGTATATTGTGTATATTTACATCAGTGCAAGTCCCCACTGAGGCTGGATGAGAGACTCATACACTCTGGAGCTGGAGTTATAAATAGTTGTTGGGCTGTTTGGGTGCTGGAACTAAACACTGCTGAGTGTTCTAGAAGAGCAGCAAGTGCTTTAATTGCTAAACCATATCTCTAGGCTCCCATTGTTGATTCTTCAACACATTGGAAACATGCTATAAATGATTCCATAAATGAGATTTTCTATTATGGTGAATATTTCTTTAAATAAGCAATGGATGAACATGGTTCCTCACTTTCTAAGTTTTCTGTTAAATTGAGTAGAAATATCAGTTTAGCCAAGGAAGAAAGCACCTGGTTGGTCTTATGAAGAAAACAATAATCAAAAAACAAAAGCACATATTGCAGGGTAGGAGACTATTGGCCAAATACTTTTTTGCTAGGATGAGTCCCTGAGTTAATTTCTCAGTAGCCATGTGAAAATGCTACACACTTGCAATCTCAGCACTGTAGAGTCAGAGACAGAACAATCCTTCAACCTCAATTGCCAGTTAGTCTAGCTTCATTGATGAACACTAGACCATTGCCATTGAATGACACTGTTTCAAGAAGATTGTATTGTTAAGAATAACACTGAGGTTATTCTTTGTCCTCCATAAACATATGAACATATACATTATACAACAAGCACACACATGCACACATACAGCTTATTTAAAAAATATATATCTAAGAAAAAGATTCTGTTCTTGTTGAGTGCTCTGTTTATTTTTATGACACAAAGCTTTACTGTGTATTGTCTACTTTTCCAGAAAATATTCTGTTAGTTCGGGAAACATCCCTGACCATAGGTACCCATCCATACCCCATAGACAACAGAAGCTGGGGGTGGACCCCAACTTAAAGAACTCCTAGACAATTTGTTCTATCAATTCCCCCCTTACTTATGGGGTTTCTTTATGTCTCAAAAAACCAATAAGAAACATCACCAAAGTTCTCACTTGCATTCTACAAATCATTAAGGGTTCTTTAGAAAAATAGTACTGATTATATATATGTACATATAAATATATATACATACATACATATATACATATAAAGGCAGACAGACAGATAGATGTGTGTATCTATATATGTATATTGCAACAGGGATTTAATAAATAGGCTTATATGATATGGCTAGGTACAGCAATGGCTGTCTTCACTCTGGAAATGTTGAGAACCTGGTTGTTGCTCAATCCACTAGGTTTAGTATTTAAACAGTCCAAACCTGCTAAAGACCTAGAGGATTCCTGGAGGTCTGGTGGTCTTCAGTGCAGGCTAGAAGGCCAAAGAAATGGTTCTGATGCCAGAAAAGAATGTATCTTCATTGTTATCACCATCAGCAGCAGCAGCAGCAGCAGGAGAAGGAGGAGAAGAAAGAGGAGGAGGAGGAGGAGAAGGAGGAGGAGGAAGAAGAGGAGGAGGAGGATAGAAGCTCCCTAGCAAGAAGTGAAAACAAGGACACAAGCAGAATTGTTTTGCCTCTAAACTCCTTATATCTGGGTTGCCAAAGGTGCTGCCAACTCTGGGGGAAAGTATCCCCAGTTTGGTTAATAATTTCTGGAAATGCCCTCAGAGATCCACCCAGAGGCACGTCTCCTCATTGATTCCAGATTCAATCACACTATCAATCAAGACTTACCACCACAGAGCAAGAGAGATGGTCAAATGCACAACAGTACTTTCTCTGAGTCTAAATCCTTGGCACAGCACCAGTGTAAAAATCTCAGACACAGCTGACTGTGCCTGTCACCCCAGCACTTGGGACTGAGGTGGAGTTAGGTAGGTCACCAGAGCTTGCTGTCTGTTTAGTTGCACTAACCAAAACAGTTAGCTCATGGTCCTATGAGAGAAGCTGTATTAAGGTGAAAACTGATGATGAAAATATCTAAAGTCCTGCTCTGAGTTCTGCATGTGCACACAGGTGCACACACTTGCACACTCCTGCACCTAGTGCATGCAGATCATTCACATATACTACACACACTATACCCCAAACAACACTTATCACACTACACACAGAGAAACAACACACACAGAAATGTTTTCTTAAAAATAACTGTTAACCACCACACTGAGACTGAAACGTCTGCATTCCATGGTCATATCAAACTCATTGGTCAGCCAAAGCATAGTTAGTGGCTAACCACATATAGAACCTGTTGTAGAATGAAGTGAAAGAATGGCCTGTGGCTGAGTCTTTATTATCAATTAGGCAAGTAGGTCCTGTGCTTCTTCATTCATGTTGTGTAGTGAGTGTGCAAACTGCCCTCATTGGTCAACAAATGGTGGCCCTACCAAAGCAAACTACACTGTCTCAACCCAGGCTTTCCCTCATCAGGAGTTGGAGAGGCTGTGGATTCTCTCAGAAATGTGGAGTGTCGTAATCAAGGGGAGAAAAATATGATCATTATGATGGAAAAGGAAGCATACATCCTTATGGAAAAACCAATATAGGTATTCTGAGAGTCACTGTGAGAACAAGCGGAGGCCATGGCAGGGAAATTCTGGAAGACCTTTGGCTCCGTAAATCAAAGATTGGGGAGGCAGTTTAGAATCTGCAGATGTCAAGTGACACATAAAACTTCATGAATGGTCTTGCTTACTGGGATCCTGGAGAACAAGGCCGACATTATGGTATGATCTACTAACACAATTAAGACATTTGTCTTTGAGAAGAGATGGCCATTTCCTTATTTTTCTTATTTATTCATTTGTAAGAAGCTGCTTTAATATGCTATGCAAACCTGGACACCAGAGTTGTAAGTTCTACTAAAGCCTGAAAGAAATCACACAGAGAGCAGCTGCCTTTAAGTTACCTGGAGTAAAGAGGTGAGAGCAAGCATTTCTGAGAGCAATTGTCTTCTTAGCAATTTCCTATTAGAGTTCGCTCACTCACTTGTGTGTGTATGTACATATACATGTATATATATGGGGTGTATAAGTATAGTTCCTTGTGTTTTGAGATATCACTCACTAGCACTGGCCCATGCTAGTTAGTCTAGGCTAACTGGCCAGTGGGCTCCAGTGATCCTCTGTCTCCATTTCCCCTGCCATTCCAGTGCTGAGATTTTAGGTCTATACCACTGTGTCAGTTTTCCACAAATGCTGAAGATTGAACTCACTTCATTATGCTGGGATCGCAGATACTCTCACCAACTCTTAGTTAGCTCCTAAAACACCAGATTCTTGTTGGTTGATTGGTTGGTTAGTTTTTAACATTTTCATTGGGGAAAAAACAATATGAATTCTCCAACCATGAAGCTGTAGATAGCTAGACCCTCTGAGATTTGACAAATTTTTGCACACCTGGGAACTTTGTCATTCCTCAACCACAATCATTCATAGATGGCTCAACGATATCTGTTTTACACTTGCTAATCATGGCAACTTCCAGGGCCACACTATTATTCTCTATTATTACATCACTCCATCCTTTTACAGCAAATAACCCACATCTTTTATGCTTCTCTATGTCAGCTCAGAATGATCACCTAAGTCTGCATGTTCTCTTTGATGGTGTAAATCCACACAGATGTTGCTCATTAGACTGTCTGTGGGCAACAGTAGAATCTATTCCATGAGGACTTGTTCTGCAGTTCAGCCTAAGGAGGCAGCTCCTCCTCGCTGGTGATGCTTCTGCTCCATCAAGGTGTTCGTGGTGATGTAGAGACAGAGTGTATGAGCTAGAATTCTGCCAGTATGGGTTTTAGATTTCTAGTCAAGACAATTTATATTATTGTTGGCAAAGTCAAGGTACAGGCAAGTACATTTACTGCCATTATGTGTAAAACAACATGTCTTGTGACATGGATGCAAGGAGGGGAAGACTTCAAACTGGCTTGATGTCTCTTTGTCTCCCTCCTTGCTGCAGGAGCTTATATGCTTCCCAAACAACAGAGCTTGTAGTCACTAAGAAATTCATCATACTGAAAATATCCAGCGTGTTCAGCCTTGGTTGTAAAACAGTCTTGACTACTTTATAATTAATAAAAACTTCATAATACAATTTTTTTTCCTTTGAGAAGTGCAGAGGCTGCATTATATTTTCTAGAGACAAGAAGCATCTTATCTGAGCCTTCCTGTGGAGTGGCACAGGAGGAAGCTGCCTGTCTTACTTAGGAGGTCTATTGCTGTGAAGAGACACCACAGCAACTCCTCTAAAGGAAAACATTTAATTGGGGCTGGCTCACAGTTTCAGAGGTTTATTACACTATTGTTATGGCAGGGAGCATGAAGGAGCTGAGATCTCAATGATCTGATGCAGAGGTAACAGGAAAAGGACTGTCTCACTGGGTATGGCTTGAGCATATATGAGACCTCAAAGCCTGTCTCCACAGGGACACACTTCCTCCAACAAAGCCACACCTACTCCAACAAGTCACTCTTCATAATTACATTTCTCTCTATAGGCCAAACATCCAAACACATGAATCTATAGGAAACTATCCTATTCAAACCACCAAACTGCCATTGATGGTACCTTGAACACTAAGAAGAAATCAGCTCACAGTTGCAGCTCACTGTGACCTTGTGGAAAGGTAGCACATATGGCCAGACCTCCTAAGGAATCTGGCATTGGTGATTTTGGATATACAATTTAAAATATTTACAATCTCATCTGATTTGAAATCCTCTCAGGTACAGTCAATACTTAAGGTATGCCAATGGAAGGCATCACTGCATCATCACTGACATTCAAATCATTACCATAGTAAGAACATCAGCACCAATAATGCAATAACTGCAACTAACATGTATATAGGGCTATGAGCTTTATATGCATTAATGGTTTTAGAACCCTGAAACTTAAATTATATATTGGTCAATAGAGAAGTATTTTTCCAAATCATTTTTCATGCAAACAAATTCTGTCAGCTACTTACACTCCTCAGACACAAGATAACCAGACCACGCTAGGCTAAATATAGTGTATGTGTATTAAATAATATTAGTTAAATATTAAGAGATTGCTAGGTGCATAGATAGAATAAATAATTGGATGGATGGATGTATAGGTAGATAAAGAGGTATAGGTGAATGTATGGGTAGAGATAGATGGATTTCTGGGTGGATAGATGAGTCTATTCTTGAATGGTAAATGAATAGCTCTTATCTATAACTAACTTCTGCAAACATGGGGACTTTCTGCAATAAAAACTTGTTCTCTTGTAGTCCTTGCAGACAGAAGTCTATAGTAATTGTCACTTGTCTTAGGTCAGAATATTGAAAGGGCTGTATGTTCTCTTCTCTGGATTGTTTCATGATGTCAGTGTCTGTAGCTGGAATCCCATCATCTTCTCTTCCATGTGTTCCTGTGTCTTATGTGGATAATTGCACTTGTCTCTAGGGATACACAAATAATCGAGGGTATTTTCTCATCCCAAGAAATCCAGTCACATTTTCCCTATCAAAATTTTAGGTTCTAGGAATGAGGGCCTGATATCCTTGGGTGGATGTTACCTAGATTTCCACAGAAGTGTCAGAACAGATTTTAAATAGGGAACAATTCCTTTAGTAGAATCTTAGCTATTCAGATGACCAATGATATAATGCAAACTAGCTGTCCAGGAGAAGTACATGCTGGGACATCCCTGTGCAGGTGTAGTACATGCTAGCATCTAGATGCCCACATATAGTTCATGCTGGAATTAGCTGTCCAGATGAAGAATAGACTGGAAACTATCTGTGAAAAAGAGGTGCATGCTGGGAATTAGCTGTGGAAGCATAGTGTATGCCTGGTACTTGCTATATTTAGAAGTGAATGATTCTGGTAGAATCTTGATATTAGGATACTGATGCATGAATCCTAACTGGTCTGTTAATAAAATCCAGAGCCAGATATTGGGGCAAATTCTAAAAGATCATCGAGACAAAGGAACAATTCACAGCCACTTCTCACCTAGCTAACTCTTCAAGCTGGAAAGGGTAGCTCCTGTCTCCACAAATCCCCACCTGAGTAAGTGAAGCCAACAGCGAGATGAAATAGAAGGTTGAACTTGGTCTTCTTTTCCCCTATATACCTTTCTCTGTCCAGTCATATCACTTCCTGGTTTAACCTTCCTAGTGCCAAGATTAAAGGTGTATGTGTTTCTTAAGTACTGGGAACAAAGGCATGTAAGAAGGTGACTCCACATGCTAATTATCTCATTGGTATAATTAGTATGACTGGCCTCAGCCAGCTTCTTGGCACACAGTCCAGAGAAAGGCTACAATGCTGTCCCTGAGACAATCTTATTTATTTCTCCATTTCTATTTCTTAAATGTGTGAACTTGAGGAAAATGGTTTACTTCCCTGTCTGTTTCCTTTCCGGAAAAAGGAGAATAATTACCAGAATTTAAGCTTCAGGGTTCTAAAACCATTAATGCATGTAAAGCTCACAGCCCTATATACATGTTAGTTGCAGTTATTACATTATTGGTGCTGATGTTGTTACCATGGTGATGATTTGAATGGCAGTGATGATACAGTGATGCCTTCCATTGGCATACCTTAAGTACTGGCTGCACATGAGAAGATTTCAATTCAGATGAGATTAATTGCTATTATGCCTCCTGTTGCTTTGCTTTTTGCTCATAGGGATCTATTGTTTAAAAGACATTTAGTGGCCTGTGGGATGGCTCAGCAGGTAAAGGCGATTTCTGTTATGCCTAACACAATCCTTGGATCCCACATGGTAGGAGGAAAAATGAGCACTTGAAGTTGTCTTCCAAGATCTATCTTGCTATTAGATGTTCATACATGCATACATGTGCTCTCTCTCTCTCTCTCTCTCTCTCTGTCTCTCTGTCTCTGTCTCTGTCTCTGTCTCTCTCTCTCTCTCTCTCTCTCTCTCTCACACACACACACACACACACACACACACACACACACACCACGTTTTATTTTAAAACTTTTCTTAATGAGTATATGTTACCTTCAAGTCTGGTGCCTGCAGACAGTCTCAACCTGCTTTGAAATATGATGTGGCAGATGCTTTGGGGATATGGGATATGAATTCCTAAAGGGTGTTAGCATTTGGTCTCCTACTTTTCTTGCCTTCTATAAACCAGTGATGGAATTGATTTGCATGGCCTGTAGCAAATGTTCTCGGCCTGTGTGGGGGCTCATTTGTGAATCTGTGGTCATTTATCACTCTGGTTGGATTTGTTTAATAGTAGACGGTGCCATTGGCATAATGTGTCTCATTGTGCAAGAGAGAAGCTGTACCCTGACCTCACTTGAAGAAGCCACTGTGGGATAATTTCTTTCCAACCTATGACTGACATTACAGCGTGGTTACAAATGATCAGTGCACTGGATGGTTAATGCAGTCTGGACCAGGATCCCTATGATTTATGCTGATAATTAGCTCTTCCTGGGAAATGGCCTCCATGTCTAGGTAACTTTTATTTTTTCCGACAGTCATCTCCATAATGAGCTATTAGTCTACAGACCAGAAAAAAAAGTAAGGGAGAAAGAAGGAAAGACCTCGGGCAGTGGGGTCCTTATGTCTTCTTGAAATACTCATTTATTTAAAGCCAAATGTGACTGTGCTCCCTTTTACTAAGGTTCATTGCTCTGAATTGCAAAAGCAACTCAACAGTAGGAGGGGTGGATTCATATTTGTCTCAGTGATGGTGTCTGGAGTTTAGATAGAGCATGCATTTTTCCATACTCATCTTTACTGGACTCATCTACACAAAGAGGGACAGGCTGCATTTGCACACTTTCTACTTAGAGAGAATAAGCAGAGGATCCACCAGTCTGCTTTAAGTAGAAGCCTTCAGGATGAATAGCAGAGCCAATGTGGAGGAAGTGGAATAATTATTAAAAAGCTTATGTAAGGAGTAAATGACATAAACACAAGGTGCAGTTGATAGCCAGTGCACAGTCGTGACTCAAGGTCATCAGAAATGAGAGATCAGCTTTTGGGCTTCCTCTCTCTCTTGCCTGACCCCTGTTTTCCATGGCCTCTGGCAACTTTTGTACCACCTTAACTCATCTTGCTACTTGTAGAGGTGACATTTTTTCCTATTTGTTCTGATTCACACCCAGCAGGAGGGAGTTGCATTATTGAGATGAGAACTCTGGGCCAGTGCCTGGGATTTTGTTTTTCTTTTGAGCAGTAAATTCTATTTCAGAATAAGGGATGTTGTACTGGTAAAAGTGGTATCATGCTAAGCTGTTTAAGCTTCATCAGGGATCATGAGGGAAGACTGACGTATTGAATGGATACTCCCAAGTATTTGACACAGGAATGGACACCAGGATGAACATGTGTTAAACCTGCACATGAAAGGGAGGCAAGTTATAAGTTAATTCCACTCTAAGTGAGAGAGAACAAGCCAAGGGGAGATGAGGTCATCAGCAGACAGTCACAGAAACAAGACTAAGGGATCTATTTAAAACTCTGAAGAGACATCTCCATGACCAACAGCTAGATGGCTCCTCACTTGCTCAGAGTCATCTGTTTGGCTTACACATTTTTATCATCCTCTTTAGAACAGTGCTTCTCAACCTATGGAGGTCTTGGAGGTCTCTTCTTGGAGGTCATACAACCCTTCCATCGGGGATGTATATCAGCTACCCTACATATCAGATATTTACATTACAAATAATAACAGTAGCAAAATTACAATTATGAAGTAGAAACAAAAATAATTTTGTGATTGAGGGTCAGCACAGCATGAGGAACTATATTAAAGGGTCACAGCATTGGGAAGGTTGAGAACCACTGGATTAATCGAGGAACTTCCCCTCCCCCGCCTCCCTCCCATCATCTTCTACTTTCCTTGTCCTTCCCCTTTTCCTTCCCTCTGTTCTCTTACTTTATTTCTTTCCCCAGCTCCCTCTTCACCCCTTCCTTCCTCCTCCTTCCCCTTTTCCTGTCCCTCTGTCTTCTCTTCCTTCTTCCTCCTCCTCACACCTGTTCCTCCTCCCCACAAATACCCATGAGAGAGCCAGTCCTGAGAAATAGCGAACTGACGGAGTGAGGCTCCTTAGGTTCTCACAGTTGTCCCTTGATGACAATGTCATCACTGTAGGGTTTTATTCTCAGCCCATTTTATACGGCAGGCAACACTGAATTCCCAGAAACTCATTCAGTTAGCATTTCTGTATCCTAGAGAAAACATTTAAAATTTGGGTTTGGAGGCAGGGTTATTTCAGCCATTTTCATCCATCCTCAAAGCACACAGGTTATGACTACTGCCTGCCTACCTCCCAAAAGGAAAGAAAGAAAGAAAAGGAAGGAAGAAAGGAAGGAAGGAAGGAGGAAAGAAAGAAAGAAAGAAAGAAAGGACAAGAAAAGGAAAAGAATTTTCTCCCAACTATTTAAAAGCAGGGATATTCTAGTCCCATAACAATGGTAGGAAACATGGTGAACCAGAGGATAGTGATGAGTCTGATGACCTCTTGTGTAGAAATAGTTTTAGATACTCTGAATACTTCAAGATATTGGAAATGGCTAATGGTAAGGAAAGGGGCTATCTCAATCATACCAGACCACAAGGCCATTTTAATGACCTACCTGCCAAATTCCACTGCTCTTGGATCTAAAGGAATGCAAAAGAGTTTGTATTTTAAACATTTTGATTCTCAACCCATTCACAGGCAGACACCTGGATCTTTCCATTTGGATAACATTAGTTCAGCTATGAAACTTTCCTTATAAACAACTAAGGAAGGAATGGAGGCAAAAAATAAGAGGGCAGCCTTCCTCTGCAGCTGGGAATTGAAGAGATCATTGCATGCCAGCCAGACTCAGCTCTTTTCTGGTCTAATGTCATCACTGGATGTTGTTTGTCGTATAATTGTTTATAACCCCCCAAGACATCTCTGGAACTGATTCTGATCAAGAATTCTAGGAGAATTGCACAGAAGAAGAGGGTGAATCAGTTTTTAAGAAGCTTCCCACAAAAACATAATGACCTTATTCAAATGCCCAAAACTCATGTAAAATCCATATGTGGTGGGAATCCTCTGCAAACTCAGTCCTGGGGATACAAAGACAGCATGGTCCCAGAGATTGGTGACCAGCAAGGATAGCCAATTGGTGAACTCCTAGTTTGGTGAGAGACATTATTTCAAATTATAAGGTCAAAAACAGTACAAGAGAACACCACTGTTGACCTCTGACCCCTATATAAACACACACATATATTACATACATACAAATGGATATATCACACACAGTTTTTAATTAAAAAGAATTGTGTCGTTAAAGAAGAAACTTTGCAGTCCTTGAAGATGGTGCACTATGTCCCAGGATGATGATATATAAAACATGGTACAACATATTAATAGCCACCTGATCCTAAATAGATGAGAAGATACCAAAGAAGAAATCAACACCTTCTCCTATTGTAAAAGTTGTACAGGTAGTATATAAATCACATTATTTTCATTGAGCCAGGAAACTGAATCCCCAGAAGCATGGGAAAGAAGCGTTGCTGTGTGACCACAGAAAGAGTTAAGCCATTTTTCTATTTACATGGTTTATTTCACAAGTGTCTGACTCATTGGGCATAGCTAGCAGAGTTAAATTACAAAATTACTATTTGGTCCCTTTTTTATTGACTACAATTCAAGGCTGCTTCAAGCCTCCCAAATTTAATCCCCCCCTAGCACTTTGGCAAGAATATTACCTTTTATTTTCACTGTTAAACTGTGCGAGATACCCCTAAGGCTACGTGGAGACCTGCTCTCTGAGATGGTGGCTAACGGAGTGTATCACTTTTTCATGATTTCCCATTCTCCTGTAAATTGGGAGAGGCAGGAAGAGCGGTGGAATGTGAATTTTGTGTTGTCAGCATTTTTCTGCCACAGTCTTAGCCCATGTGGTGGCTGTTTTGGTAATTAATTATCATGTGTTGGTCGCTCATCATTCCAAGTTACCATTTAGCAACCTGTCAGATCCTTAGCTAATAAGCCTATCTTGTGGGATCTTATGCATTTATTTTAGTTTAATTTTAAGTTTTACTTTAATTTTAAGCATCATGGCAATGCTGGTTTTGTTGGGTGAAAGTAGAGTTAAGAGAGAGATAGTGAGTCAGTCTGTTTTCAACAACCCACCAGAGATGACCACCCAGACTCCATTTATAACCAATTGTCAGTCTATTCTAGTCAGCTGAGACTACATTCTGGTTTTCAGAACCTAAATGTAGCCCAAGCATTTAGATAGAAACCACATCTTGTTATCTTGTTCTGCAGTTGCAAAAGTGTGTGTGTGTGTGTGTGTCTGTGTGTGTGTGCTTGTATGAGCAACAGTTTAGCAGAAGGTAAAATAAGCAGTCAGCTGCAGGGGGAAGTTTGCACAAACAGGTAGTTTAAAGGAAACTAAGATAAGTCAGCCGGGGCATCTTGACCTTGGGCTTCTAGAATAGAGTTGGGTAATTTTCCAGAAGAATCTCAATCGGAAAGATCAAATTCTTGTTAAACCTATAATGACCTCAGCAAGAATACAATATGGAAGAATCTCTGTAGTATCTTGTCCTGTGAGGACATAAAAGTGCTTGTCTTTGATTTCCCATATGTTCCCACCAAGAATGAGACACTGGAAATACTTCATTGACTTTAAACAATTTAAATATATTATTCCTGCATCTGGGAGTGAGGAGTACACACACAGCATGATTTGGGGTGGGTTTCTGCTCCCTGTGAATATACTTTGTTACTATTTGTCAATGAAGAAGCTATTTTGGCCTATGGCAAGGCAGCTTGATGTAGGGAGGAAATCCAAGCAGAGATAAAGACAAAAAAGGGTAGAGTCAAGGAGAAGATATAAGCCGCCACCCAAGGAAGCAAGATGTAATGGGACACTGGTAAAGCCAGAGAGCCACTTGGCAATATAAGGATTAATAAAAATGTGTTAAGTTGTAGGACCTATTTGGTAATGAGCCTGAGCCATAGGCCAAACAGTTTGTAATTAGTATGAGCCTTTGTGTGATTATTTGGGACTAAGCAGCTGCAGGACTGCAGGTCCAGAAACTCGTGGCAGGGCACATGGAAGTCAGAGGGCAACTCTGGAATCAACTGTTACCTTCCAGAGTTGTGGATTCCAGGGGATCAACTCAGATGCTCAGGCTTGTACTGCAAAGACTTTGTCACACTGACCCATTGTAGTGGCCCTGTATTGACTTTAGTCTGACATGGCAAATTGGACAGGAGATTGGAGAAGTACCTTGCCATAATGGTAAATATGATTTATTAGTGAATGCATGAAATAGCTCATTTCAGAATATTCTCTGTGAAAGTGCTTTTAAAATTCATATTCTTGTTAAGATTTTTGTGCTAGGAATATGAGAAGCTAAAGAAGACTGGTGTCCCATATTCCTTCTGTCTTTGTTGATGTTCTTGCCTTCCATGATGGTGTACCATGATAGTCCTTAGTTTCAACACTGGCAGAGCACTGTGATTTCAGGGCAGAGTGTGAGCATTCTGCTTGAAGCTTTGCACGCTCACCTACTCAGCTTTTCCTGCCTTGGTTTGTGTGCTAACAGCTCAGCTGGAACAGTAAGAATCCATCTGGTTGTCCATCAATGGGTGAATAGGAAAGACCATGTAGTGTGTGTATGCATGATAGAGTTTTATTCAGCCATAAAGAAGAATGCAATTATAGTATCTGCAAGGTATAATTGGAGCTTGTCGTATGAAATGAAGTGAACCATAACAAGATAAAACACATACAATATGTTATTTCTCATGTTATAACCTTCATTTTGCGCATGCATGCATACACGTATGTACACATGAACGCACATGTGCACACACACACACAGAGGAACCATGAAAATGCAGGAGTCAATTTAAAATAGAACAGGAGACACAGAAGATGGTAAGTAGGGACAAGGGAGGATGAGGATCAATGATGATACACTTCATTAAAATGCCATTATAAAAATATTGCTTTGTCAAAAGCATATATACCTTTAGAAAAGAATAACAATTTTCTGATAATGACCATGTCCCCTCTTGATAAGAGGTAGGAGCTGGGACCACATGGAATTCACACATCAGTATGTTTGTCTCCACTTTGACCTTCATATGTGTAATACCTGATGAGGCCATAACACTCTCCTTTTATGGGGTTTAGCTGACCAAAAAATTAGAGGCAGACCATTTACTTTTCATGGAAAGGAGTGAATTCTTCAGTTCAACATGCAAAATTCAGACTGGTAGCTGCTTCTGAAGCCTGGGAGTAACATTGGTGTCTCGTGATTGGGACTGTCTGCAATTCAGAAAGTATTTTTTTGTTTTCTTGTCAATCAAAAGCAGGTAAAAACTACTTCCCTGTGAGGTAATTTAAGCAGGGAGTCAACCTGATTCTGTGCAGGTAGCAAAAATGAGAATGGAAGAAGGAAGTACAGTACTATGTTCTTTTTACTGCTGTTGGTACAAGTGGTCCGGTCCCTTCTAAAAGCAAGCTAGAAGTACAAACTCAGCTTCCCATCACATGAGAGCATGGCATCAGCTCTGACTAAAGGTTCAGCCTCTTGAGCGTTAGTTGCACTCACATGACCTGTTGGTTGCATTTTTTATGTTGACCATGTTTCCCATATGTCAGGTTCATATTCATTCTAAGGTGTAATCATTCTCATTACTTGTAAACAACAAACAGTCTATCAGAAAACTCAAAAGCTCATTGGTGATGGACAACTGCTAGCACTGTTTTTATTTGTATTAAGATGGTATTACTGTGTATCTGAGGCTGGTCCCTAATTTAAGATTCCCCTGCCTCCTTTTCCCAGCTGCTGAGATTACAGGGATGTGGGCTTCATACTCAGCCTGCTTCTTGGTCTTCTACAGCAGTGTACTCTTATGACCACAGTTCCACAGATGTGTGAATTTTGTGTGATCTTTGTAGAAATCCGAACTGAGCTGAGTCATCATTTGTATGAAATTTCATGGGACTCTCTGTATTACTACTTAAACTCTTTGGGTTTGTCAGTTGTGAGTCACGTGGGGGTTATAGCTATCTAATTCAACACTTTTAACTGACTAAAATATCAGAAAAATGAGGAAACACCTCTGAGGACTGACTTTTGGTAGTAACAGATAAGTTGATGTGAGCTACTATAGTCCCACAAAACGTGGGACTATAGTATTTTCCCTACCCCCAATCCTGTTTTATGCTTTTGAGTATGCACAGGCTGGCTCTCCTTCCAGTCAGAGGAAGGCAGTGGAGAGAAGTGGTATTGATGAAGACTGATTAAGCAAATTAATGAATTGAGACAGCTGCATAGTAAGTGAGAGAATTTGAGGAGAGGAATTGGTTTTTGCTCATTGACCGTACAGTGTAGGCATTTAAACCACAAGGGATGGTAAAGAACAAGCTATATTGCCAAGGTAACTGAAGAAAAACTATTTGGAATTGCATATGTATCATTTTTTCCCCCAAAGAATAGTTATGTGCTGGCTATTTGCTGTCATCCTGCCAGATACTGTTCTAGGCCCATTTTCTGAGTCATACTGAGCAGCAGAAATGACTTTTTCAACAAATATGTGCTGGAATTTGTCTGCAACTCAGGCACATCATGGTGCTGTGGATATTGATGAGTATGTCTTCTCATTGGATGGTGTGTGTTGAAGTCCAATGCCCTTTGCTAGGTGTGCTAAATACTCTTGCCTGATGATGTTGTCATTTTACATGCTTATTTTATTTACGTGTTTGTGTGTGTGTGTGTGTGTGTGTGTGTGTGTGTGTGTGTGTGTGTGTGTGTGTGTAGGTCAGATACAATTCAGGGTATCAGTCCTCACCTTCTACCTTGTTTGAACAAGAAGCTTTGTTGTTTTTCTGCTCTGCACACCAGGTAAGCTATGTCACAAAACTCCAGGAATTCTCCTTTTCATAGCTCCTAGCTTGCCTCAGGCTGCTGAGATTGCAGACACAGATTACCCGTTAAGCTTTGCCTGGGTTCTGGGAAACCAAACTCAGGTCCTCACATTGTATAGCAAGTGCCTTACACACTGAGGCATCTCTCCATATTTAAAAAAAAATAGAGAATTTTATTCTGGCAAGGATATGAGGCCCTATCAAGTGCTCTAACTTGTTCCTATTAGGACTGCATATTGATGAAATTACTTTAAGATTCAGTTAGCAACATCCTGGATAGTTCAAAGTATTTAGACCTATTCCCTCTATATTTAACAATTAAAATTATGTATGCTTGAGATCCACACCAGAAGACTCACTTTACCATTGAAGCAAAAAGTTTTGGAAAATAGTCCAATATGGTGACCATACTTGTTATTGTAATAAAGGAGAGATGAAGACATGTGGATTCACTGATTGGTCAATCTAGCTTACTTGATGAGCTCTGGATTAGTGAGAGACTCTGTCTCATAACAAAGCAAAATATACATGCATACATGTGCATGAACATACAAATACACACACAGGACAGAAAGGGGGACGATTTATATATATATATATATATATATATATAATAGGTAGGTAGTAGAGAGAAAGAGATATGTAGGTAGATAGATGAAAATTAACAAAACAAAAATCAACTGAATAAAATGTAATAGCCCACCAGCAGTAGGGAAATAGGAAATAAACTATACCAAATTCACATCTAGAATGCCATATTGTATTTAAAATAAATAAATCAGATGCCTATATGTCAACATAATCTCAAAAACATAATATTGAACAACTCAGTGTCACTTTTTGTGACCTTAATTTTACTAATTTTGAGCATGAAAATAATTTATATGTATAAATATACATATGTATATATATAAAATCTCTCTGACCACACTCCAATATGATTATATAAGAGAGAGGAGCTAGGAAATTCTAAATAGTGAAGAAAGCAGTGTGCCCATCTTTGTTGAGCAGTAGGGGATAGCTGGATATCTTGAAGTGGAAATAAACAACTGAGATTTAATTATATTTGTTGTCTTTTATGCTATAATCTAGAGGAGAGACAGAGAACAGGCCTTAACTATCTTCTGCTCTTTTTTATATGTCTGATATGTTGCATAAGAGAAAATAAAGATTTTAAAAGCTGTTGCTATTGGTCTGTGGGAATGTGTGTGTGTGTGTGTGTGTGTGTGTGTGTGTGTGTGTGTGATTATGTCTATGTCCTTGTGTGTCCATGCTAAATCTTTTGAACATCAGATTACTTTCTTTCAGATGACTAGAGTCTGATTGTTTTCAGGACTTTAAAAGGTCTTTGCACAAAGCCAATGGCCTTTTGAGTGCAATATCTAAGGGCAGATGAGCAAAGGGAGGGAGGACCGTCAGTCCGCAAGACAAAACCTGGATGTGTCCTGTGGTTCCCTGATGGCTTTGATCAATGTAAACTGCTAATTGAAAGGTCTGCCTGTGTCTTCCAAAAGAAATGATTTTTCTCCCTGACTCAATTACTGGGATAATTGCTTCTAGTCTCAATGTTCTTTTAACTGAGCAGACCCAGCGTTAGCAGCAGACCTTGCATCCTGTGCTTATGTGTTGTTACAGAGAACGAGCCCTTTGTGAGCCCTGTGCTTCAGTGTTTTAGGATTGACATGCACCCTCTTCTTTTCCTTTCTGTGTATGAGGAGGTCAAGTTTGTTTTGGAAAGCTGGGGTTTCTTTCCAATTTACAATGGCTTTAAACCTAATTGATAATAAGTATTTGGCCAAGGTGATCCCACACACACACTTCCTCTCTACTGATTTTTTTCCTTTATTCTTTTCCTTTTCTTTCTCTCTCTTTTTTTTCCTCTGGTCAGGAATGCCATTCACAATCAGCAAGTGTTCCCCTTAGCACAACATGGGTCCTGTAAGGGGAACTGGCTGGTACTGTGCAGTGGGGAAATGTGACTCAAAAAAAAACTGGGTTACAGATTGTGGACTGGGGCAGGCAAACACAAAAAACTCAGACTCAGGTCAATATTGATGGGGATGTAAAAATAATTTCCATGAAAACATGTCATTAGACGACAGGGAAAATTTAAAAATATACTTGACAGCAACACAATGAGTTTCTATATTTATTTTTGAGAAGATAAAAGACTAATAGTATGTTTTATTTAGAGACATTAAGTGGTATTGGTCTCTATTGTGCATATATAGTGAGTTTAAGAATTCTGTTTGCTTGATTGTTTAAGAAAATCTTTAAATAGCCCATTAAGCCTATACACACTGTGCATATACCAATGGGTATGGACTATCTATTGAATCTGGTAAACTTAGCAGGGCACACGTTCTCAAAGGAAAAACAACTGTTTCTTGAGAAGCCAACTGTCAATATGTCCTCTTTGGAGTGAGAGTTCATGAGCTACTTTGTCTCGTTCAAGAATTTAACTGGCTTGGTTCTTGTACAGGCAGCCAAAACTGATGTAGGCTTATGGGTTCTTTGGTCTTAAAATGCTAAGGAAACACTGGTTTACCCCAGTCCTCCTGGATGTCTTGCTCTCTCAATCTTTCCACTTTCCTCTTATAAAATTGCCCCTGAGCCTTGGGGGAGGAGTTGTGATCTAGACATCCGATTTGTGCCTGAGCACTCCACAGGTACTGTTTCTTTGCACTTTGACTGGCTCTGATCTTCTGTATTATCTGCTGGACAAATTCCTCTCAGATGAGGACTGAGGGCTTCTGTAATCTATGGATATAGAGATAGAAATTTAGAGGACAGTTTGATAAGAAGTTGGGAAGGGTGAGTACAAAGAAGTGGATCTGGCAGAAATTATGGGAGGAAGTAGGATGTATGTGGTCTAAATACATTGTATATTTAAAATATTTAAGAATTATTATATTTAATTTTTAAAGGAGTTCTCTGGAAATCTTGCATGATTTCATATCCTCCAGGTCATAATTCTTCCTTTCTTCTTTCTATAATATTTCCTGAGTCTTGAAGTGGGATTGATAAAGATGTCACATTTAGAGCTGAGCTACCTTCTTTTATTCTCACATTTAGAACACTTGTTTATGTGTATTTGCACTGACTGCTTTCCACTGCAAAATAAACCTCTCTGACCAGCTCGGGAGTATCACTGACTATGCAGGTTTTCAGAAGCACATATTTGAGAGGAAGACTTTGGATAGTAAGCTGAAGAAACGGAGAATAAAAGACAGAGTAAACTTTTACTCTGTGGAGAGAGGCCAAGCAGTGTAGATTGCATATTATAGAAACACAGGGGATGGATAAGTCAGTTCTACCTTGCAAAGGAACCTGCAGAAAGGTGGTGGCATTTGATGTGGACCTCGAAGAATGCAGAGATCATCAGGCAAAGGAGAATGCAGATGTTGCTGGCAAAGCAAACAATTCAAACAAAACACAGGATGCATTTGGAAATGAAGCTCCATAATATGAACAGACTAAAAGTGATGTGAAATGATCATGAGTAGACTTGATGACTCAGCACAACTTGGTGTCAAATAAGCTTTAGTCCAGAGATGCAGAGATAATGCAGCACATAAACTCTCAAAGTGTCATAATCATATAAATATATTCAAGGATAATATAAATCTCATGATCATTTGAATAAATGTAGAAAGACCTTTTTGACAAAAACCAATGTCTTTTCATATCAAAATCCCAAAGAAACCTGGTGGTGTTGTATGAGATTTTTGACCCCGTTTGGGCCAGAAGTTTGGACCTTGCCTGTGGCAGCTTTTATCTCCTAAAGAAAGGAATCAGACGCTTATATTAATTTTATACTGTTTGGCCTATGTCTCAAGCACATTGCTAGTAATCTACCTGTCATGTGTCCCAGCCCATGGCTCACCTGGATTTTTTACATTGTTCTTCTTTCGGGGTTGGATGGAGATTGACCTACTCTGCCCTCCCTCTACCTGCCTCTCCTCTGATCCTCCATCCACTTCTACGGTGCCCTACATAGGCCAAAACAGCTCCTTTATTTACAAAAAACATCCCCACCACAACCTGGAGTAGAAATAATAGATGTTAATACAATAATATATATGTGGGTATATGTATATACGTATATATATATATATATATATATATAACTGACATAGAGTTAACTCTTTAAATGCTTGTATTGGAGAACTTTTTGAGATCATTTATGAGAGAATGGATGAAGGATGATAAGCAGAACATCCAGAGCCCACATAAACAAGAAAAGGCATGAATCATTTCACAAACAACAAGACCATTGAGGTATGAGGATCTTTGTGTGTTCATTGAATGGAATGATCAGGAATAAGTATTCAAAATAAATAAATATGAACTAGAGGTGACAGGAAATGTGTGTGAAGCTGAGAAGGTAAGGGTTCATTAATCCAAGAGGAGTCTGTAGTTAAATTCAAAAGCTCTCTCCTGAAATATGAAAGAGAAGAGAGTCATAGACACACAAGCTTGCCTTCCTGATCTCTCTTATTTCAAGTGCTGTGGTAGTGTCTACAATTATCACACACAGAAGAGATAATGTTTTCATTTCTGTTGACATTGCTTTCTGGTTGTCTGAAGAAATACTCATATAAGTATCAGTACAAAGTTGCAGCTCTCTCTGAATTTTTGTCTCATTTTCTGGTCCCAAGAAGATAAACAAAGATGCACAGAAGATTATATCAAGATATCAAGAGCCTAGTCTTTAAGAGTTACTCTGAGGGCTGGGAATGTGTCCTATTTGGTAGAGTCTAGCATGCATAAAGCCTGGCTTTCAGTCCTTAGTGCTACACAAACTAGACATGGTGGTGGATCACTGTAATTCTCTCATGAGTTGCAGGCAGGAAGATCAGAACTTGAAGGTCATTCTTGGCTACATACCAACTTCCAGGATAGCTCATTCTGCCTGAAATCTATTCCCAACATTAATTAATTTAAAAATTGAAAGGGGCTGGATAGATGCTCATGTTTAAAACTATTTCATGCTCTTTCTACCACCCAGCAGTTACATGGTGGCTCACAACTAACTGAAACTCTAGTTCCAGAGTATCTGATGCATTCCTTTAGCCTCCAAGCACACACACACACACACACACACACACACACACACACACACACACCCCTACAAATACTATAAAATAATAAACTAAAATATTTTATAATGGCTAGGCACCAGTTAAAACTGAACTTTTGTTTACTAAGCCCCAAATAAAATCCCTATGGAGAAAATGAATTGTAAGAATGTTTTCGAGTCCTATAAACAAAGGTGTTTTAACTTCATCATAAATGTATCTCTTCATCCCTGCCCTCCTCTCTTTACTCTGGTCCCTTTGTTTTTCCCTCTATTGCTAAATATTCCAAATTCTTTCACAGCCCCTCTTCTTTCTGCCCCAACTCTACCCTGACAATATACAATAAACCTTCAAAACTTTGCATATGAATGAATAAACCAGCTGTCTTAGTTAGGGTTTCTATTACTGCAAGGAGACACCAGGACCAAAAACTAGGTTTTTATTAGACTTACACTTCCACATTGCTGTTCATCACTGAAGGAAGTCAGGACAGAAACTCAAACAGGGCAGAATCCTAGAGGCAGAAGCTGACACAGAGGACATGTAGGGGTGCTGCTTACTGGCTTGCTCCCCATGGCTTGCTCAGCCTGCTTTCTTACAGAACCCAGGGCCACTAAGCCCACAGAGGAGGGATGACACCACCTACAATGGACTGGGCTCTTCTCCATCAGTCACTAATTAAGAAAAGGCCTTACAGCTGGATCTTATGGATCCAATTTAGGTTCCATTTTGATAACTCTAGTCTGTGTCCAGTTGACAAAAGACTATTCAGCACATAAGCACTGTGTTTCCTGGGTAAGAGTCATCATTCCATGGATGTTATTCTCATAATCTCATTGCATCATATAAAGAATTTACTATTTTTCTTTACATCATTATATTCCTATACTCTCTTTCAACCCCAAATTATAACTCTTATAACATGATCCATTCAAAATAAGAAATTAGAGATCATTTTTCATTTTTATCTAGTCCTGTAATTTCAAGACGTAAAATAGCCCCCAAATAATAAGTAACCCCAGAATGTCTTATAATTCCATATGTAATCCAATAGGTTCAGAGATTGTTATCAAATCACCAACAGTTCAGATATAGGAGCACCACAAGAAGACTAGAAAGATCATTATCTCAGAATACAAGAAAGAAAGTGAAGTCATGCTGTGGTTTTGAATTTTCCTTTTCCCCCTTTTATATTAAGGACAAAAACATGCATAGTTTCCAAACTGTGCAGGCTGAAGAAAGGATTATCTAGAGCAGTGATCCCATTCATGCATTTTATTTATGCACAACGGAAATTTCTCAACCATTTTTCTTACATGTGGCGTCTGGGAGAAGCAGAATCTTTCTGGAACATAATAAATAATTCTGTGCAGGTTGGTTCTTCAGAGTTCACTTTTCTTCTGAAGTGTTTCAAACAGGCAGTACAGGAATTCATCACTTAAGACTGGTTGAGCTTTTGATGCCACATAGTATTTACCAAAGGGGAGTTTTAATTTGTTCTTTGTGGCTATACATTGAAACAGGACAGTTAAGTACTTACTCTCTTCCTCATTCCCAATCTCAGTGTGTATCAGAGTTGGACTTTCAATTGTTTGTGACAACTGTTTAGGTAATGAGTTACTTGTCGACATGGTCACACAGTTCTAATTTTGAACACTGTTGTTACTGAGCTCACACAGTGTACAGCATGGGCACCTTTTCTTTCGTCCTACCTTCGCCTCCCTTCTTTTTATATTTTTTCTTTTTTTTAACACACGGTACCATCTAGATTAGGCTACTTGCTACATAGTGAGCATGACCTTGAACTCATGATCCTCCTGTCTTTGCTGAGATTACAAGCTTGTACCATCAAACAGAAATTTATCTTTCCTTTAATGTCATGAGCACCTTGGCATGACAGCAGTTTTCATAGGTGTTAAGTGCAATACTTGATGTTAGCAGTTCATTTTTTATTATTCTGTGCATATTTTGTAAAGCAGGACTTTTAATGAGGTATGGTAGGTAAAGCAAGGTATCCTTCTTTATGATATCCATGCCAATGTGACATTTTGTAGCACTTTGAATTGGTAAGATCATTTTGACTTGTTAGATTTTGCCTTTGTTCATCGTGTATTGGCAGTGGTGGTGCCCATCTGTGTTCTGCTTGGCTTTCCCTGTCTGTAAGCACTAGTAGATCACATGTGCTGGCTGTAGATGTTGAAGTGCAGTTAAGTTTTCACTGATGTGCACAGTTCATTTTGTTTCTGACACATCTCTTGCCTTGAAAATAAAAGAGTTGACACAAACCATGAAAAGAGAAATACCATCTTCTAAGCCAGACATAGCCTTGGAAACCATGAACCCATAGCAGCTGTGCACATGGAAGTTGGACCCTCCTATCTGTATGCTGTCAAGACAGAAAGCAGCTGCAGGAGGTGATGGCACCACAACTGATGATCTATTGGCAATGAACAGATTTTTTGAAAAATGGGGATGCACCAGCCTGGATCTGGTCACATAGATGACGGGGGTCACAAACACAAAACTCCAACAAAGCATAGTAAATAATAGAAACACATGGCAGCAGGACAGGGGGTTAGAAAAATCAAAATATATACTGTATAGGTATGAAACTACAAAAACAAAATTTACTGATGTTAAGTGCAATACTTAACAAAATAAAAAATTTTAAGTTTTTTTAATCTTACATTTACATTAGGTAAAAAGAAAGAAGAGCTGACCTATTGTGCTTTCTCCTACTAAAAACTAAACCAACTGAAGAATAGGTATGAAAGATAATAGCCAGAGAAGAATGAAGCAATAATAATGATTAGGATAATTGTTACTGGATAAACATAGGAAGAGAAGGAGATAGAAGATGGGGCTGGTATATTTGGTGAAATACTTCACCTATTCTTTCCTAGGTTTATTTCTACTTAGTTTGCATCTATATTCATATATCACCTCATCTCTGGTAGTTATTCATAATTCAATCTCTTCTCATTAATTTATAATGCTATAAATGTCTGTAATCCAATCTCTCCAGAGGCAGAGGCAGACAGATCTCTGAGTTCATGGCCATGCTGGTCTACAAAATGCACATTCTCTCTCCAAAGGCATTAGCTCAATTATGTTCATAGCAGCATTGTTTGTAATAGCAAGAACCTGGAAACAACCTAGAAGCCCCTCAACTGAAGAATAGGTTAACAAGCTATGGCACATCTACACAGTGGAGTACTACTCAGCAGTAAGAAAAAAAATGACATCCTAAAATTTGCAGGTAAATGGATGGATCTGAAGAATATCCTCCTGAGTGAGGTATCACTAGCCCAGAAAGATAAGCATGGGATATATTTACTCATTAGTGGACTTTAGACAAAAAACAAAGAACACCCAAGCTGTAAATCACAAGCCCTGAAAAGCTTGGGATCAGGAGGAACTTAAGAGAGACATCCAAGGAGTCTCCTAGAAAGAGAAAATAGAGAAGCTCTTCCTAGCTAATTGGGAGCATAAGGGGCCACAGCCAAGAAGTGGTGGGAAAAATCATGGGAGAAGGAGATGATTGAGTGAGAGGAGCAACAGGGATGGAGGAAAAAAAGAGAAGGAGATCTTAATAAAGGAAACCAATGTGGGGTTGGAAAGACACCGAGTGCTAGGGTAACCTACAAGATCTCACAGGATGTCCCTGGCTAGGTCTCCAACCAATAGTGAAGGTGTTGCCTAGACAGGACTTCCCCTATAATAAATGAATAGCCGCCCCAAGTGCCATCACAGAACTTACTTCCAACAATGAACAGAGGTAGAGGCAGAGATCCATGGCTGAGCACTGGGCCGAGCTCCTGGTCCAGCTGAGATCAGGGGAGGAGAGTCTGTATGAGCAAGGGGGTAGGGCTTATGAGGAAATATCCCACAGTGATGACTGGCTGGAGCCCTGGGGAGCACACTGAATTAAGAACATCCACTGGGGGAACCTTCAAGAAAAGGAACTAGGCCCTCCAAGGATAGGCAGCTGTCCACTGACATGGGCAGTATGTGGAGCCTCGAGGGGAGGAATCAGACTGTGTTTTTGTGCATGGACTGGCACTTTAGAGCCCATTCTCTCCAGAGGAACACCTAACCCAGTCTTGACATTAGAATGAGAAAACCCGACTTGCCTGGAGTGGATGCTGAGCTGATCTACCTTGGGACTTCTTGCCCTTTTGGGGAATGGGGAGGAGGGATGCTGAAGGCTGACTGGGAGAGGTTGGGAGGGTGAAGGGAGGGAGAGAAAGGGAATACATGGGAGAAAAAAGGACTTTATTTTATTAAAAAAAAAAAAGGAAAAATAACCACAGCTACTGGTGTTAAGGACTGTATTTAACATCACAAGAACATTTCCAGTGAGGATGGTAAATAAGAAAATCTTGTTTAGGCCGGAAATGTACTAAGTATCCATGGGTCCTGAGTTCTCTTCTTTGTCTCTCACAAAAGAGAACCTGAAAGTGGACTCTTAGGATTGTCCTTAGATTCAGATGAGCTCAGGAGGGTGGGGCCTCTCTAAGAGAAGGAAGGTTCCCCTAAGGAGTGGAAGAGCCTCCATGGCTTCTCTCTGCCATGTGAGGAGGCAATGAGAGTAACCACCAACAAGAGAGGAGGGAGATTGTCTCCAGAATCTACCAGCTCTCTTTCTTGGTTTCCCTATCGTCTAGAGCTGTGAGGGATCTTTGGCACATAACACCATACAAGGCTGATGAGGACATCTTCACAGAAATACATCCCCCTGCCTCTTGGATGCCTATACCTCTACTACTCAGTTTAACCAATGCAAGTGGCAAGCCTCTCCCTGGATGTATCTTTAAAATATCAGTTTTTGAGCCCCCATTGTCTAGAAGGTTTTGATTGTGAATTAAGATTCATGTCAGATCAGCTCATATTCTCTTCAATAAGTAAGCAAATAAATAAAAAATTGAAAAAACAAAAGGCAGCCACTCAAGCCTGTAATTGAGAAGTGCCATGAGTGAGGGGCACTTTGTGCATCCATGAGTCGCTAACTTCAAGGGCTGTGTAGTCCACCAGCATAACATAGTCAAGAGGCAAATGAATCTTGCTCTCTGATAGTCTGCCATCTCCTTTGCTTCAGATTTTCTGCACATCCTTCTCTGTCTACTTTTGGCACTATCATTTACTAAATATTGAACCCACATGCAGTCTTTCATTTTATTACATCCATATCCATGGAAGGCTATGGGCAAATAGTGTTTATTGCTCATCATTTGATGAATAAAGGCTGGTTTTATCACTAGCCAAAAGTTCCCAAGAGAGAGACTGGAGTTAAAGCTAAGAAAATTTTTTGTACTTTCAGAGGACATGAGTTTGGTTCCTAGCACATATGTCTGAAGGGCCAACAAAACACCCTCCAGGGTATTTAATGTTCACTTCTGTCCTCTGTGTGCACCTACACACACATACCTCCACATGCACACTTATACACATACATTAAAATAGTTTTATATATTCCACAGTTAGTAGTACACACACACATGCACACACACACACACACACACACACACACACACTAGAAAGAATACCTACACAGGAAAACACAATTTGAAAACACAAATTTGAAAATAATTAAATTGATAATTTTCAAATTTGGGGGGGGGTGTTAAGTGGTGATGCTAATGGATGATGATGACTAGTGAGGATGATATTGATGATGTTGATGTCTATGATGGTGGTAATGAATACTGTGCTGATGGGGATGCTGGTATGGTGTTGATACTGCCCACTGGTTTACAATTTTTCATTTGAAACACAGTCTTGTGTATTTCAATCTGGCCCCAAAGTCTCAGTGTAAGTGCAGATAACTCAACTTTGAATTCCACCCCTCTACCTCCTAAGAGCTGTGATTATGGTTGAGTGCCACCATGTTCAGTTTCTATGGTGATGAGGATTGATCCCAGAGCACGTACACTGGACAAATGCTCTATCAACTGAGTCACATCTCTGCCTATGTTGGTAATGTTTCTACAAACATTTTCAACATTCTAATTTTCATCTAGTGGTATAGAGTGAGCTTAGTGTTTTACTGAAACATATTCTGTCCAGTATAGTTAAAGCAGAGACCTGGGATCTTAGGATGGGGCAGATGAAGCAAGAGGATGTCCTTCCTTGGTTACTAGAGAAGACAGGGGCCTTTGCCTTTTCTCTTGTCAGCATGACTGAGATTTAGCAACATCAGAAAACAAATCAGATATTTCAAAATAGTTCCATTGGACTTGAAGATGCTTCCTTTGAATCTTGGCAGCTTCAGCTCTTCATACCTCCCTTCTGATATATATATATATATATATATATATATATATATATATATATATATATATATATATATCTACATCCAAGACTTTAGTCGATGCATGACCAGCAGCTTTACAACAAGGATTTAAGAGATGTGTGATATTATTTGCCATGAATAATTGCTGGAGGAGCATATTGTATCACCTTGTATAACTTTCGCAGGCTGGATTTAATTTCAGGTTTGACTGTTATATTGTAGCTTTGCAGAGCAATAACAAAAAAATCATAATTTATATTAGGAGAAACAAAACAAATGATGATGGGAATATTATCATAACCGTAATTTTACAGCACAGTTTAATTATTTGGTTCAGTAATGTTCAATAATTATTTCAACACCAAAATCCCTCTGCATCCCAGCCCCTCAACAAACTAAACAACTGTTTCACTACCAGCAACTAATTTATAAGGCAATTTCAGAATCTTATGACTCCTTGTCTCTCTGAGATTTACAGTCACCAATAAAAGGCCCTAACTTCAAGAGGCATGAATTAAAACTCATTTATAAACACTGAAAATTCAGAATTTTTTCCCTTGTTCTTCCCCTATCCAGAGGGTCCATGTTCTTGTTGATTTGGTGTAAGTGGATAAACCCTGAATTACAAGGACATATTAAATGATGGGAAAATGAATGAATTCACTGTCTAAATTAGGCAGCACTAGGAGTGAGTAAGCCAGAGGACATTCTTTTCCTGTTTAGATTCTTAAGAATTAATCTCAAGAAACATTTTTTTTCCTTTTTTCTTCTTTTTAAAACAAACCAACCCAAAGTTTAATTTTATGTACCTAAAAACTACTTTGCCCCAACCTTCACACCCATCCTCCATATCCAACTCAAATCTGCTAGATGTCTTCTCCACTGCCCTCTGTCCCTCTGGTCTGACCATTTTTTTTTTCCATTTCCTGGGTGTCTATGAATCCTTCCTCTCTGGATTCCTGACTCCATCCTGATACCCCTAGACTGCCCTCCATAAATCAGTCATGATGAGCTTTTCTGGAACAAGAAGCAGATCCCAGCCACTGTTTCAAAAGCCCCACCATCCCTTCTATCAGCTTTAGAATAAAGAGTTAAGACTCCATCAGCAAACTTTGGGAAACAGTTCCTATGTGATTACCTTTATCCTAAGGTCACATATGACCCCACCATTTCACAATCCATGCAAATTGTGTAAACTTATGTTTGTATATCTATATGTATGTGTGTGCATATGTATGTTTGAGTATGTGTGGATATTGATGTGAAAATATGTATGTGTGTCTATGTATTTGAGAGTATGCTTGTGTGTATACATGGAGAGTATGTGTGCATATCTGTGAATATGTGAAAAGTAATATATGTTCATGTGTTTGTGTGAGAAAATGTGTATGTGTTTGTGTGTATATGTCTCTGTGAAAAGAATATGTATGCATTTATATGTCTTATGTATATGTGGGAAGTATATGCATATACAGGAAGTATAGGTGCATTTATGTATTATGTGAGTAAGTTATGTGTACATATGTATGTATATATTTGTATGTATGTGTGTATGGAATTATATGTATATATGTGTATGTCTATATAGGTATGGATCTGCATATATGTATGTATATCTCTGTATGTGATAGTATGTCTGTAATATATGTGAGTTGGTATGTATGGGTATATAAATTGTATATGTATATGTGTGTGTCTCTGTATGGCATAGTCATGTCCAAACCAGTTGGAACAGCTAATACATTACTCCTTAATATAAAAGGAGGTTTCTGACCCAGCATAGTCCCAAGGTCCAAACCTGCCTGCATCCACTTTTTCCCCCAAAATGACTCAGATGCTTATATTAATTTTATGCTGATTGACCTAAGGTCCAGGCATATAACTTGCTAACTCTTTACTCTTAAACTAACCCATGATTTTAGCTTGTTTAGCCATGTGTCTCGGTCTCGGTGCCTTTTCTCAGAGCAGCATTTCAACTTTTTTTTTTTTGCTTCTCCTGGAGTCTCCTCTCTTCTTCCTATTCTCAGAATTTCCTTAGTCTGGTAGTCCCTCCCATACTTCCTGTCTACCTTATGCCAATCAGTGTTTTTATTAAAGCAGTAGGTGGACCAATTATTTACAATGGAACAGAACACAATCCCACTACACTTTAAGATCATAGGCTTCCATTCTTCTATAAGCTCTCCTGGGTTAAGTGGCTTTCTATCACTGAGGCGGTCCTATCATAGCTTCCCTTTTTCAATAGGATTCCCCAATTCCTTACCAGTTGTCCAAACCTGAGAATGGTACCATGCTTGTCTATATTCTTCACAGATGATGGCTAACACATGTTAAAACTATCCTGGCTAATCCTTCGGGGTAACTTGGTTCTTCCATGATTTTCCCACCCCTTGCTACCTGCCTTGATAAAGATGGGCTTTGCTCCCCAGTGGTGCTCCCTTACCAGCTATTTTAAACACATTAGTGGATGCTTTCTTGGGCTGTTTTGATAACAGCTAAAGCAGCACAGAACTCAGTATTTCTCCACATTTGTCTATTTGTTTGTTTGAAAGCCTTTTTCCTGTTTACATCCAAATCATTCTTCAAGAAAAAAGGGCTAACTGCAGCACACACACACACACACACACACACACACAATTAGCAGCTAGCTACTTTGAATGCTCCCCATGGCAGGCAAGAGTTTCAGTACATTGATGACAGGCTTTCTCGACTAGCAAATTTATAGTGTGTCTCAGAAGCAAAGCTCTTTGTCTGAAAGGAGTTAAAAAAAAAGAAAGAAATTGAGGTAGAGAGCTAAATTGATTTCTTCAACCAATGTGGTCAAGTTCAATTTAGATCCTTAAAAGAGTTAACAAAAAATGACGATTCAAAAACTCCATGTTCCATAAAAATAGCACTATTAAGGAGAACGCTGTGCTTCTCCGTAACCTCTATGACACTCTGCTCTGTTGGACTTCCCTGGTTGCAGCTGGTTTTGAGTATAATGCCATTGATTTTGAGACATTTCATAAAGATAATTAGATATACTGGAGTGTATTCTATATTCTCAGCATTTCAGAGGCTATGCAAAGCCACCCACACTTTTGAAATATGTACCTGGCATTTTTTCCTTGAGAAACTTTCAACTTCTGCACACTGATAGGGGGTGGGGATTCCCAGCATCTCTTCTAAGTCTTCCTGAAGCAAGGAAGTGTGAGACAGGATTTCTGCTTCCTTTCTCACCTCTGTGAATAAATGTATGAAAGTTAGAGAGGTATGTTTAATTTATACATTAGTAATCTCTGTCCCAGGGCTCAACTCCTTAACACCTGAGATGCCTTATGTTGTAGAAGGAAGCAAGAGTGCGAAACCATTAGAATCAAGATGGTGCTTTCATTTGTTTTGCTTTTATTTTAGTTATTAATAAGAATGCAATTAAGCAGGAAGTATTCAGCTTAAGTACATATTTCAAACAGGCTTTCAATGTGCTACTGGGTTTTTTGCATGAGATTTCTTCAATCTCATGCAACTTCCTCAAGGCAACGTCAGTGAATCATAGCTCTATTGCTGTGATTATTTTTGGTTAAAAAAGAAAAATGTTCCTGTATAAAGGTATTGTGCTAAATACATTAGCATCTCTTCTCTATTGAATTCTATGAGACTTTTTCACTGCAGCTTTAAGAGTCTTTCCATTCATAAGTTGAGATGGGACTGTCTTGAGCAGTGGGGTGTCATGACAACCAATTTTCTCATCATGTCTTTCATTGTCAACTTCACTTTGAACATCACCTGTTTTTCTTCTGTTGTTTGTTTACTCATTGTGACTATGATCCTCATTGTATCTAGATTTTAAAAGGTGAACTTTTGCAATTTGGAATAATTTGCATAAAGTCATCCAGTAGGGAAGAATAGGATCCAAGATGGGACAGCTAGTATCTTGACTTCTGGGAAGATGTGTGGCCATATTAGTATTTTAAGGGTGTAAGGATTTAGACTGGAAAACAGCTCCATTGGTTAAAGTGCTGATGAAAAAGACATGAGGACCTGAATGTGATCTACAGCCCACATTTTAAAGCCTGGAGCAGAGGACCACATTTTAGATGCTAGCACTGTGGATCTGAGACAAGAGGGTGCAGGTAGCACACTAGCCAGGTGGCCTAAAATGCTTGGTGAGCTTCAGACAAGAAATACACTTAGTCTCAAAAAACAAAATATAAACTGAAATAGTTTATAATAGAAGGGAGGGCTTCTATTATGTTGTTTGATGATTAAGAGTATTTGCTGCTCTTGGATGGGACTAGAGTGCAGTTCCCAGTACCCACACTTATCTGTAATTCCATCTCCCAATAATCCAATTCCCTCATCTGTTTTCTGTGGTCGCCTGTACACACACATGTGGATAGAGATACAAATAAATTAAAAAATTAACATTTCATTCTATCTGTGTTCATGTGTGTGTGTGTGCATACAAACACTCATACACTGAGTATCAAACCTTTAAATTGTGGCTTGGGGGGCTAGAGTGATTGCTCAGAGGTTACAAGTGCTGACTGTTCTTCCAGAGGTCCTGAGTTCAATTCCCAGCAACCACATGGTGGCTCACAATCATCTATGATGACATATGATACCCTCTTCTGTACACGGTATACATAATAAATCTTTAAAAAATGTGGCTTGGGAGGACATAAAATCTACACTGTATCATTTAGAGATGATCACATGATTATGGAGTCATTTAAGTACTTTCTGGTGACCATATTAAAAAGACATTGAAGGCCAGTAAGATGGATAAAGACACTTGCTGCCAAGCCTGATTACTGAATTCAGTCGCTAAGCCAATGAAGTCCATAGACAAAGTTAATCCATTGAAACAGTCACTCTTCAGAAATGCACTGATGCCAAAATGACCCTGTTCTTCTTACACGATGTGTCTTCTACATGGGAACAACTTCCTAAATATTTGCTAAAAATCCGAATTTCTTTCTAAGTCTCATCTGACTCACAGGGCACAGGCTTTCTGCTGCACTGTGCTAGAATAAAATGAATGGTATTGGGTTTTCTTGCTCAGGCTAATTTTCATTGATAATGTGTTTTTTTCTTTATTGTGGCTGGCAACAAAAATGTCTTTACCAGCCATTTGATCAAGAAAGAAGCTGCAGTCCCTTTCTTCTAAGTGACATCTAATTGTCCTCTACTTCTGTGTGTGTTATCACAAAACCTGAAAATAATTATCTCTTAGAGCTGCCCAGAAGATGGGTTTTGGATGCCACCAGTCAAAATGGAACTGGATTCATCACAGTTCAGTTGCAAAAATTGATTTCAGCCCACCAAGTATTGGGTATAGTATTCTAACCTTTCTTCCAGCTTCTGAAATATTTATGGAAGAATAATTCATAAAAATAGTGACTATCACTTTCCAGTGGAGCAACAAATGTACACTATCTTTCTGCTATTGTGTCTTATTAAATATTCATGTGTGTGCATGTGTGTGTAGGTTGTGTTTGCCTCACCACTGGCCATTTACCAATACTTAACAAGCACAGACAGTCCTAAGCAGAAAGAAATAATAGCAAACAGAAATAAGGAAAAGCAAACCAATGAGCCAGCAGTATCTTATTTCTGCCTGGTTACATTTCAGAAGTGCAGTTACCATTTTTAATATGGTCCATATTTCATCAGTTTCATGTGCTGACATGTCCCAGGATAAGATGGATGATTTGACTCGGAGGTATGCCTCTGCCTGGCAGAGCCAATCTTTACTTCCCTTTAGCAGAACCCCAAAATGTAATTCCCTAATAACTGACATAAGTGCATCTTCTTCCAATAAAGACCACCTTATTAAATTGCAGGGGCAGATGAAAGAGAGGAGTGAGGAAGCTTGACTTCTACTTGCTATCAGACCATCAGATGTCTACTTACAGTAACTAAGAGGAAAGAGAGCTTCAATTCTCATTGCTTGAAATTTCCAGCAAGAGAGCTTTGCTTGTTTGCAATTATAGTCATTTCATACTGGCAAAGCGCTATGTTTCCTGAGGAACATCCCATATGAGCCCACCAGTGACAGGGGCAGTGATAAGTGCTGTTCTTCCCTTTTGACAGAGAGAAAATACAGGCCCAGAGACATTCTCAGTGTGGGGAGAATTATCTCTGTAGGGCTTTAAGTGTATAAATTGCATATAAAATGCACTCTAGTTGTGTAACTGGGGTGGGGGACACAATTCATCAAATAGTCTTCTTCCATTCCCCAAAATACCCACATGGAAAGAACCGAGAAGGGTGACTGCAGTCTAAGAACTTAAACACGTTTATGCAAATCATAGTTTCTGAACATACAGAGTCTTGGCCCAGCAGAGGGGAGTAAAGCTTAATTCGGAATAAGGCTTGCAAAGAGCGAAAGCACTCATATGCTTGAAAGGGGCTGTTAAAGATGCGAGCCTAAAAGGGGGGTGAACTACAAGGCAGCTGAGGCACGACCAATGGTAATGGAGAATTGCTCACAAAGTGCTGGGCTGGATGAAAGGACTTCTAAGAATAGTCACAACTATGTCTGTACTGATAGACTCTAAGTCTGCGACATGCCCTATACAAACCATGGTGTGGTGTTGGCTGTAGGTCATTGTCCAGGGTTCGATCTCTTCTGCCTTTGCTGAAGTGGTTGTGTGATCATGGGTCTCCCTTTCCAGTTATTAGGTAAAATGAAAGTTGCAAGCATAGCAACATTCGATTCAAACGTGAGAGTTTCTATAATGTCCTTTTCCCTTTTGTAGCCTAGGCTAGAGACCTTAGGGATGATGGTCTTTCTTCATCCTGAATCTTTGAGAAACTTTGAGGAGTGGCATCCCGTCAACTCATCCCTCATATCAAGTCCATCATGGTTATGACCATGCAACACACTTAAGATGTATGTTTCTGCTATTTTCAAGTCATTACTTTCAGGAGCCATTTGTTACTCTACTATCCCTGTGTTATGAGCAATATTTTGTTTTGTTGATATTTTAGTTTTTTGTGACAGGGATTCTCTATGTAGTTTTGGCTGCCCTGCAACTCATTCTGTAGACCAGACTGGCCTTGAACTCACAGACATCTGCCTGGCGCTCCCTCTCCAGTGCTTGGATTAAAGGTATGAGGTACCATGTGTGACTTTTCTACACAATAGTCTATTACACATGTAATCTCTGTGGTCAAGGAATATGGCTCTGAATTAAGTTGGGGTCAGCTTTATTTTAAACTCAACAGCAAAAGACAAAGTGAAAAACAAAATCATAGTGAAGGAAAAGCATAGATGCTTGGTAAGAAAAGTGCTGGGATTCTCCTGGGGAATGGCTGTTTGGCAACATCTGAGATTGAAGGAACAAAGAGGTATAGGCAGCACTATGATGGTTCTCCCAAAGAAGTCTTCAGTGAGAAAGATGTTGGGTTTCTTTCCTGTTTTGCAGATGAGACAATTAAAAGTCAGATAAAAAAAAATTACTAATGAGCAGAACCAAGACTACTAAACTCTCTAATCATAGGCTGAATGGCCTGGAGCCTTTGGAAATCCAGAGAACTCATGACTGCCTGCCCTTTCCCCCTCCTCTTCATCCTATGTTTCCTTCATACTTATATTCCTCCTCTTCTTCCTATTTCTTCCTTCTCATTCTCCTGTCTCTTCTTCTTCTATTCTTCTTTCCTCTTGTCCTCTCTTCTCAACCAACATATAAATCACTAAATTTGTTGCTGTGTTTAGTGCCCAAAATATAAATATATTGCAATCTGTTCAACTCCCAGGATCAGACTAGCCTCTTAACAATATTTGCAAGAATAGTAACTCTTAATAACTTTTCAAGAATATGACATTTTATCTATGCTCACTGAATTGATTTTGTAGTTGTTGTTGATTTCACTCCTAGTAAATATATTAGCCAATCAGACTGCTTTGTGAAGGACAGCTCAATATTCCATCCCCTAAATTCTCTCTGTTGTAATGAAGAGCAAACACTCCATGTCTTCTCTCATCCACCCTCTTCTTCTCTGCCTGTTGCATTACAATTTTAGCTGCAGTGTGCATATTTATATACAACAGATTTGTAGTAAGACTAATTATTGATTTGTTAGGAAAATTTATATTGCTTCCATTCATCACATTCTAAAATAGTTATTTTATTTTTAATTTTGTGTATGCATATGTGTTTCTTTGTAGCTATGTGTATATGAATCAGTTACACACAGAATACAGAAGAGGGCATCAGATTGCCTGTAGCCGAAGTTATAGGTCTTTGTAGTAGGTACTGGGAATTGGACTTTAGTTCTCAGCAAGAGCAATGTACTTTTGTCTGCTGAGACACCTGTCTCTCCAGTTACTTCCCTCATCACTTTTAACCAAATATTTTCCAGGAAACAAGATTTACTCATGTGATTTACTCTGTTGGCCAAGTCCAGCTTCTCTTATCAGAGCAGGAATATACAGCCTCTGAATCTATAACACAGATTTCCCAGCCTCCACAAACCTTCACTTGCTTTTTCCGATGTTGTGGTTACAACTCTTTGACAAAAGTAATTGCAGAGAAAAGAGCTTGTCTAGGCTCACACTATAAGGTACTGTCCGTGGTAGCCAGAAAGTCACAAAGTCGGCAAAGCTGAAGTGTCTGATGGCATTACTTCCACAGTCAAGAAGCAGAGACCAATGCACCAGTGCATGGTAATGTTTAGCTAGTATTCTCATTATATACAGTGTGGGGTCCCTTGCCCCCCAAACTGCACCATCCACAGTGGGCAGTCTGACATCTTATTTCACACAATCATGCCAAGAGGTAATTCTAGATGATTCTACTATGCTGACAATAAAAACTCACCAAAAGAATTAATATCTAGGATTTAATGTTGGAATGGAAAATTTTTTTGCTTCTGGGATTCCATGGGGTTAATTTTATAAACAAATTTGAAACATTTCAAATTATATAAATGTGTAATCTTGATTCATGGTCTTATTTGATAATATTTTTTAAATTACTTAAAATTTTATTGACTGAGTTCTTTACTGTATTAGTCACATCTAGGCCTTCTTTGCTTCTTCTTCTTCTGCAGAATTCTATACATCTTTCGATTTTTTTCTTTTATCTGACACACTGTTTTTTCCTAATCCAACTTCTCCAGCTAAAAGGATCTGTATGCTATTCCCCAGCTCTGAGGTAATTTTTGGCCTATGCCAGACTCATAAGTGTCTAGTCATGGACTATTTCTCCCACTCTGATTGACCCACTAAGAGATAAAGAGAACACTATGAGTCCTGAATGATAGCTCAGTGGATAAAGTACTCACTTCATGACCACGATGATAGCATCCAGATCCCTAGCAGCTATGCACATGTCACGTGGGTGTGAAGGCCTACCTTTAATCCCAGTGCTCGGGAAGTGGAAATAAGATTTATGTGCACACTGCCTAAATAGCTAGTCCAGCTAAATGAAAGAGATTTTAGTTCAAGGAAAGATCTTGCTTTAGTAAATAAAATGGAGGTCAATTTATGAAGATACCCTGTGTTGACCTGTCTTCCAACACCTGTGAAAGTGCACCTGCACTAATGTGAAAACACATGTATGCACACCACTACACATGTGGTGAGAGAGAAGAGAGACAGAGAGAGAGAGATTGATTGACACCTATATGACAAAAATACCAGAAAAAAAAATGTGCTTGCTAAGAGCACAGGTAACTGGAGGAAAATAAGAGGGAATGTTAGCTTAATGCACCAGGTAGGGAGAGAGAGCCTCTGCTGGATTCCATCATTTCTCTGTTTCACAAAATTATCCCACCATCTCCAGTCTCCTTAACCCCTTTTGTTGGCTGCAGAGATAAGCAGGTGACTGTAGCCCAGCCAATCATTGTTTGCTTTTGACCCCAGTGTGCATGATTGGTGCAGTGAACAGCTGAGAGATGGAGGCATTGATAGAGCTTTCTGTGGGACACAAAGAAACAAGGAGCCTGTCAGCTCACCTTCCATGGCAGCTTCTAACGTGCAGTCAGAAGGGGTCAGAGATGCTTGCTTCTCTAGACTGTGTGACAGCGGAGCTGGAAGAAGCAGGGTGAGAGAGAAGTGATCTTAGATAAAGCCAACAATGCGGAAAGCTAGATGAAATACACAGTGCTATGCTCTGTGATGATGCTCTGGGGCAGCCAGCACTCTGTGAATGATAGTTGCAGATGATTGCACCATGGTTCAGATTATTGTATTGCATGTGTGGTCTTACATGTTATTGTTCATTGTATTGTATTCTTGAAGGAATAACTCAATCCCTACATGTTTCTGCTGCTCCTGGAGTTTGTATGTTTTATGCAGCCTACACTAGTAAGCTCTGGCACCAATGCTTCTTTGTTGGCTTTCAATCCGAGGTGGAATGAGAGAGGGTATAGCCACTGTGGAGGATGGAGTCAGACCAAAGCTATGTGGTAGGAATTCTCTCACCCACTTCTCTATTGCCCATGAAAAGAACCAAACAGGTAACAGATTTTCAAGATGGATATTCTAGACGTGAACTTAGCAAAGCACAAGAAATACTTTTGAGCTCTCCCATCTGTACCAGTGGCAGACATTGCTAATCAATTGTGATTTCTGTACCCCTAGAGTCTGGTTACCGGCTCCTTCTCAGATGGGTGCTCCCAGTGAAGAGAGGTGATGGTTAGAGTTAGTTCCTACAATCAAAACCATCTATTGTTTGGATCTCCAGCAAGAACAGCCGGGAGCACTGAGTAGTGACCAGACATAAGGTGCTAAAGTCAAGACGCAAAAGGGGGAGAGAATAAATGAAGGGACGCCTAAACACTGACTTCTTTCATTCAGTTTGGTTGTGGTAACATAGAATCGAAGTATGGACAGCTTTAATAGTAATAATAGATATTCTCTCATCTCTCTGAAGGCCAAAAGTTGCAATGGAAGAATTTTCACTTGTGCTTTCTTTCTTTTTTTTTTCTTAGACAAATGGTCTATTCTGGGATGCCTCTTTGGCTTATAGGTATTTTCTGCTCTTTCTCTCTGGTACATCCTCATTCCTCTGTATGTATATCATTTTATAATAAAATAGGGTAAACACTGAGAACTTGGCCTCTGTGAAGATTCTGTGTCCAAAATACTTCCAGGCTGAGATGTCAAGAAGTCAGAACTTCACAATACAGATTTCATGGGACATAATTCAATCCACTGGTTTAATGTGTCTTTACATGGACTTACTTACATAAGGTACTTCTGTAAGTTCACGCTATAGAAAAGAAGCCTAAAGTTTTATATCTCAAGAAAATACATGAAGATTTACACAGTGAGAATTGCTGGTCAGAACACACCCCAAACCAGACTCCTGATTATCTTATTTGTGCTAACCCTGACCCTAACCCTCTTCATATCTAGTGTGAAGAGGGATTGGCTTCATACTAGACATAAAAGAGATATAAAAAAATTGGGTAGTTCAGTGTGTGGGAAAACAGACTGTGGATTTGGTTTCTAGGAAAATGATGATGTCATCCTTCCTTAATATTTCAGTGGCTCCCTATTCCCTGCAGGTTAAGACCTAAATTATTCAGCAGGAAACTCAGATCTGCTCATGATCCTCCCCACTTTTCTCTGTCTGTCCCTAGCTTCCTTTATCTCAATCTCCCCGGCCCAGCCACACTCAGAGCTAGACAGTCTCAACCCTAGCAGATGGCAATGAGGAAGGACTGAGGAAGACAATGTCACCTGTGGGTGTACCCGCTGTATTTCTGGACCCTGTTACCAAGCCCTAGGTGGCCACAGTTCTGCCATGCTGCCTCTCTTGAGTTTTTACCTTTGCACTTAGCAGCGTCAAGTTTTGATAATACATTTTCTTCAGTCCAGGAATGTCCATGAAGAGCTAATAAGAGCTCATGGAGGGAAACTGAGAGCAATTTAGTACATGATTCTTTGCCTGTATGTGGGGTAGCCATTGAGATGGTTCGTAAGCAAAAAAAAAAAAGGTCACATGAGAAGTCTCTGGAAAAGCTAGAAGGTGTGCTGGTATCTTTGGGGGTCATTTGTTCTTAATTATTTTGTTTCTTCTCAGATGTTATGCTCACCCCAGTTGTAGCCAGGCACCTCTTTTCTCTCCCTCCCTTCTGCCATGCCTGACCAGCAGTGGAGAATGAAACCATGAGGCTGTAATCAGCTTCTCCTCCTCCTTCACCAATCAATAAGTGGTCATTTCTTAAAGTGAGATTCTGTTTCCTGAAGACAGATCTGCAGATATCCTAGGTGACCCATACGTCTTCTAATGTTGCTGTATTCATAGATGATTTCTCAAAGAAACCATTATTAATGATGTAATTAATAGGAAAGGCTACCATATATATCAAGCAGGTCATTAAGGCAGAGGTGGAGATGCAGCCATTTATATTAAAGATACATGTTATGGTCTGTACCTAAGCAATAGAAAATGTACAGCTTAGAAATCTTGCCTTCCAACTGTGCAATCATGGTTCTCAGCCTCTGCAGGCCCTCTTTTTGTCTGCTACTGGTGATCGTGTGCATTTTCTGAGACTCACATAAAATGAGTTAATGAAGTAGAATTTTTTGGTGTGTACGTGATTGTGTATGAGTCTATGTGCACATGCATTTGTGTGCTTACTCATCTGGAAGTCAGAAATAGACGTCAGGAGTCTTCCCCTATGCATTCCATTTTACTTTTTGAAACAGAATATCTCATGGAACCTGGAGCTTGCCCATTGACTAGAGTTCGTGACCAGTGAACCCCAGGAGACCTCTCTTATATAGTCCCCACTCCCAGCACTATGATTCCAGGTATCCTCTACCATAGCTCAATTTTTATGTAGGTGCTGGATCTCTAAAGTCAGGTTCTTATGCTTGTGTAGTAAGCACATTGTTGTCTTACCAGGTCCCTAAGCTAAATATTTTATTTAAAAAAAAAAAATACAAAAAACCCCTCACAAAACCAAGTAAATCAAAGCCTTCGAAAGACCAAGAGATATAATGACCATGAAGGCTACCGAGCCCTGAGAGAGCTTGATGGAAGTGCACTGGTTTGTCTCCCAGAGACTCCCATCTGCAAAGGCATTTCTTCCCAATTCATTACATGAGAAGGACTTTCCTAAGGCAAATGTCATGTGTAAATGAGAGGTTTACCTTGAATGGAAAGTGCTGAAGGAATGCTCTCAAGTTGTCCCCCTCTCTGTTCAGAGCTCAGAGTGAGGCTTTTGTCTTTACTGTATCAAAACTTTGTCTCCTGTGTCTAGGATGCATAGATGTATCCAAAAATGATGTCTGAATAGGATAGAATCCAAAAGTATCCCATAGTTCTGTACAAATGTGATGAGCTAATCACATATTTTAATGAACTCCTTGAAGGGGAGTTTTCTTTCTTTCTTTCATTTTTTCCCTTTTTTTCTCCTAGGAATAAATATTGCTTTTGTAGTAGCCAACATGTTAAATGTTTTTAATAAAAGCTTAGCCTTAAGTTAGAGGGGAAGGAACATCTTTACCCTAGGTACAGGGATATTACTACTTCCTGAGTTTAAAACACCAAGCAGATGGGGGAATGGTAAAAGTTGGGGAGTCATACCCAAAGGGGTTGTTTTTTATGCCTCTTGTCAAGCAGATCTTCTTAAGTGTAGGCTGCAGTGTGCTGGCAGATGCATTAAGAAAGCCCCTGTGGTGAGTCCCAGAGGATGGAGGCAGCCATGCCAGCACTGCACAGAACAGCTGCAGATGGAAGCCTGTTCCCTGGCTCACTCTGCCAATGGGGCATTCTTGTTGGCTAGCTTTTCATCCACTCTGCAACAGATGCCAGGAGCCCAGAGGCAGCTAAGGACTTTTTGCCCATCTTCCCAAACTGTGGATCTTGAACCAGTCACAAGTTTGAGCTTTGAGTGGTCAAGACAGATGTAGCAACCTTATCTGACACCTGGAGACAGCCGCAGCTCCTCAGTTGCTGCAAGTCCCTGACATTACTCATAAGGGTGAATACAGGACCTACAATATGATCATTACTGTCTCAAGATTTGTTTTTATTTTTTAAATTATGTGTCTATTTATGCCTGTCCTATAGTGTGTGCATATGTGCATGTGGGTAGCTAAGGAATCCAGAAAACAGTGTCAGATTCCCTGAGCTGGACATAGAGGTATTTGTGAACTGCCAGACATGGGTGCTGGAAAACAAACTCAGGTCCTCTCCAAGAGCGGTAGTGTTCTTAACCATTGAGCCCTTATACTGAGTCCTGCTGCTATAGAAAACAGCATTTAGAGCATCTAAGACTCTGTGTTGCTATGTCATTATATATATCTTAACTACTTTCCAGAATTCACATTTTAGAGAAAAATTTTAAAAATGAATTATAGCCTTTTTTTAAGTATCAAAGGGCAAAAGATGGGTTACAGCACAGGCCTGACTATCTGAGAACATTCTCCCTTCCTGTCTCATAATGATTTTTATTTTAAAAAATTTAGCCGGGTTCCACCATGTTTCATGGTATGCAGATTGGTAATCTGAAGTTTCAGCTATAATAATATTGAATAGGATTGTATGCAAAAATCTAGTAATGCAACTGCATTTTTAAAGAATACAAAACGTTATGGAAAAGAATTAAGAAAGACCCCTGGCCCTCCACACGTGTGTACATGTGCACATATACATGTGCCCCATACACATGTGAACGTATAGTACACATGCACAGAAACTACTGCCAATAGGTGAAAGGTTTACAAACCACAGCCATGTGAGAAAAGTGGAAGTTATTAACTAGGTTTGTGTATCAAAAAACACTGTTAGCTGAATTCCAGGGACTGTATGCATGTGAAAATGCTCAAATATGTATTATAAGTAAGAATAAAAGTTACAAAAGAAATTGTAGGCTTTTATTAATTATAAAATATCCCAAGCTCTAAGATATAAAACTCATAAAGAATATATGCTGGTTTAGAATCTATGACAAAAAGTAAAAATTGGAACTGGAAAGATGACTCGGTGGTTAAAAGCATTGGCTGCTCTTCCGCAGGACCTTAGATTCTTCCCAGCACTAGATGGTGGCTCAAACTGTCTGTAACTCCAATACTAGGGCATCAAGTACCCACTTTTGAATGCCTCAGACACTAAGAGCACATATGATTTATAGACACCCATGTCATAAGACATCCATACACATAAACTAAAATTTAAATAGGTTCAAATGTAATAAGAAATTAAAATAAAAGATGTTTTGGCAGTCTTGCTTTAAGAGGAGTATCCAGTGTGGTCAGATGTCCATGAAAGCCATACTGTTCTGTGATAGTTAATTTAAAGTAGAACACAAAGATCATACTGCAGCCAAGTCTTAATGGCAGTTGAACCTGCTTTGTTCAGTCTGTTCTCTAAATTGGACTTTTCCCAAACTGTAAGAATAACGTTCCACAGAGAACCCATGGGGACTTTCCATACGTTTTCTTCTTCATATGTTTGTGTGTGTGTGTGTGTGTGTGTGTGTGTGTGTGTGTGTGTGTGTATGTGTTTGTGTGTTTATGGGTGTGCAAGCGAATGTTTTAATGGAGCACCCTCCTCTGTCTCTGTCTCTCTCTCTCTCTCTCCCTCTCTCTCTCTCTCTCTCTCTCCCTCTTTCTCTCTCTCTCCCTCTCTCTCTCTGCCCTAGAGGTCAGCATCAGTTGTTTCTCAGGCAGGGTTTCTCCTGATGTGGGGCTCATGAGCAAAATAGGTTTTTTGTTTTGTTTTGTTTTTTGTTTTTTTGTTTTTTTGTTTTTTTAATCACAGCCACCCCAAGCCTGGAATTCCATGCATGTACTTCCAAGCCTGGCTTTCTGCATGTGTTCTGGCATCAAATCCAAGTCTGCTTTCTTGCAAAGGAAGTACTTTACCACTTGGGCTGTCCTCCACAGATCAACCTTCCCTAGCTCTTACTATATAGTAAATGTGGTTGGTGTATGTGGTCATATGTGGTTGGTCACCATCTCCTTCCTTTAGGGCCAGTACCATGATGTGAACAGTGACAATAGAAAAACTTGATACATCTAGTCTGAGATTTGGGTCAGCTTAGATGATTGTGGTTATGATATGTGGTGGCCTTCAGGTTGATCGTTACAGTGGATACAATGGTGTCTGACGAGTCTTCCTGAAAGACGATGGCTTCTGAAGTTCTGTATAATCTCTTTTGGCTTTCTAAGTCCCCAGATTATTATTATATTATTAGTCCTGGGTGTTTAACCATATGTACCTGCACACACACACACACACACACACACACACACACACACACACACACACCTATTCCTAATCTTGGATATTCAATATTGTATACATGCTTATTCACAATCATCTTATATATAAATTTAAAATTCTACCAAGTTAATACAACTAGTTTGAGAAAGATCTTTTGTTTTGACTTCCCTTTTGATGTTTACCTTTATATATCTTACTTTGTTTATATATCTTACTTTGTTTTCCTTGTTTACTTCAGGTGTTTGGTTTGGGTTTTTTAATTTCATTAAGAAAGATGCTCTCTGGTCATTATAAGAATTTCAACAGGTCTCCTATGCAAAAGCCATCTCCTGAAAAGTGAGTTTTATTAAGAATCTAAGAACATCAGACAGAAGATGTGACATGTGGAATATTCAATGTCTTTACAAAACAAATAACTAATTTTTACAAAAACAATAAAAGGGAAACAAACAGTGAGGCTTGTTTGCAGATTCTGTTGATGGCTTTACTCTGAGTCTCTCAGAATCTTTGCACAATTGGTGATATAAACAGAGAGACTGAAGCTGTTTGGAGAACTTTTTCATTTTCCTGTAACACTGACTTGGAGTGGCAGAGCTTCCCCGTGCCACCCTTTGGAAAGCAATGTGCTCTTTATACAGTCACTTATTGTCTTGGGTTTCATTTTCAGTTCAGGGGAAAATTAAATTCCCTTGCAATTGCACTATCTGTCTACCCAGGAAATTTTATCTCCACGTCGTTTTTATTTGCTATTTGTCCTCTGGGTAAAATACTGCAGGTCCATGATTTTGTGAGTGCATTTCAAAGGTCTTAAGGGTTCAGCCTGTTCCTTCCTGCGGGTCAGTATTTAAATAATTCCTGACCTGAAGTCTTCTGTATTCTAAGATCCACAGGAAAGGAAGGGGGGAGAGCATGCCTCATTCTGGGCTCTTCTGTTTCTGAATCATATAATTTTAAGCTCTTACTTTTGTTCCTGTGCTGAGCACATAGGAATTTTCTGGAATTTGCTGTCAATGGGTGGACATATAAACCCTTTCTATTCCTTTAGCCTGTCCTTCCCATGGACTGCCAAGGACTCTGCAGACAGATTACACGGGGTCACATTTCATCATATTTTTCTTCTTGCTGATGCTGGTTACATACTCAACAAGAAACCAGAACCCAGGAGTTCCAGTTTTAATTCCATCATTGTCATGTTTGACAGGATTTGGTCTTACTCAAAATGTCCACCCTTCTTCATTGTCACAGATAGATCTGAGTGGCTATCATGCACCCTACATCAAGATGCTTTCTTCATCTCTGGACGGTGGCAGTGATACCAATCCACACCTGTGAGCAGATCCTCACCCTGCCAGCTTTCCTGAATGGCCTGCACTGCTCAGGTGCACAGAAAATAAATTCCTGATGATTTCTCTAGAATTCACTTCCTTAAAGCATGCAAAGCCCTAGAGTCATCCTCAAATCACAATAAAATTAAATGAAACAAACAGAATAAAAATGATAGCTATAATGTAACCACTTTGTTGATCAAACTAGCATTGTTTGAAGAATAAGTGAGATTCTAAGAGTTCCATAGTAGTGCTTATAGCTTCTCCTCTAAGATTCATGACTTCATTATCTCTGGGTAGTTGACTAGGTTTCCAACATCAGATATGCTTCTTGCTGAGCAGGTCTTAAATCTAACCAGAGAGCTGTTGGTTACTACAAAGGTATGGTTACTTCCAATGTATATGTGCCACTACTGCATCTGCAGAGTTATGATAGCATACTAGCTGAGTTTAGGAATATATATGTGCATATATCTCTAAATGCCCTTTAAGCAGTCTGTAAATAGAGCAGTATCATTAACCAATATAGTGTGAATATTATTTTCTCTTCTGCTCTTACTAATATATCTTATGATATTCAAGACAAACTGGTATTCGCAGCATCAAGAATGTCACCAGACTAAGATGCATATGTTTTCAATGTTGACCTTTAGTGTTGACCAACCATAGGAGGATCCCATTTTGTCCAGAGGCAGATTTATAAAATTTCCTTTAAAATAAAATCTTTTTAGATTAAAATGTGAGAAAAGAAAAATAAGATGCTGGTAATATAAATGTTAAACTAATAAGGAAGATAAGCAAAATCCTAAAGATAGAGGAAATTATAGGTGTTTGGGACAAATACTTCTGTGAGCCTTACAGTTCTCTACAAAGTTGTATGAGAATCACAATGACATATGAATGGGTTAAAAGACAGCAGAAGGGTAGGAAGGACTATACAATACTGGTCCATGACCAATAACAGAAAAGAGTATTAGCGATTACAGCCAAGTCTCTCCCATCTCAGGAGTTCTCTGCTATTTCAATAGGGTCAGATTTGCTGGGACTGCTTTCCATATTAGCAGTTGATTTGCTTGGATGACAAGAGAGAATGGTGCACATAAATGCACACACACTCATCACAGAGCAGTTACCTTCCTATTTGGTCTAGTGTGGCTCTTTTCCAACCTTTTAGGCTACTTCCTGTCCAAATCAGAAAATTTTTGAATCCCTTATTGTGCATGTAAAAAAAATCATTTACCACAGTCTTTCAGTCAGTGAAGAAATATGAAGTAGAGAAAAGTTTGGAAAGAGTCTTGCTTGATGGTGGTTTTGTTTATACCTTGCCTAGAATTTGCTGGAATGCCTCTGGCTATTTGTACCTCTGACATTTGGCAACCATAAGCTTTTTGAAAACAGTAACTGTTTCTGCTTCACTGTTCTGTTCTGTTAACAAGGGTATGTATTTCCAAGCCCTGAGTTGATCCTGCACCCATTCATTCATCAGCAGCTTTCAATTAAAGCTTGCTGGTGCATTCCAGTACAGGTGCCAATACAGTCATTCAATTATTAACAGTAGTGGCTTGAAGACATTTATTGTTGCCACAGATTACAACATATAAACCAGAATACTTTCTCTCTATATCATCTGCTGCTCATAAATGCTGAGTGAAGGGTGGGGTACCATCTCTAATGAGAAAATCAAACTAAGAATAGTTACTCAACTTGCCAGTTAATAAAAGATATAGACCTTAATACATGTCTTTCTGATTTCACAACTCCAAAACCCACTCTCACCTTCTACCTCACAAGGCCATCTTGGAACACTGGGGCACAGATAAACCATAAGCTCCCCTACCTTGCTATTCTTCTACTTTATTTATCTACTAAACTGGCATCCTTAGTCTACTTGGTTAGTCTCTGAAGGTATTAACAGACAGTTAATACAGTGTTTTTCTTTGAACTTATTTAATGTGTGCTTTGAATATATTCATCTAAACACAGAAAGCAATGCTCTGTGAAGGTGCAGTATGTCTTCGTTCCAGCATCTCATCCAGTTCCTGCTGCACAGAGTGATGTTTGAGCCAACCTGGGGTACAATATTGATGATGAATACACAGACACAGAATTTGACACCACAATTTTAATAATCTCAGTTCATTTTTTATTGCTTTTCTTCTCAGCCAGTTAATTTTATGAGAAGCAGTCTTGGCTTTTTACATTAAGCATTTGATTCTGCTTACTAATGTTTTGTGTGTAGGGGTGTTGGGGGAGAGAATCTTCATTTCCTATGTGGAATTTTCTATGATACTGATATATGTTTGCCAGGTGGACAACTTATATCATGTATCTTTTTGGTTTTATGTGTGTATGTTTTTATTTTACATGCATGCTCTATGGGAAAGTGGATGTGCATGTATGTATATGTGTATGCAGAAATGAAAGCTAGCCACAGGTGTTGTTCCTTAGTTTCTTTTAACCTTGTGTTCTGAGACAGGGTCTTTCTCTCTAACCTTGGAAGCATCAATTTTGACATTGCGATTGGCCACTGAGTCCCAAAGATCTTGTCTTCACAGCATTTGTATTATAAACACACATCATGCCCAGATTTTTAATGTGGAATCTAGGGCTCAAATTTGGGTCATTATGCTTTAACAGCAAATAATTTATTGACTGAGGCATCTTCTAGGCCTTCCTTTGTTTTCTTGAACTTAAATTGAACCTTATCTAACACCTCCTTTGTCAATCATAGGGGCTTCTTAATGTCTTCTCCCAAAATGATATCAATCAAGAAGCATGTCATTTCACCAAGCAAGACCCTCAAAGAACATTGTAAGGTCTTTCAGAGAGAGGATTTAGTCATGGATATGACTTGATGATAGGGAGCAGATCCCCTTTAAAAATGTTTTCAAAAGATAAGGATCATCACTTTAAGATCCAAAGACTAAATCACAAGTCCAATCACTTTGATTGGTTGCTCTCACATGTTCTGGCTGCCTGGATGGCCAGAAACCAGAGGCTGGACATCCCAGAGACATGGGATAGAACCAAATAAAACTAACCAAAAGAGAGTCAATGAAATGATTCCTTGTGATATTCTGCTATACTCTAGACTGGTACCTACTATGAATGAAATGGTGGATAGATGTATAGAAACATGAATACATCAATGGTAAATGAAATAGAAAGTTATAGAATAGTATGTAGCTGTACATCTTTCTCCTCACCTTCATTTCTCTCCTACCCTCTCTCCTCCTTCAAAGTCAACTTCCCATTCTCTTTTCTCTGATTTCACTCAGAGATCACATTGAACATTGCAGCATAAGTTACTATAGTCTTGTTGCTAAGAAACAGTTTGATCAAGTACCCCTAAAATCCTGTAGATGGCTGTGCCCAGCTGCGGAACAACTTCCTAAAGGAGCAGACAGGAGATATCTTTTGCTTGAGCACCGAGTTTCCTCCTTCAGTTTGGAGATCTCCTCCTTCCTCTGTGCTATAGCCAGCTCCTTGCTGGGGGCTGTGAGTCCAGCTAACTCTTTCATCTGCTCCTCTGGCTACCCAAGCACATGCTGGATAGGAAGCACTTCTGTGAACAGTGGCCACAAGCAAAGTGCTGAATGTCATTTACTTCTTTTTGTTTGAGACTAAGTCTTACTATGTAGCTCAGGATAAACTTGACTTCCCTGTGTACCTTAGTTTATCTTAAAACTTGGGACACTGCCTTAGTCCCCCAAGGCTGAGGTTGCTGCCATAGGTTCCGAGTTCATGTGCTCTGTTTCATCCATCAACCCTTATCCTGTTATTTCAGACTCATTAAAGTGTTTTCTAATTGCTTTTCTTTTTGTTTGTTTGTTTGTGTTGTAGCAGATAGGGGCTAGAAGGTTGCATCAGCTTAGTTCATTTTCTCTCTTAGTATACCGAGAAGTCATTTCCCTATGTGTTTGTAATTTTGTCTTGCTTATCAGTGAAGGTAGTACACCAGAATAAGAAGTGTCAGATTTAATTCTCTACAATGGTGCTCAAAATAGAAGTTTCATAAGTAACAGTGGCTCACTCAGCTAAAATTAAAGGTCTCTGTGTTTTAAAAGGTCTTTTGTTTTGTTTTGTTTTTTATCTAGAGTTTGCAACATATGCCCTTCTGGAGCTCACAAACATACTGAGAACAAACACTATTTTTTTTAACACTATTTGATTTTACAAGTTGCAGTAGCTTAAAATGATATCTGTAGGAAAGTTTTACAGATAACTAAATAACCCAAAGCATCAAAAAAAAATATTCTGGTCCTCTTGCTTTCATTCCAGAGAAGTATCATTCAGAAAAAAAAAAATATTTATACAATCCTCTGTTTTGACATTTTAGGAATCTAAGAATGTCTCCAAAGCTCAGGAATGATACATATGTCTATCCTACGGGTCACTAATTGTGCAATTGTATAGTCAGCTTTAAAGGTCAACCAGAACCTGACCTCCACCTCTGAGCTTTAGTGAATATGTCTGGGTCCAGGAAAGTGGAGATCTCTGTTCTCTACTCTGTTTCCGCATCTTTACCATGAGTTGAAAATGTTCCTTTTCCTACTGGGTAAACCAGATTGAACAAAACAGATAACAAACAAACAAACAAACAAAACCCTGTCTATTTCCCCTGCAAAAGCCTCCAAACAACAATTGTGTGTAATTGGTAAGAAAATATATATGCATATTCTAAACTTGGTGTGTGTGTGTGTATGTGTGTGTGTTTATAAAACTTAAAAGGTAAAACAAAGGAGAAGGAGCAGAAAGGGAAGGACAGAAGAAAGGAAGGAAAAGAGTTGAGTCAGAGATCCTTGGCAATATCATGTTTTGCAGAAAGAACAGAAAGAAAAAGGATAGAAGGAGAAAAATCAATGGCACAAGATATAAATGGGGATTAAGGGTGACTCATTATCACACAGGAGATGAGGCTCCCAGGTGCTTACAAAAAGTATCATGCGGAGGCATGGGCAGAAGGAGACACTGGTGTAACACTGGGGCCTGGTGAGCAGGGCCCTAGCAACACTAGGTGTGGGAGATCATCTTCACTGACAATGTGACAGAATGCAGAATCACCTAGGAGGCAAACCGAGGTTTCAAACATGTTAGTAAGAGAGTTCTAGAAAGTTTTGATTCAAAGTTAATACCCATGCTAACTACAAGTGGCACCATCCCATGGGCTGCATCTTGGATTGAACAGATAGGAGGCATGGTAAGCACCAGCATTCATTTCTTTCTATCTTCTGAATGTGGATGTAATGTGACAAAGCTATCTCTAAGATTCTAATTTTCCACTTTTGTATTGTGATTTCACTTTTACCCAACATATGTAAATAAAATAGATAGATGTTAGATGGAATTATCTATTTATTATCTATCATCTAATATCTATCAATTTGTTTCTCTGTCTGTCTGTCTGTCTTTCTCCCCACCCCACCCCCGTGTGTGTGTGTGTGTGTGTGTGTGTGTGTGTGTGTAGGTCTTTGGGAGCTCCCATGCCACATTGCATGTGCAGAGGTCAGAGGTCAACTTATAGGAGTTGATTGTCCCCTTCTATCTTGAAGGTTCTGGAGATAGAACACAAGTCACCGGGGTTGATGGCATATACTCACCCAATGAGTCATCATCAATTTCAACACTTAGACTATACATATTTCTTTAATTTGTAATTATGTGATTTGTATTTTATTAATTTTATTTTATTTTACAAAGTGAATACTCTTTTTCCTTTGTGAACCAATTAATTTAATTGAAGTTAAGTATAGTACTGTGGAATAGGAGTTATTTCCATGAACATAAGCAACTTGCTAATGGCAATAACACTGAAGAAAATGTCTTTCTTTTTATTTGCAAATATTAGTGGTCTATTCATAGAATATTAAGTGTCCAGTCTTGTACAGATCTTATGCTATGATTTTGTTTCAAGTGCATTTTTGTAATATTGTTCAACTATGCTTTTCACATGGAGAAGTTATTTTGTTGTTTTGGGTTTTGTTGTTGTTGTTGTTGTTGTTTTTATTTTTCTTATTTGTTTGTTCCTCATACTTAGCTACTAGGCCAGAGATGAATCAAAAATAAATCCTATATCAGGCTCAGGACACACCTATGAGTTACAAAGTCCTATATCATCACTGAGGTTGTCATTTGCAATTATGAAGCTATGGTCACCCCAGTGGTCTCAGGTTCTGTATCCAGCAGTGCTCATGGCAGGTGCTGTTAAGCTGCTGTGAGTTCTCTCTTGCTCCCTGTTGCATTTCAGTGTGTAGCTTGTGAGAGAATATGGTGTGGGGGTGGGAAATGTCAGGAAAATATTTGGAAGTAAAGCCTGGGGCATGTGGTATTGAGTTTATCTCTATGCCTAACATTTCAGCTTGTTACAATGCTGTAGAAGGAAGCATTCAGAATCATCAAGATCAATTATTTAAAACTCATAATTCAGTCCAAATTAAAGATTTATTGCAACAAACTGGAAAACAAAGTAGAGACACAAAAGAAACAATCCAGCTCTGGCATTATCATTATACAAGATGTAAATTGATCCTGTTAATGTATGCAACAGAAAAAAAAATAAACATTTAAAAGAATTCCCAGGCTTTCTAGAGAGATTGCTTAGTGGGGTGAGTGTAGGTATACTCACATGGGTGGATTTGTGGGTTTTCTTTTGTCTCATTCTTTATTTTGCAGCAGACACAGCCACTTCACCTCTTACTGAGTCTCTCTTGGGTCTGAATTTTCACTGAGAATGAATACACTACAGTTTTTCAATCTTCAGTCTTCCTCAGTATGTCAGGGTCACTGATTTTGACAGGGGTTCAAAGGAATGAATTAGTAGTCAGAGCTGTCTGAGTCCTAGTCTTCTTAGTAGGTATGAGATCTTGGTCACAGCTACTAAATATTATGAGCCTCAAATACTACACCTGTAACCTGGGTAGAATAGAATCTCCCTCATTGCTTTACATAAAAGTTTATCTTCTATCTTCCCAGCACAGGAGTGTTCACACAGTAGTTTTTGCTTTGTCCTGACCTTGTAGTAAATGCCTGCTGTACCCTTGACCTTTCTTAGGAATGAGTGATACCCCACCTACACATTTAAAATCCCCATTCCTCATTGCAGTGCACAGTCAAAGATGGGCACTAGCATTTTGGGATTAATACTAGTTTCCAGATGCAAAGTTGTCCTTGGAAGAGGTTAATTTACTCCTGTTATGACAACAGACCTTTTACCCTAGTCATAGTGTGGGCTTTGAGAGGGTTATATAAGCTTTCTGCATAGTTTCTATCTTTATAAAATGGGGGTCCTCATGAAACCTTTCTTTTAAGGGTGGTTGGGAGGCTTTGGTGAATTTTTACTCTCAGAAGTCTTGATGAGATGAGCAGCTGCCTCTCACTTTCTCCAACATGACCAGAGCTGCTGCCTCTGGTTCATGCCATCCCTACCATGCTTGACTCAGCTCTCTGAAACGATGAGCAGAAGTCACCCTCTTCTCTCTTGAGCATCCCTGGCAGTCATTCTGTTACTACTCCACCTGTCTGTCTTGTTAGCATGTGGTTTTATTGACTGATGTAAACTCAAGTATCTTCTGGTGCAACTGAAGGCTTTGCTGAAGGCATTAGGAAGACCCAACAGAATCCCATAGAATTCATGAGAGCCAGAGTCTGTCCTACTTCTCCAGCAACTAACATCAGGGACAGCCTGTGGATATGGATTACACATTTAATAAAACCTGAATTCTGGGGAGAGAGCACCCAGTCAAATCCTAGGCAGACAGCTCAGGAAATTCTTAAACCTTGAATACAAAGATAAACAGCTGAATCAGTCACACACATCTTTAATCCCAGCACAGAGAAAGCTGGGAGTGGTAACCTACACCCTTGATCCAACAACTCCAGAGACAGAACGTCTTCTATTTCTGTGAGTTCAAGGCTACATGCCTTTAATCCTAACCTGGATGGAATAAGATATATAAGGGCTAGAAACCCAGAGAGAACAGAAGAGAGAAGAGACTGGCAGAAGTGATCAGGAGTGAGGCTGAGGAAGTTGCAAGACAGCTGGGTGAGAACTGACTATAGTGCTTCCTCTCTCTGATATTTCAGCTTCCCTGATATTTGGCTCTGAGTCTCATTCATGATACTACAACAGCCAGCAGCCCCAGTGTGGCCACACTATACTTTCAAGTCATTGTTTACCAGGCCTTCTCATGTATATCTCCCATCCCAGTACCTTCGTAGCTTTTTAGTTCTCACGAAGGTGGAGAAGGTAACTATGGAAATATCAGACATTAGTCCAGGGAAGCTACCTTTCCTTAACATCTTCTAGACAAACATTTCCCTACCTCCTGATCTATTTGAGGAGCTTTGAAAGTCCAAAGTCATCCAGACAAAAAATCTACCAAGTATGCAAAAGCAAGAGACTAACCAAGATAAAAAGTTAATAACCAATACCCAGGGTGTCCAATGGTTATTAGCATGGACCTATCCTTGAAAGCCATCCTTAGGCTGCAGATCCCAACCTAGAATGACAGCAGGCTCATATCAGCTGTCATGGACACAGACAAGGCTCTTGTTTATGCAATAGGATGCTCAGCCCCTCGATTATGCCATGAGAGGCTGAAGGAAAAAAATAGCCATTTTTTTTATTTGAATCTGTTCCTGGAAATCTCCAATAAACTGAAAGAGTTGAGCATACAGAATTTTCTGTTGTTTCTGCAAAGAGATAATTTGTTACATGGAAGCTCATTTTCTTATGTGGAGTAAATACTGCTTCAGACCCAGTGGAGATTAACACCAGCAGATGAGATAGATTGAGAAGGAAGAAGCATAATGCTTCACTGTTATATTTACTGTGTTAAATATAAAGTGGGAATTGATGAAAAATATGCTTGAGTTTCCCATGTGCGCCTAAGTGATGAACTGGGGTTTATTTGCCATCTGGCTTTTAAGCGGGGATTTTTTCTTGTTGTTCGTGTCAGAAAAACGGCACCTTCAGAACTATTGCATTACAGACATCTGTTTATCAGGCCTTTGCTTGGATGAATTATTCAGAATACGCTTAAGGTTGTACTTTACCTGACATATGAAAATATGAAGCTGCACACACAGTGTCGGCATATATCTGTCTACATAAAATCAGGTGTCACACTTGAAGCCTGGAGTGTTGGAGCATGGTAGGTGGCGCTTTAGTATGTGGGATATTAATTGCTCAGCCTGCTGTGATTCTTGATGCCTATATTTCTGGAACCCAGTCTGTGGAATGTCATGTGCTTATAGAGTTTTGTATATCTCTCCTTTGTTTATTGTCCTTATGGTCTTAGGACAAATTGCCCTCAGTGAAGATGTATTCAGTGGTAAAACTGCTCTTGATGCCATCCATGTCAAATAAACAAACTAAACAATCTCCCTGGACAGAGGGGAAGTCTCCACAAGATGCTCTGAATAAAAGTCAAGCTTCAAACATCTCCTTCATCTACACACCATCAGAATATTATAGGCAAAAATGAGGACTGATACAGATATTAAAATTACTCAATATGTTTTTTTCTTCATTTTCCATCTACCAAGTTATTCATCCATTTATCAACCACTTGCTGACCCATTCAGCCACCCACTTACCTACAAAGTCAACTATCTATCCATCTATCCACTGAGCTATCCATTCACTCATCATGTCTACACTCAGCTACCTATTGGACCATGAGTCCATGTATCTATCTATCTAACAAAGAATCCATTCATATATACATATCCACACACTGATGACCCATCTATCCACTCAAAAAATTACTCACCTATCCATTTATCTATCCAGAATCACAAAAAATATTCATGAGTGGATGGGAAAGATAGCTTGAAAGGGAAAGGACTTTCCAAGAAGCCTGATGATCTGATCTCAATCTTTGAAAGCCACAATGTGAAAAGAGAAAACTGATTCTCTCAAGTGTTCTTCAACCTCCACATGTATGCTGTGGGATGTTCATACTCACATCCATACAAACACAAATTAAATAAACCAATGCAAGAATGTTAAAGGAACATATGTGCATGAGGTCCTAGAGGTCTGTCTTCCCTCTATACTGTCATGGTCATGTACGGAGGAAAGAAGGCCAGCAAAGTCAGATAATCACCAAAAACAATGTGTAATTTCAAGTTAACATGGATATTCTAATAGGAGTCTGTCTGGCATGTCCCTTCAAGGACTCCCCAGTCGAAGAAACTGTAAGTCATCATAAATAAAACTGGCAGACAAGATTCTCACTTGTCAAAGAAGATGAGTGAGTCTTTCAGATGAGAAGGAAGACTGCAATAGGCTGATAATAGGGTCCTAGATGGAGGTGCTGTCTCCCATTGTTTGGAGGACAATGAAGCTGAAACCCGAATGCCTCAGCAGACAGGAAGTCCAGTTTCACCCTAGAAGCCACCAAGTGCAGACTCAGGGTCTTTCATTCTGGGGTAAAGATAGAAGAGTCCATTCAACAATACTGATGGGAAAAATTATGCATTCCAACAAATGGTGGCCTTGTGCAACCTGATTAAAACTTTCAAAAGATCCCTTATACCTGCTTTCAGGTACCATGTGTGTTTGAATTCTCTACCATCTTAGCAGTCAGCAAATGTTAAGAATTACAAACAATATGTGATGAAATCCTTCCTGAGATGTGAGTTCTTTGTGAGACCCAGAGAGGAACAGCACACAACTTTGTCCAGACTTTGGTGAGGGTTCCATCAGACTTTATAACCTTTGATGGAAATGTTCCACTGGGCCAGGTGCTATCATTATCAAAGGGATAAAAATGTGCTTTTTAGGATGCCCTTTTAGGCAGAAAAAAGTCTTACTATGTAGCCTGATTCAATTTGGTACCCTCTCTTTAGCCCAGGGTGACTTCAAACTTAGAATTCTTCTGCCTTGTCTTCCCAAGTGCTTAGATTATAGATTATGCCACCACACCCAACTCTAGGATGTCTCTAAGGGTAGTAGAACAGATCTAGGTCAAAGTAGACAAGGGTGGAAGAGAAGAGAACAGAAGAATCTTTCAAGTCTTGTGCAGACTGTTTGTCACACCAGAGGAGAAGATGGAGTCACAAACATAAAGGCCTTGAATGGATGGAGCTCAGGAGTTGGAGAAAATGGTATGAATGGATAAAAAGAGATTCCAGAGTAAAACTCAGGGGAAGAATGTTTAGTAATTAAATGAGACTGAGACCATTAAGAGGTCAAAACACACAAAATCAAGGTCTATATCCCATGGGGTCATACATGGCATGAACCTGTTTGATGTGGGGTAGGGAGAAGAAGCTCTGCATGTTTAGCTAAAATATTCCATATATCACCTCCCTACCCAGCAGTTCAGCCCACTCTCCTCTTATTTTGTAAATGAAGATGGTATGTGTGTGTATGTAGGTATCTGTGCATGTGTGTGTTAGGTTTAAGTACCAACTCAACACACCGCTTGCATTGCTCATAGGTTTTTAAGTCCTAGACTATCCTGGCAGCTTCTGTGGGACAGCTGTTCTGTGCAAGGCTCCAGTGTAGTTGATGAAACCCATCCATTTCTGTGGTCTTCTCTGCATGTGGAAATAGCTGCTTTGCCCCCCTGAATTTTCCTTGGTGTTTTCTCCTGGGGACCTGCCGAGAAGGAAAGATGTCTTCTAGAAGCCACTTTTCCAACTTAAGGAGGAAGGAGTCAACATGGCCAATTTGGTGAGAGAAGAATTGTCTCCTTCCATGATGGGTGATGTTTCTATTACACTTTTCTGCAAACTCCCCTGCTTGCAATCCCCTCACACAACAAAACTACAATTTGCTGGGTAAACAGAAACAGTGGGGGTAGGGCCTTCCTGGCAACTATTCTGTCAGAGGTGCTGTGCTTGTTAGCATGTGAGAGTTAGAGGAAGCCTTCAAGTTGTGAGAAAGAAAATTACTTAATGAGCTTGGTGGAATTTTCTTCCCTGGGAGTCGACACTATTAAAATAGAAAAATTCAGGAAAGCTTTTTTGTAACATTAGCATTTTGCACTGGAACATAGTGTTCAAAGTCTATCTCTTTGGCCGAGTGTTTTTGTACAACAGTAATTGTTGCCTAGCTGTTGCTTCCTAGCTTTCAGATGTGAGGATCACAACTGTAAAGAAGCCATTGAACTTCTCTAAAGCATTTCAAGAGCACAAGCAAATAGGTCAAACTTCTGTTTATTCACATTCTTCCCTTAGCAGTATCCTCCACAACATGACACCAACCAAGAGAAAGAGAAGTCACACAGCAGGGTCATTGTTCATATTAGAAAAGACTTCATAAATGTCTGAAGTAAATTCATACTCTATGGATGGAAACAGTACTTTCGATGCATATACTAAGCCAGGTTATACCTATGCTACATTGTGGGGTTAATGCCAGGGCCTGTGACCTGCATATTAATTCTTTAGGTCTCTTGTGTCCTCAGAAGAAAGAACAGTATCAATATGCTTTGAAATGACACCAAATTCCTTCTTGTAATTTCAAATTGAATGTGTGTGTTTGTGTGTACAATGCCTACAGAATCAAAGACAGAGAGTCGGAGCCCTGGAGCTGCTATTACAGACAGTTGTAAGCAACTGGACATGAATGCTTGGAATTAAATTTAAGCATTCTTAACTACTGAGCCATCTCTCCCCAAGCCCTTCCCCAGGTGAGCTGTGTAGGAGGTGGGCTGCAGACTCACTATGAAATATTCTAGGAAAAATATAGTGTGGCTTTCTTTTTTCAGACAACCTCTCCTCTACCTCTAGATTCTGAAACAGTGAAGATTCAATTGCTAGTCTACCTTGTAATAGACTGCTTGCTCCTTCCTTCCTTTCTTCCTTCCTTCCTTCCTTTCTTCTTTCCTTCCTTCCTTCCTTCATTCCTCCATTCCCCTCTCTTCCTCTCTTTCTCTTTCTGTTTTCTCTCTCACTTTACTTAATTTTATCTATCTTTTTGCAGTGCTGAAGACTGTATATGTTAGACAAGGTCTATTGTGACACTAAATCCTGTCCTTGGATTTTTGAGATAATTGACCTTTCAATTCATTCTCCTTCCTTATTCTCTCTACTACTGGGATTCTAAGAATGAGCACAATGTCTAGAAGGTCAATAATTTTTATCAATTATATCTTATTTGTTTTTATTTTCTGAGATGGGGTGTATGCCATGGCACATGTGCAGAAGTCAGAGGACAATTTGTAGGAGGCAGTTTTCTTTTTCTACCATGTAACTTAACTCCTGGTTGTTGAAATCAGCTTGTCAGGTTTGGTGGCAAGTACCATGACCCACTGGGGTATCTCGCTGTTCTCATGTTTATTTATGTAATGCCCCACTGAGGATTGCAATTAGTATTGATGTATTAGATGTCAGGGTAAAGATACCCATTCTATGGGCAGCCCCCCAAAATAGCTGATAAGCTCCCCAAATATCACCATGTGGAGCAGGAAGATTAAATATTTATGTCTGTTCACTGGGGTAATAAAATTGCATTCAATTATGTCTCAGGCACTACCTAATGATTGTTGAAAACTCAGTAATAACACAAAAACTCATAAAAAATACAGAATAAACAAGGCTGGAAGAAAATTATTGGAAAATAGCCTCTGGCTTGTGAAAATAGGACTTTATGTTGAAATAATTTGAAATAACAGTATATGCATAAAAGAATCAAGTGAGTTTATATAACTATACTCTAATCTCCAGAAACTTTTCTTTATGTTATTGTTCTTTACCAAGTTAAAAAAATAAAAATAAAAGTAGGCTACTACATCAGTTGGATTTACAGGAAATTGCAAGTTGTGCTGAAGGAACTAAGGTCCTCGGGGACAGGCCAGCTCTTTCTGCATCTCTGAGCTCTTGGTGGTTACAGGAAACTCAGCTCAGAGTCAGGGTTATAGTCATAATTGCAGAAGAAAATTAAGAAATAAATTTCTGCTTAGTAGTTCCAACTTATTCCTCTGTTATGGAGAGCAGCTTCAATGATGCTGCTGCTTACACTTAACAATGTCTGAAAATAGAGGGAGTGTGTGTGTGTGTGTGTGTGTGTGTGTGTGTGTGTGTGTGTGGCACGCCTGAGCAATTGATTTAGAGGGTAGAGAATGACATTGAATACTTTTCTCTGTTACTCCCCACTTGGCATTTTGAAAGTCTCTCACTGGACCGAAAATTTCTTTTCCACCTGTCTATGTTCCTTAGCCCTAGGCCGGTGTATGCTGCCATGCCCAGATTTGACATAGGTGCAGGAAATCAAACTTGGGTTCTTATGGTGGCACAGAAAGCATTTTACTCACTGAGTCATCTTCCCAGCCCTAAAAACATTTATGCTTTGGGAAGGTATCCTGCTGTCATTGGTGGAGAAGAATTCATGAAGGTTGGTAAGCCTTTCACAGTGTTCAAAAGGGCTCCCTATAGTATGACAGATGTTTACAGAGCTAAGGTTATGGTCCATCTATCTATCCATCCACCCATCCACCCATCCACCCATCCATCTATCCATCTACCTATCTATCGTCTATCAGCTATCATTTATATATCTATAATATAATATATGTGTTATATCTAATAGTCATGAGCTTCTAAAGCCAGCATACATACTACAGACTTTTTTCCTCTCAAAGCCCACCACACTACATTCTTCCTCATTATCTCATTATCAATGCTCCTTTTCTAGCCTTCCTCCTTTCTCCCAGAAGGCTCTTCCAATCACATTGGATTATACTGGAAAATATAATCTAATAACTTATTTTAAGATTCCTAATACCAACTGGAAGGTTCCTTTGCAATGGTAGATGATACAGTAACAAGTTCTGGAGAAGATGATATAGACTACATAGTGGGTATTGCATGTGACTTTTTCTGGGGAGACACAACACAGAGGTCTATTCATCCCAGATGGGAAACCAATGTCAGACTAAAGTATTGTTCATGCCAAATTATAGCTTGTCTAATTGTTAGGAATGTGATGTGTGGGAGATCATTAATGGAAGAAAAATGACTTAAAGGTATGTATCTCACTGAACAATCATCCATTTAGACAGAAATGATGATTCATTATAACTTTAACCTTTGAGCTCTTTATACAGCCTAAAGATGGCTCAACAGAATGGAGCATCTTTTCTAGGTATCTCAGCTTCTTGGAGATTCTGCCACACAAGCCCCTGCCAATAATTCCTTACTACTTCTAGGATCTTGGGGAAGAGTCCCGTGAATCTTGCTAGTTTGAGGACCTTCTTAAGATTTGAAAGGTGTTTACCAGCTGTGTCTTATGTACATCCCACTTTTCATTAGAAGGAAAACTTCATTTTACACCTTGCTGAGTCCCTAGGAACCTGTCTTCCTCTGGGACAGGATGTTTCAAGTAGGTGAAAACTGCTCACAAGAGTGAAGGAGCTGGGTTTCTATCCCTCACACTCTCTAAAGATTTGTGATAGAACTAGACCTAATAAGCATGTCCTCATTCAAACTATGACACTCAGTGGCTACATGGCTTTACAAGGGACAAGTACATATTCAATGCTCTTTTCTGCAAAACATGGCTGAGTAACAAGGTCTGAGTCCTGAACTTCACATGCATGGCACAAGCTTGTTAAATGTGGTAACTACATAGTTCTTGTTGGCTTTCTCATTATATTCTTAAACTGTCTGCTCATCTGAAGCAAAAGGTATAGCCAGGCTGTCTGCTCTGAGTCCTTTTGTGAGACGGTGTTTGCCTGCATCTCCTTTGACTATGTATGTTTATACAGGATTTGCTTTTTGTTTGCTTAGCAAATCTCATGAGGTACTGCTCCTTTCTCAGTGCACAATGAGCAGCTCTCTGTTCACAGCAAAGATGTTGTTTGGTCATTCAATTTTCCTCTTTCCCAATCTCACATAGAAACATCAAACCCCAGGGAGCCTGGAACTCAAGGGATAGGTGGAAGAATTGGGTATATTGTCTGACAGTATTCCTGAGGGAGGTGTGAGCAAATGTCTACTCATTCCAGATAGGAAATTATAACAGACCAAAGTAATAATGCCATCAAACACGGTCTTTGTGAACTACCAAGTTTATTGGGGTTACTTATAGTAGAAATTATTGGTTACTTTCTGGAGCATGGATCAGTCAAAAGCAGCTGCCATCTTTGAATGCCAATGTCAGCATTGATGAGAACTAACAGAGGTTGACTCTCTCCATGGTTGGTAGGCAGTTGTGAAATTTCCTCTCCTCAACGGAACTTGCTGCTTATACACTTGGGATGAAGGATCTTGTCAGTTTACCAAATTTCAGGGACTTCCTGGTAGTTATAAATTGTTTACTTCTAGGAGGAACTTCCTTCTGAGATGTCTAAGAAGGTATATAGATACTGACTCATTTATGTCCTGGGCAATGAAGGATTCTATAAGGAGTGTGAGAGGTAAATCACATCACAGTTCTCTGGCCTTCCAGAATGACAAGAGGAATTAGGCACAGAAGGTTTTGTTTTCTTTGTTTTTTCAGTGCTAGAGATAAAAACCCAAGGCTTTCTTATGCAAGACGAGCACTCTAACACTGGCTGCACGCCTAGTCTTTTTTCCTTCCTCAAAGAAACAAGAGTTTCAAGTTTATGTCTTCAGTTCTGCCTCTAAGTTTAGTACTGAGAGACAGAAAGAAAACATGATTGGGGATATTTTAATTAGGGTTTCTATTGCTGTGACCAAACACCATGACCAAAAGCAACTTAAGGAGGAAAAGGTTTATTTGGTTTAGACTTCCACATCAAAGCCCTCGCAGAAAGGAGTCAGGGCAGAAACTCAAACAGAGCAAGAGCCTGGAGGCAGGAGCTGATGCAGAGGCCATGATAGGGTGCTGTTTACAGGCTTGCTCAGCCTGTTTTCTTAAAGCAGCCAGGACCAGGAGCCCAGGAACAGTGCCACCCACAGTGATCAGGGGCCTCCAACATAAATCATCAATGAATAAAATGCCAGACAGCCTTGTCCACAGGCTAATTTGCTGGGAGCATTCTCTTGATTGATTCCCTCTTACCAAATGACTCCAGCTTGTGTAAAATTGACATAAAACAAGCAAGCACAGGTGAACAAGGGCTTCTGAGACTCTGTATTGATAAAAGGTTTAAGAATGAGTAAGAAGTCAACTTCTTCTGTAGTTAATTCTTTTTTCTTTTTTTCTTTATTTTTTCCTTTCCTTTTCTTTCCATTTCTTCCTTTTTTTTTCTTTCTTTCTTTTGATACAGAATATAGAGCCTAGGCTGATTTTGAATTTACAAGCTTTCTGCATAAGCTTTTGGGTCAGATGGTAGGCATATCTGCCATAGTTGTCTTATTATCTTTCTCATGAGTGAGTTTATATAAGATAAATACTTAGATTTAAAACAGGTCTTTGTACCTTTGAAAATGTCCTCTGTCTATAAGAGAACACAGATTCTTCATTGATGCTAAGGCTGTCAGGGCATGTTGCCCTCTATGGAAAATTTTTCACCTACTGAAGCTGGGGCTGTAAGTCAAGGTATCAATGGGGTTGGCTCATTGTAGGGACTAACTCTTAGCTTCTTTCTGTTGGTCAGAAGTGTCGATTCTTGATAAGTGTACCTTGGCTTTAAGGTATGTCACCTCCATCTTTGCATGGATCTTCATGTGGAATTCTCCTTTTGTGTATGTTTCTCTTGGGGTCCAAATCCCCCTTTGCACATCAATACAAGTCACCTTAGACTAGCACATCCTGTGACTAAGTTTTAACTAGATTACTTCTATAAATACTGTCTCCAGGGTTGGTGAGGTGGATCTGAAGATCTGCCTTCAGTTTCCTGAATGTGCATGGCACATCCATGCATGGTACAACCTCCTGAAGTTGTTCCCTGGTTCCCACAGCTGTGCCACAGCACATTTCTGCACCTTAAACAAATATGCTAAAATTATTTTTTAATCTTATCTCTAAATACTATCTAATTAAGAGGGTAATAGATAAGGACTTCAGTGGGGATATGTGTGCCTATCTATTTGATTGCATGCCTATGTATGACTGGAGATTGATCCCAGGCTCTTGCACCTGCCTGACAAATGTTGGATCATTGAGCCACACCAACAGCCCTTAGCTTTTGGAGATAGATTCTCAGTATGTAACTTAAGCTGACTTTGGACTCACTATGTAGCCAAGGCTGGCCTTGAGCCGGTGACCCACTCCCCTTACCTTCACTTCCCCAGTGCTGGGATAAGAGGTACACACCGTCATTTCTAGCAGAATTTTGAAGCAACTCTTTCAACTGAAATCAAACAACATTGTTTTATCTTTATTCTGTCCTACTGTTCATTCCTACAGGAAATGTTTTTATTTTCTCTTGGCAAAAGAGATACACATTTTCTTTTTTTCAATAAATCTGCTTACATTTTTTTTTTGAAATTGAAATAAGCTTGTTAAGCATGTTGAGAATGTCATACTACAGGTGGTCCTTAAATGGGGGTAAATAGAAAAGATGCCTTGTGAAACTGAGAAGTACTTGAGCCACCAGCCAGCGGGAACGTGGAAGTCAAATGAACAGGAGCAAAGGACTGGGAACCGAATGTACAATCCCTGGACTCCTTGTTCTGTTTAACCATTCATTTAAGGAGAAACTTTTATCCCTTGAATAACTATTGTGCTGGATACACTTGCATGTGTGTGTGTGTGTGTTTGTGTGTGTGTGTGTGTGTACATGTATGCACATACATATGTGCTATGCCTGCATGTGTGCGTGTGTATATACACATACACATGAATGTGGAAATTGAATTCATCATCAGGTGTCATTCCTCAGATACTATCCATCTTATTTTCTTAAAATAAGACTCTCTTCCTGGCTGGCTGGTGGGTGAACCTAGGGAATCCATCCACTTGTTTCCTCCTCCCCAATACTGGGATTACAAGTATGAGCCAAAACACTTGTACTTTTTAAGGAATCTGGGATTTGAACTCAAGTCCTCCTTCCTACAGGGTAAGTACTCTATCTACTGAGTGAGACACAGTCCCAGCCCTTGATTTGCTTAACACTGGTTGTGTTTGTGTAATTTTGTTTGTTTTCTCTCCGTTGTTGCTTTCCTAGATTTTATTTCCATGCTCTACATGATGAGGTAAAGCCCCATGTGAACTAAACTTTACGGTGTTGGGGCTCAAAACTTTCTGTGTTCTCAAAATCTGGCCTTAGAAAAATCCAGGTCACTCTCCCCACTGGACCCTGGGCGGGGGCCTGTGACTCTGCAGAGCACATGCCTAGTAGGTTCCCAAGTGATGTGGAGCCTTCAAGGATCACTGCTGTTTGAGGATCTCTGGATTGGGATGACTATAGTCTATATAAAACCTTCCCAATGCCCCCTTCCAGCCTAAGGCTTGGTTGAAAGGGATTCACTGTGCCAAAGGTGTTCAGAAAACTAAGTTAAATATCTTGTAATATTTAGGTTCAGGCTGCTGCTTGCCAAGGGTGTCTAGTCCAAGAGGGGAGAAGCAGTATTCATGCCAAAGAAGCAGTAATTTTACTTTGTAGATATAGCTTGCTGTGCTCAGGCTTCCCCCATCTGAGGCATCCCGGGAGCCACAACAGAGCTGGCACCTTTCTGTCTCCCCTGTGTTTGGCCAACCAATCTCTTGACCTTGGCCCAAGGAAAGCTGTTTGTTGAACAAAGTATTTCTTGTCTGTGCCAGACCTACACAGGCATCTAATAGGTAGAGAGAGAGCCCCAGGCGTGAAAACTGTGTTTGGAAACAACATTTGCTCAACTCTCAAGCCTCTGGGAGGCTGAGAAAGGCCTAGTCTTGTCTGTGGGTCATTTAATGTATATTGGTTTTTTTTTTATTTAATAATGCAAAAACAGGGTTTCAGAATTGGTCCCTGTTCACACATTTAAATGTCATAAAGTAGGGCTTTTAATTCATTTCCATAATTACAGTCTGGGACACTATGAACAAGCTTCATTTGGGAATAAGGAGAATTGCCCTCTTAAAATCCATAGGAACTGAAGAGCCAGACCAAATGGCTATGTTTACATTCTCTGTCCTCTGTCATTCTAAGCTCTGGGTGATTGGAAATCAGCCCCTCTCCAGGGAATATTTATTTCTATTTACATTCTGCAGAGCTAGGATTGCACCCTTGGTCTTAAGTATATTGGACAAGTGCTGTTCCACTGAAATACACCCTCAGTCCTGAGAATACTCTCTTGTTATACATACAGAATGGGGATGGTGACATCAGCCCCTAGTCCTAGTCCTTTGCACACGTTCATATTGACCGATACCAAACAACTGTTCTGGGTCTCATACTTAGCCAGCTGGGATGAGGCAGCCTTGCCCCAAACCTTCTCCAGGGGAACTCTAACCCTGAGGTCCAGATGCCTCACATCCTGTCTTCCACTCTCTCGGCAGGGTGCTGTCTGGCTTGCAGGTCTTTGTCTGCCAGGCCCTCTGTAGATCTGGCTCCATGCCTGGCTGGGGCCAGCCCTGGCTTCCCTGGCATACTCTCCCACGCAGAGCTTCTGAGCTGGTGGTTGGTTAAGTCCATTGTGGGAAGCAATTGTGTCTGAAACCCACAGTGACAGCAGGCATGCAAAACTACTTCCCGGCCCTGCATGGGGTTTAATTGTATTTTCCAGGAGGGCCGATCTATTAGCAAGGTGCCGGTATCAACTGTGTAACTTTTATAAAGGAAATACTAACGGCCCCTTGGGGAGAAGGATATTATAATTATGTATGATTTATACACCCGGCTAATGTATACACTGCAGTTCATGAGAATGTTTTGTTTGACATGGCCAGAAACATTAAGCAAAAAACAATGTCACTGCCTAGGCTGGAAACCCATCTTTGGTTTTATGTGTAATCTATCCAGTGCTAAAATATTTGGAATGATAACTCTGGTTGCTGCTGTGAAGGAAATATGGATATCATAAGTCCATTTCTGATTTCAGACATGTTGCAACTCCCTTCTAAAATACCTTGCTGAGTTTAGCATATTTATCCTCTGTAGAGGGTTCTCCATGTATTCAGTTACAAAGGTTTAAAAAAGAAAGAAAGAAAAACTGTTAATCACAGTTTCAGGGGTGGGGGATCTTAATGGTATTTAGTCCACGGTGGTCTGGCTCATATTACAAGCTTGGCTGGTAAAAGACCTAATTCACTAATGATCTCTGACCTAGAAGGAAGGAAAGAGATAGAGAAAGGGAGAGGGTCTTGGGGCCATAGAACACAGGAGGACCTGGTGTGCATATCACTGCCTTCTGCTGCATGGGAGATGTTTGCTAGCTGCTGGGCTCTTTTTAGATTGGACTTTTCAGCTCTGAACAGAGGGAGCCTCAATACTCTCATTTCCTGTGACTCAGAGAGCAGTAACTGCAGCTGGCATACAAAGTGGTGGCCTTGTCAGGCAGGAAGTTTGCCCAGGTGACTACAGTCAGCTCTGCTCCTGCACAGATTGGGACTGCAGATCCTTTAGCACAGGACTAGTGTATGAATATTGCTTTGAAAAGGACTTCACTTTCCTCCAAGGCTACACAGCTAACCAGATTCTCCAAGTCAAGGTCTTGGTGTGTAGTTGTAGCATAGGCAGAAGCCTTTGAGTCCATTTCCGTTGTCTACTTTCTGGCTCCAGGAATAGCCTCCAAATCCTCTATGCTTGTTGGGTATCCATCAAAGAAGGGCCTTTCATGGATTATACTCATTGAATCATGGACACAAAAGTAAATTGCTGTACATGTTAGGAGGGAAATGAATGGATTCTAAAGGTGTGTCTTTCAATCCACACATCATGGTGTAGTACAGACAACCCTAATTATCTCTGTGTTGGGGGCGTGTAGTAGGTTCCCAAAGTTGTGTGCATATCTAAATCATCAAGGGCTCAAGCTCCTTTTATACATAGGTCCTGTATTTGTATAGATGACAGATGTTTCCTCACATCATCTCTGGGTTGCTATATAGCACTAAATTAGAAGTTCAGATATAGTTATATACTAAGACACATATCGTATGAGAAAGCCTTGGTTCCCCAGAGTAGTCCCACTAGGAAGAAGCAGAAAGTTATGTGAGGTAGGGCTAGAGCGATATCTTCTAGAGTTTGTGGACGTATCCACAAGAAAGGGAGTGAAACACTGACACTCATTTACTCACACTCCTGCTTCTTACCATACGGTGAACATCTTTCTTTCTCCATACCCCTGCCAGGATGCATCACCATACCAGACAGCTTTGTGGCCGGCCAGGGATGGAAACCTATGAGAGGAAATAAACATGTTGTTCCTTATTGAGTTAAATAACTCAAGTGTTTTTATCATAGCAACAGAAAGGATCCTCAGGTACTGTATTATAGTAACAGAAAGCTAACATATGCCTGTTGCAAAGCTAAATGAAACATCTGATTCTTTCCTTCTCATTTCTCTCATCTTCCTTCGATCCCTCCCGTCCTCTACTAAAAATAAACCCTTCAGGACACAAGATGAGATCTGTTCAAAGCTAACTCACCTTAAACTTAGCCATCACTACTTTCCTAAAATGAACATTCTTATTCTCTGTTCATTTTTGCAAATGTGCTTGTTTTTAGTCCCAAGGTGAGAATGAACAGAATCTTTCCTCCACTTGTTTTTTTTCCTAACCAATCGCAGAAACCTAACTGGTTCCTGCTCTTCTCCAAAAGTGGCATTCATGCTCCTGATGGGGTTTCTATCACCAAGTTGAGTATCCATGTTGTCTGGTATACTGAAGACTGGGCAGTCATAGGATTGCCCTGAACTGGGCTTTCTGGAGAGAAATATAGCTGTACGTTTTACAAAGAAATTCAAACACACATTTGCCCTTGGTATCTATTGGGTAAGTCCATTGGGCTTTGTTTCTGCTTTTCTCAAATCTGAAATGAGGTGAATCAACACTGATACTGTTTACTAAGGACCTGCTCCTGTAATGAGCATTGAGTGGATCTGCCCCTGGCTACCTCCCTGCGTCTGTACCAGGGTGAGAGTTAAGGCTCAGCACACGCTCTTGGCCCTCTGCACTCTTTGATGAATAGATTCCTCCATTGCTTCAGCAGGAGCCCCAGCATCAGAGTGGAAATATTTTACTTCCTCGGAGCACTGCTCCTCCAAGTCACAGCAGCAGAGATTTAGCTGCCAGGAACAGAATGGTGCCCTGGGGAAGCCCTCTTTCCTTTGTCAAGGATGCTGGAAAAAATATCAGAAAGCAAGCAGGCTGGAGCAAAGGTGAAGGACTCTGGACTCCTGAGGTCCCTGTAGGGCATCTTTTCTCAATGTGCTCTGGGGACAGGAGATCCACATAAGAGGTATTAAAAATGTACACTGAGAGACCTAACCTAGACCTACTGAACCAGACTCAGCTGGGCTCAGAACCAAGGCAGTTGAGTTTTTAACAAGCTTTCATGCAATTCTGTATCCTGGTGACATTGTATGATGCTCTGATTGTAGAGGGTCTTTTTAAACATAGAGTCAAACCATCTTAAAGTCAAACAAATTAATTAAAAAATAAATGTCTATATCAACTCCCAATTCATAACTTTACTGTTTAATTCCCTCTTTCTGTCTATAGGCACTGTCTAATAACTGAGTAACCTGGGTCATAAATCTATTTATTTATTTATTTATTTATTTATTTATTTATTTATTTATGTATATTTCCCAAAGCTTTTCTATCCCTCTCAATAAAAGCCATGCTGTGTATCATTGAGAACCCACCCTATAGGGGATCAGGTCTATGATCTTCCAGAAATTACTCCTTGTCTTCCAAAATGCACCAAGCATAAAGTGATTTTCACTTATGTATGACGCTAAGTAATTAATTGTGGGCATAGAAATATACATTAACTTTGAATGCAAGCATTTTCCATCAGTAAACACCTACATTCAATTTATCAAATGCAGATTTAGCCTTGATCTTTAGTAGAAGATAGAGAATCAGAGAGCAGACAAGTGCAAGAGGCAGACTCTAACTGGACAAAAGAATCCTACATTAAACATCATTTGTTCATATAATGACCAACTGTTAAGGTTTATTGAGCAATTCTTATTTATCATGCCAGTGATGTGGTATATTAATTTCTCCTAATTTATTCACCAAACAAGCCCTATGAGGTAAGTATATTTTCTTACCTGAATTTTATAGACAAAAGCATTAGCACCAGTGTTATTTTAGGAGCCTCATGTCATATTCTGATGATGGTAGCCCTTGGAGTGGCTCTTAGCATGTAAGAATTGCCCTAGCTTGCCTCCTGGACGTGGCCAGGTGATTTCAGCAATGTCATGCTTCAGCCAGGCCCCCACCCGCAGAGCTGGCTCTCAAGCCTGGGGCGTGTCTATGTGGTCACCCTTTAAAGTGACCCAACATGTGGCAGGGATCTCTCTCTCTCTCTCTCTCTCTCTCTCTCTCTCTCTCTCTCTCTCCTACCCACCTCTTTCCTCTCTTCTCTTTTTTCTCTTTCCCTTCTCCACTTCCCCCAATAAACTCAACATGGCTTCCTGCCAGTGTGGCATCATGCTCCTTCCACATGCAAAATACTAACAGTGGCACCTTGCTATTAAGGTCAAAATCTGTCTATAATACTTATCTGTAAATTTGGATGCCATCAAATTTTTTTTCTGAAAGAAACACTGATATCATCATACCAGTGGCTAAAATCTTCCAATACAATTAACAGATGATGGTAGGAATATGTATGTACATACATAATCTTTATTTTGTATAAATGTTTGTGCTTGTAAACATGTATGTGAAGGGAACAAGTGCATATAGAGAAAGCAGAGGTTGATGTAAAGTGTCTTTCTTAATCACCTCAATCATATGTTTTCAGACTGAGTCTCTACTGGACCCAAGAGCTTATTGATTGCCTAGGCTCACTGGCAAATGAACTAGGGATCTTCTCCTTTCTGTTTTAACCAGGACTAAGTTTACAGAAACATGTTACAGAACCTAGCTTCTTATGTGGATGCTGGAGGTCTAAATCCAGGTCCTCATGTTTGTATGGCAGATACTTAGTCCACTGAGCCAGCTCCCCACCCAGCCCATTCATCACATTTATATAGTGACCTCCTTCTGCAAACCCCCAAATGGAGTGTGTGTGTGAATTATTGTAGGATAACCTTCTGTCACCTCTCATATACTCTTTATTTAGAAGCAAGTCTTTGGGTTCCCATTCCCAAGAGGAGAACTTCAAACTGGCCATGGACCATAGAAGTGAAGGATCAATGGGGTTCTCTAAAGTTTATAAACCACTGGAAACTTCATATGAGTTCAAATATGCCCAATGTTTCAAATATACCATCTAATACAAAGGATGTATGTCATAACATAACTGCCTTTACTAACTGTAATATTTAACCAGCTCTAGCTTTAGAATGGGCACATATCCCCACACAAGGATAAGGCCTGATGTTTTTCAAAGACTCCTTACATGCAGACAGGATGTGGACAGAGGCATAAGATCTGGTATTTATTACCTTGACAGTGAGAGCTACAGCAGTGGCACAGAAACATAGAACCCACATGTCCTACATTCATTTGGAAGGTGGGACGTACCAGTGTTTGGCTTGAAGGGTCCGTGACAAAGCCCCCTGCCTTTTGATGCTTCCCCATGTATCTAGAAGCAACAAGCAGGCCAGGGCAGCAGACACCCATTCCCATTCATAGTGACTATGAACAAGCTGACAGGACTCTTCCTAAACCCAGTCTTGCTTTTATGTTTTATACAGAGACTTTCCCACAGATGAGACCTTTATTTTTCTGTCTTTGTTTTGATTCCCTGAAGAAAGCTAGCTTACTTTGCAAGGAGTCATTGAAACTGGGATTTCTTCACTTTTTGACTGTTGAAAAGGAGTAAGTAGGTGGGTCATATAAGTGCTGGTAGAACTTAGGCCCCACTTTAGACCTTGTAACTTTTATCATTTCAGATATTTCAGCTCATTCTAAGAAATCAGAGGCATCCTATAGCAATTGTCTTGCTGAATAGTGATGAGGTAATAAATCAGAAAGCCAGCAATGACCTCAGGGAACATTATATCAGAAGAGCCAGAGGGCCATTTGGTTCTAACTTCCATTTCCAGGTATACAACCTTGACATTGACCTAGGGCACTTCTGGGTCAGTATTTCTCTGTACATCGATGCTGATGGTTAGCCACGTGTCCAAATCAGGTCACTTAAGGAAAACTTAGTAAATAAGCTATTTAAAATTTGTGGGCAGTTGGTGGAGAGCATAGACAGCATAGCCCTGGGCTAATAAACAAGACATGTTCTCACTCCTAGGTCTGGAGGGCAAGGAGACAAAGCGATTCTCAGAATTCAGAGAGAGACAAGCAGGTAGCTATTCCATGCTGTGCCTGGTAATGAATCCCTTGGCCCTTTCTTCTGCTGTGCAATAGGCAGGCAAAGGCTCCTCTGGCCCTACAGCACAGCCTGATGAAAGCTATAGAACCCAGGGATGAAGTCAGCTACTTATTCTTCAGGATAGAGATCAGTGAGGAGAGGGTGGAGTGTGGGCCTCAGAGGACAACTGTACCTACTCCAGACATCACCTCTTTACACCTCCCCTTCCAGTCTGATGAGCATTATGGGTGGGGAGTGGTCAAGCAGATAGTCATTAGCATAGACCTCACAGTCTGAGAGGTTGGCATCCTGCTTTCCATAGAAATCAAGGCTGCTCAGTAAGCACTCTGCTCTCCTGGAACCTCTATCCTGTGCCAAATACCACACAAGAATGACTTGAGGAAGAAAGGGTTGGTTTTGGTTTCCTGTTTGAAGGTAAAGTCTGCGATGGTGGGGAAGGCATGGTGGCCAGAGTATGGAACAGCTGGGTCACTCTGCACTTTATATTTACAGTCAGAAAGCAGAAAGGGATTCATACTAGTGCTTAGCTCAGTTTTTCATTACTACTCTCATTGAGAGAAGTAAGTCATAGGATGATGTGGCCCATAGTTAGGGTGGGTCTTTCCATTTCAGTTAATCCAAAGTAGTAACTCTCACACAGACATGCACAGAGGTTTGTTTTCATGGTGACTCAATCCTATCAAGTTGACAGGTTTAACAATTGGGGCCTCCATTTCCTCTCCAATACACTTACATGATACATTCTACCACTTGGGCTTTCTCTGGGTGATTTTTCAGCCTCTGCTTCTTTTCCTTATATGAATTTTCTTTGTAGCATGTATCATTGAATTAACTTTATGTATTGTCTCAGCCTCCTACCCCATCCAGCCTGAATATAAATTTTAGAAGTGGTACAGATTTGTAGGAATTGGGAGGTAGAGGCAGGAGGATTAGGAAGTTCAGGCTAGCCTCAAGTTCCTATAAAGTCTGAGGCCAGCCTGGGCTATATGAAACCCCATTTTAAAAACAAAAGACAACAGTGGTTTTTAAAGGGAAGTTGATATAATCAAGGAACCTTTAGAAAGTTTGAAGTATGCATTCATGGGCTCTGCCTTCATGGGTTCAGTTCTGGGCTGGGCGTTGCTTGCTACAGGGAGCCAGCTTTCTTTTGTCTGGAAGTTATGGAAAAGAAATCTCTAATAGGGAACATCTGTGCACATTAGGGGGCTTCGTCCCTCTTTAAAACAAGAATCCACCGCTCATAGACTTGATTTTAAACATGCTTCTTCTTGGTTCCTTGAGTTCTTAAAAGTAGCTCTTCAATGGAGAGATCTTTGTACCGTGGTAGGCACAAAATAAACAGATAAATACATTAAAGCCCGCATGGCTTTGTTATTGTTGTTTTCTTTTTCCTTTAGACACCTGCGCATTCTTCTGGTAGAAATTCCCTGGTATGTGCTCATCTGTGGGGTTTCCCTGTAGATGTTGGAATGTGGTGGCTGCTCTCCCCCTCCCCCAAGCCTCTGGCAGGGACTTGAAAAACTTCCCTCAAAGCATTATTGCTGGTAATTCTTCACTACCTCAGTCTAGCCCCTCTTCTCCACTCCCGACCCCATTTGCCTGTCTTTTCAGACTCACTCCCCCTCATGTCCCTGATTCTTCTTTCCTTCCCCCTCTTTGCTCTTGTTCCTAACCCGCTCTCCTGCTCTTCACCTCCTCCCTTTCTGCTGCTCTCTCTTCTTTTTTCCTTCTTCCTTTTCTCTTGTCCTCCTCCATCCTCTCTCCCTCCCTCCTCCCACCCCTCCCCCTTTCCTACTTCCTCCTTCACACATCCTTCCTTTTCAATCTCTTGGTTTTTTTTCTCTCCTCGTCATTCTCTGTCCTACACTAGAAGGTCACTAGTTAGAGTTTGTATCCTCATTTGAAAGCCTGATGGACTTTAATCTCAAATTCTCTGACTCATTAGCAGTGGCTCTGTCTGAAAATGATTCTTATTTACCTGATCTCCAAGTTACATAATTTTTAGACCCATATGCTAGTATTGTTACCTCTGATGACCATGATCATTTTGGAAAACTTTCCTCCTCTTTCATTTCATAAGGGTAGAAATTCTCTCTCTTCTGTCATAATCCTTGCTGTGTCCTCCACAGCTGCCATACTGCTTTTTGGAGTCAGGTCTTAGTAAATGTCTGTTTCATGCTGCATAACAATGATGAGGCTGGGGAGGTATTCCGTAGATTAGCACAACTGGTGTGAAAGCAAGGTCTGAGTTCAAATCTAATTGTGTGTGTGTGTGTGTGTGTGTGTGTGTGTGTGTGTAAGGAAGACATGGCTGTCCTGGTGTTCTTAAAACCAGCGCTGGAAGTCTATGTTGGGAGTTCTCTGGCTAGCCAGACTAACTGAAATAGTGAAAAGCAGGCTAAGTTAGATTATATCCCAAAAAAAATAAAATAAAGAATGACTGAGGTGGTGGTGGTGGTGGCAAAAGTCTTTAATCTTAGCAGTTGGAAGGCAGAGACAAACAGATCTCTGAGCTCAAGGCCAGCTTGATTTACAGAGCAAGTTTCAGGACAGCCAAGAATATACAGAGAAACACTGTCTCAAAACAAAAGAGTGACTGAGAAAAACACCTTCTATATGCACAAGCACACATAAACTCACACAAATGAACACACACACACAAATATTAAAATATTAAAAACCCAGCAACCAGATATGATCACTGCTATTTCTTCTACTGTCTTTCCAAGTTATTGCGCTTCTGCTGGGACCTTCCATTTCCTTCTTCCATCTTTTCCAGATCCAACCTCTCCCCACATTTCCTAGGACTCACTACTGATTGGAATCTCTGATATGCTTCTGTTGGCTTTTCCTCTCTTCCTTTCAACACATGGCTTCATTCTTTGCATGTAAGATTTCGGGTTCTTAACTGTGGCTACATGCTGATATCACATGGAGATTCAGAAGCACAGATGCTTGGATGAATCTTGTAGGAATAGGTTTGATTGGTCTTGGGGCCAGGAATCTGGTCATTGGGATTTGTGAGTTCATTGCCAATTGTGAACCTATGGTGGTAGACAGAACCTGAGGAAAGAGGAAGAGGAAAGTAAGTATAGGGCATCCTGATTTCTAGGCTCACCAGTTGGATTATTGAGAGTAAAGACTGGGGTTAGGTGACAAATGGTTAGCTCCCTCTGCTCAGGATGCACTTGAGGGGACCCTTGAACTCAGAAGCAGGGCTGCCTCCTTGTGGAAACTGTGCCCTCTCCTCTCCTCATCACTTTACCTGGGATAATCTTGATGAAATGATATATTCTTTAAGAACACTGATTTGTTAGATATTATCATCCCCTCATCCCCTTCACTCACACAACTGCAGTCATGTGAGACTCTTCAAGACCATAAGCACCCTGAAGGGGAAGAGGAATGCTTATACATGCCTGATAACTGGAGTTCATATCTCCAGAACTCAAACAAATGGCCAAGTGGATGTGGCCAGGAGAAGCAGAGATGGATTTCAGGGTGAGTTAGCTACATTAACCATGTCAGCGAAGCTCAGGCCTCAAGTGAGAAACTCTGACCCATCATAGAAGATGAAGACCTACTCAGTGTAGAAATTGGGGAGTGACTGGGGAAGACTACCTCTGACTGCACATCAACACGCACATACATAAATGGGTACCCTCATATCTGCATCAACACACATACATGCCAATATATACATACCTCCTCTCTCTCACACACACACTCCCATACATAGGCAAAAAATAATCCTCACGACTTAAGAAGTAGAAGAATAGTAACCAAAAAAATCAACAAATAGCAAATAAGCTATTGCACCTGTCAATTATTCTTGCATACATATATATGTGTGTCATCATATCAGATTATTTAATCTTTTACTTTTTTATACTACAAGGCACACAGAGGAAGAGGACTAATAACCAGCAAATTTCAGCTATGCGCACCGCCAGCAGCATCAGAATGAAAACTATGCAAGGTGGCCTGGAGAAGCATCACTTGTCAGATATCTGGGCACACAGTCCCCTAAGCAGATGTCATCTTGTGTCACAGGGAAGTCAAGATGCTCAGAGTGCAGCCATGGTGTACAAGCACGCATGCCTGAGTTCCAAGTGAGCAGACATGAGCCAGTCACAGGATGCCAGGAAAGCAGTGCGCTTTCTCTAGTCCCCAGTCTAGTGTTTTATTCACGGGTCCACATTGCTGCTCTTCAATAGTTTATGAAGCACCTCTCGTATCCTGGACATCCTGCTATCGTCAGAGCAAACACATCTATATTTTGAAGCCAAGTGTATTCTCAACAGTTCAGCTTCTAGCCATCATCACAGAGAGGGGAAAAATAAAAACACTAAGGGTTGAATTCGGGATCAGATAGGGAAAACACTATTCTGGGGTTATGGCCAACGGAATTAGTTCACATTTTAAATCAGTAATGTAAAAGTAGATGGTGCTAGAATTCCTGTGCAAGCCACAGCTGTCAAAAGATCCACAAGCAATATGGTTGCCTGAGCCAGGTAAACAGCAGCCCTCTGGTATATATCAGAAGCATGCTTTTTTGTATTCTAAGCAGTTTTTGACATCATGTTTTGCTTTATTGCAAACCACAATGCTTTCCAATGGCTTAGAAATCTAGTTATGCCTATAGCTGTGAGGAAGCAGGTCTGCATGGGGCCAGAGAAATTTAATTTTTAGCTTTAAAAAAAAAGTACCAGCAAATTCAATTTTTCTCACATTTAGGGGTTCTTAGAGTTATACCAGCTTGCATAACTAGTATATTAGAGAATGTGTTACTCTGGGTGATTTTTTAGTACATTTATTATTTATGAAACGCAGAGGAAAATAGCTAGAAATGATTATTTCAGGGAATCTCCGGTAGATTTTATTATTATTATTATTGTATTCGGAGAAGTTGCCCCTGCTGTTTTAATTCAAACATTAAAAGTTAAATCTCTTTTCATCCCGACCTACATTTTTAAAAAAGCTTCTTTAGCCCTTATTATGGAGACACAGACACTGTATGGAAGGAAAAATACCCAGGATGGGGTTTGTGTGGAATCCAAATCATTCTTGCCAACACATCTGGGAATGTCTCTCTCTCTCTTCTCTCTCTCTCTCTCTCTCTCTCTCTCTCTCTCTCTCTCTCTCTCTCTCTCTCTCTCTCCCTCCCTCCCTCCCTCTCTCTCTCTCTCTCTCTCTCTCTCTCTTTTTCTCTCTCTCTCTCTCCCTCTATCTTCCCTCAGTACGTTGTCTTGTCCATCTCACCCAATGCATGAACCTAACCCAGAATGAAGTAAGCCTTCAGGTCAGTCTCTCTGTCTGTGCTAGGGGAGACAACCAATATTACCACGTATTTTCTGACAATGAACCTGATGTTGAGATAGTACAGAAAGCTTCTAAGCTTACAGTCAATCTAAAGAATGGGTAGACAATATTGGTATAGTTTGATTTTAACATGTTCATCATAGACTGGTATATATCTACTGGTACTGTTTGGAGAGGTTGTGCATCTTTAGGAGGTGGAGGTTTGCTAAAAGAAGTGGTCACTGAGAGTGGATCTCGAGGGTTATAATTGCTTCTAGTTGCATCCAGGTTTCTGATTTTGACTGGACAGGATGTGAGAAGCAGCAACTGCAGACACTAAATGCCACAGTGGGAACTATTCCAACTACCAGAACCTTTCCTCCCTGAAATTTCCTGAGACAGTCAGCCAAGTACTTTCTTCCATTTAGTTGTTTGCCATGGGGACAAGGCATAAAGAGACTCAGAAAGTCTCCACAAAGCTATATAAATGGTCAGTGTGCGCATGACAAGACAATCAACATCACTTTTCAAATCACAGATGCAAATTTAACTGCTGGAAAGATGGCTCACAGACTAAGGTAGCTGCTGCTGTGCAATCATGGGGAGCTGAGTTCAGACCTTCAGCATCCATGTAAAAGCAACGTGCAGCAGTACACATCTATAACCACTGTTCATGAGACCAAGACAGGATTGTCTAAAGTTCATTGACCAGACATCCTAACCAAACTGCTGAGCTCTATTTTGAGTGAGAGACTTTTACTTGAAAAGTAAAGTAGAAAATGATCAAGGAAGATACCCAGTATCAACCACTGACCTCCACATGGACATGTGCACACACATGTGTACAGGTGCATGAACAAGTATATATACCACCCACATACATTTCCCACACACAAAGAAATGAAAATCATAAAGCAATAGGCCTTCATGCCCATTAGCACACAAGCTATTTTTGTTTAAATGAAGGTCAATGTTAATGATGATGAGAGAAACTTCAACCCTGTGCCTTGCTGATAGAAATGTACCATAGGATGTGTTCTCCAGAAATCAGTGTGATGGCTTCCATACCAATGGCAATGGCCATATATATTTTAGATTTTTCATTACTAGAATTCTGGAGATAAAGAACATAAACAAAGGGATAATTCATACTGGCTCATTATCTCAGTAGTTGTAGGAATGGCTGACTGGCTTCATGACTTAAGGCCTGTGATAAACCATAGCATCATATTGAAACATATAGTGAGATAGAGCTGTTTGCTTCATGGTGGAACACAAAGTGTGGTGGCAAATTGGGTCACCTTGACAATACTTCCTTATTCAAAAATGGAGCTACTGGTGTTTTGAAGGGATGAATTGTTTTGTGAGCTCTTTTGCTTAGGCAAATGGATTGGTAAGGAAGCTGATGTCATGCTTTGGATAATACATAAAAGACCTATGTAGGCCACATGACTAACTTAGCCCAGCCACTCAGTGAGAGGTCACTCAGATAGCTTTGCAGATAGCCTGACCCTTGTCCAACTTTCTTATCATCACAGTAGAATAGTAAAGACACTCAGGCTGAAGTTCCATGAGCAGAACTCAAGAAGACAGCACGCTTCCCAGCAACAAGCCAATACTCAGAGCATTGAATTCACACTGCACCTGATGCTCTTCCTGTTCAGAAGGTGGGGTCTGTTTCTATCTGTGGAGACCATAAGACAGAAACAGCACCGTGAGACTTCCATGACACAAGAAACATAATATTACCTTGCTCTCTTCTTTATCTCACAAAATAAAAAAATATTATTATCATCAAATATCAGAGAAATTTGTCCTAAGAAAGAGGTAAAGACATAAGTCACATAGTCAATAATTTAATCTACACTCCTCCATCATCCTGGAATACTCATCACTGTGGTTTGCATCTCCAGCCTGCATGCACTGAAATACACACACACACACACACACACACACACACACGGTTGATATCTTACTCCTGAATGATTTGCCTCATTTCAAAGGTGGTTAATAGCTTTGAGAATAAAACTTACATGTAAATGGGATGCCTTCTTTGCTTTATTAAAAGTGATATAGGAAATGCCTTTTGGTGGTTAGGTGGGTCTGCAAGTAGAGAGTGATCTTGATTCTTAGGCAGGCCATCGAAGGTTACAGGATTATGTTGAACATGGTATCTCTATTCTAGGTCCTTGACTGAACAATGAGTCATGCTAGAGAAAAACTTAGGTTCCTGTGACTATAGACCAGCATACACCAATGTGTAAATATGCTTCATTTGCTAATAGCAAGGAAGTAGTTGCCCAGTTGGGAGTTCATGGATATAGTGTGGGCAGACAAGAGGGTGCCTTTGCTTTGCATGGGAGCATTTCCTGACACCAGGCTGACTTGGAGCACTTCCTTACTTCTGAGGGTTCCTGCCTGCTCTGACGGTTCAGCTCTCATGCATTTGATGGATGCTGGCCTTAATTTACTGTGTTGGATTTTTTGTGAACTGTAGAAGGATATTACCTTAAGGATATTCTTTTGAATATTAAATTAGAATAAATTAAGGCATGTTGCCCATTAAGCCTAAATCAGAGTTGAGTAATTGCCTTCTACTTTATGTTGCTAAATTTGTTGGAAATGTAAGATATTTGTTTTAATTACCAAGTTGTTGAACTGACTCTAAATGAGCGTGGGCACAGATGTGGGTAAACAAAAAACTTTTGGATGACTTTATGAACTTTAAATAATGCCTAATTGTATACATCCCATTAGTAATCTTCCTGTGATCATTACTTTTTTTTTTCCAACATTGAGTAATTGACTTCCTACCATTTATTCAGCATCATAAATTGCTTTTGGAGTAGTAGTCAGATCTATATTTTTCAGCGCTGCCTCAATACTGCAATGTAAGTGATGGTCTGTATATGTGACATGCATACAACTGGTATGTGATGGTTTCTTCCATTTTATTGATGCAGCAGCTAAGACTCACAAGAGGACAAGAGGGAGCATAAAGTTAGTCTTCAAGAAAAGACCCTAGCTTGGGATGGGTACAGTCCTGGCATCAGAATTCTAAACTGATTCTATAATTCTTAAACTCTATACTGGTAAAGCAAAATAGAGGAAATGTTGCATATTAATATCTGAATAGATTTTTTTTCTGATGACCTTACTCCTGAAGAAACAATAGCATGAAAAATTTAGCAGCTTTCTAAGTGAGGTCATTGGCTAATAACATAGTGGAAATCAGAACAAAGAATTCCACACTACTAATATAATATGCACTTTTTACAGATGAGAAATAGATTTTATGTGCTTTAAAAATTTGAATGCAGAAAAACTATACCCTTTCTCTCCTTTCAAACACAAATATATAACATGGTGTGTGAATCTAGGCCAATTTTGCTTAAAATAATAACTAAATGAAGTATCTAGAATAGCAAAGAATGTAAGGACATATAACTTTGTTTAAAAGTTAGCTTCCTGTGTGAATGTGTGTTTCTGTGTGTGTGTGTGTGTGTGTGTGTGTGTTGTGTGTGTGTGATTTATTTTGAGGTTAATGAATGAGCCACATGAAACTTAAACCAAATTTCTGAATTTTCATTAAGAATGTATCACGTAGATGGTAGAAGATAAATGTCAAGACTCCTGGTGATTTACTATCTATTACAGAATTCTACTCCATAATACATTATTTAATCAAAATTCCCACTTAAATGAGACAGTAAAAGTGGCATGGGTAATATTTAAGGTCTGCATAATTCACACTATACATGCATATTTTTAAAGCAAAGAAGCTGTGTCTGATGGGAGCCTGAGTCCCTCTTGCTGCCCATTTGGGTCATAACACAAATGGCAAATGAAGGAACTGCTATGAGATGCTGTAGCAAGCCTGAATTTTGTGAGCTCTTTAAAGTCAAAAGAACAAATTACAGTGTCTGTTTTGTGTTAGACAGTTCCAGGGCCTTAAAGATTTAGGAGCCACTAGAGCTTCTCTGATCATCTCTCTGCCTGTACAGCAAAAACGGATGTGTATGAGATGACGGCTGCACTTCTGGTCCATGCTGATGAGGGGGGGAATGATGCTTGGTTCTTGAGTGAGATCCATCTAAATATAATTGTTCTTATATAGGGAACCAGGAAATTGTATATTTAGAGAATCTGTTCTCTCTCTCTCTCTCTCTCTCTCTCTCTCTCTCTCTCTCTCTCTCTCTCTGAGTGTGTGTGTGTATGTGTGAGAGAGAGAGACAGAGACAGAGAGAGGGAGAGAGAGAGAGACAGAGACAGAGAGAGGGAGAGAGAGAGAGACAGAGAGAGAGAGAGAGCGAGCGCAAAAGAGCATGAGATCCCTTGGAGCTGAAATAAACCAGTGTCTGTAGGACACCCCTGGCACTGGGATCTGCCTTCTGCTCCTCATGAATGTGAAGGCAGCATGTGGTCTTAACCACAGAACCATGTCTCCAACCCCGTTTAAACAGTGTGTATGTCAATTGCCAGTGGAGTCCGGATTTGGTATCTCCAAAGAGATCACGGCCAAATGGTGTCTTCTGAGCTTGGAAGGTTACACAAGCATGCCAAGGGGCTAATTAAGACATATGCCAAGGGGATGATTATGACATATCTTCAGATGGGTGTCTCTGAAGAACATGTTACTCTATTGAGTCAGAGTTCATGTTAGGTCTAGGCTTTACTAAAATAACATCCCTGCTAGGCCACTTCCCTAGAATACCCTATATCATTTACAACCTTATAAGTGAGAACACCTTAGACCACAATGGGAGCATAAGTGGCTGGATTGTTGATTTTTTTTTTTTTAAGAACACATAGGGAATTTTTTATAAAGTGACTATACCATGAACCACTCTCCAGTTTTTCTAGGTTCTGGTTATACATCACAGACTCAAAAATGGAAGAACCCATGGTCTAATAGCTCATAAACATGGTTTTCAGTGGAAATTTTATAGGCTTAGGTGAACGCCCTTAGATCAAAGTTCCTTTGTGTAGGAGCATATGCTGCATTCAGAATAGAAAAGATCCCTTGGCCTAGAGTATTTGGACCATATTATGCCAGAATGTCAGATTCCAATTAGCAGCTTGAATTGATTTGTTATGTCTGATTCCTCTGTGGGTCGGAATTTGTTATTCTCAGTTGTTTTGTCCATAAGAATGAAGGCAGGCTCAGAACCAGCAGATCGCTATGTTGAGTGGTCTTTGCCTCCCCTGTGAAGGAAGAGTCATGGCCTTCAGCAGCACTTTCTCTAACCTTAACATTCTTCACCCCATGTTCTGATGCATTATTTAGACTTTGTGAAGACAGAACTGAGACCATTTCTGTACCCAGAGCTCCTCCTCTACTGGAATCACATAAAGGTAGGGGTGCAGAAACCAGGATACGACTGTTAGAAAAAAAGAACTGCAGCCCCAGGCTGCTCAGAAAATCACATATGAAGCAAAGCTCTGGCTCAGCCACTTGCAACATGTGTGCTTGAGTGAGTCATGTGACCTCAGCCTGTCATGGTGATAAGAGCTTATACAATGGTATTTTTCCTGGAGCAGGCACTTAATGTAAGCAGTCACAGCTGACCACTTGCTGACCTGAACAGTGCATCCTTCTAGATGACCTTTACGGGAATGACTGCTCAAGAGTGCCAGATTTTCTGTTGGCTCTTTTTTTTTTTTTTGTAAAAATTTAAATATGTTATTATTTTAATATAACTTTTATTAATTATTTGAGAATTTCATGCATGAATACAATATATCTTAAATATCCTTATTTACCAGACCTTCCCTAACTCCTTCCACTTGCCCCCACCTGAATTCATATCCTCTTTATTTGTCACATCCAACAGACCACAATTTGTGCTACTTATATATGTATGTGTGTAGGGCCATCCACTGGAGCATGGTCAACCTACCCATGACCACACACTTAAAGAAAACTGACTCTATCCTCTAGCAGTCATCAGATGTCAATATGTCCTTAGCTAGGGCTGAGGTCCTGATAGCCCCTTACCTCTTCATGCCAGGATGGGAAGTAATATTGTCTTGTGCAGTCAACAATGTCTATGAGTCCCTGAGTATTTCCAATTCTGAAATGTCCAAGAGATAGTGCTTTCTCTCTGCTCTTCTCCAATCTTTCCACCCACCTGCTGTGATGTTCCCTGCGTCTTGAGGGGAGAGAGTATGATACAGATGTCCCATTTGTGTCTGAGGACTCCACAGGCACTCATTTTTTACATTTGGACTATGTGTGAGTTTCTGCATTATTCACCGTCCAGCGCACAAATTGGCTACTCTGGCATGGACTGAGAGCTGTGCTATTTTTATTTTTAAGATGGAAAAAAATCTCCCACTAAGTCACACTTTTGGTAAAAGTGCTGTTGTGGCTATACAAAGCAGAACTTTGTCTTTTGGGATATCTGTTTATAAACGCTTAACTTTGCTGCTCACCTTAGAACAGAATCTGCTGGTTCCCAACTCTGCCTTTGGGGGAAACTCACTTGTTGGATGTGGTGCAGCTGGATTCACCAGAGCCGTTTGGCTTGAATGATTGGTAGAGCATCTATAGCCCACTCTGTCAGCATATTCATGCCATGCCAGAGCTCTCTCTATTGCAGCTTGCATGGAGAACTCTAGATAGGGGATACAGGGATACAGGGTGGGGGAGGGGCTCATCTTTCCTTGCTTTTCAGGTAGAGTAATTTGAAATTATAAATCAGCAAGTATTTCTCATCAAAGGACCAGATACAATAAACATTTTGGGACTTGGGAGCCATATGGTATGTATAACATCTCCTCTGTTGCACAACTACAGTGAAAACATGGCTAACTCTGGACAGAAACATATGGGCGTGGCTGCCTTCCAATCCAACTTTATTTTGGGGAACAGCTAGCCAGCCCAATATGACCATCTGGTCTCATACTGACCCTGAATCGAGTATCTGTGCAGTGAGGGGTGTTTTATGTGTATTTCTGAGCTCTCTCATAGAAATAATTCTTATTTACAGTGTTAACTGGCCTGGTAACGGATTTTTCTGCCAGTGTCTTTATTTCCTTCATCCTCCTGGATATCTCTTTATATTTGCTATCTGTATGCAAGCTTTCCATAAGCATCAAGATTTACTATGCATGTTTGGGTTTTGGACTCTGTGTTAGTTGCTTCTCTGTTGTTATAATAAAATACCATGACCCAAAGCAACTTAAGAAGGTTAATCTTTGCTTATGGCCCTAGAGAAATAGAGTCCATCATGCCAGAGAAAGCATTGTATGGAGTCAGGAATAGAGAGCTGGCAGACTGAATTTTCATCTGCATACAAGAAGCATCCAGAGGACCGGGAGTGGGGCAAGATGACAAACCCCCAGATCTTACCCTTGATGTACTTCATCCAGCAAAGCCAATTTCTAATGGTTCTACCCCCCCATACAAACACATCCCCCCACAGAGATGGAGACCACATATAAGAACCTATGGGGACATTTCTCATTTAACAGCCATGGAGCCATTTCAGCCCATGTTAAAGATCCACCCCTAATACTACCTCAGTATATTACTCTGGGCAAGTGATTTGACTTGTCTTTTTTCTTCACGCTCCATGTCTGTGACTGAGAGAGTAATTGCAGTGTCCATTGATGAACAGATGGGAGGTTCTGGGGAGGTGAGGTCTGTTATTAGTGATATAGGTTGGAAGGAGCAATGGTGGTTGTGTCTCTTCTTGTGAAAAGAAAGCCTTCAACTCCTCACTAGTGTCTGTCTCTTAAGAATCTGCCAACAAAATGATCCCAGGGTTTTTTTGACATTGTCCATTTTTTCCTCTGTCTTAGAGCAATGTCATCCTCATTTTCCTAGACAGGTGTGTTAATATGATCAGGGCCTGGATAGAGACATGGAACCCTGTATTCTCATTTCTAAGAGAAGTCACAGATGGATACATGGAGCCTCTGCCTCCAGCTGGTCATATTTCAGTCAGCTGGGAACATATGTTTTACGGAAAGATGTAGGAAAACACTTAAATAAAGCAGGAGGAGATGGGGGCCGAGAGGAGTCCTGTAGTAGGAATGGGCCTACGTTCTGTTCCTCTTTGCAGCCAACTTTCTGGGAAATGAAAGCTGTCCCTGGTGCCAAGTGGAACTGGATTTGATTTCTGCTCTGCCGGGGACTCTCTAAATATGAATGGAGGATGGGGCATGTGCTAGTACATACTGTCCGCGCTCCAGTTACCTCTCTGTTATTTTAGCCCTGCACTAGCAACCCTCTACCTGATATGGTGTGGTGTGAACTCTGTTCCTTCACAGCCACCTTCTCTCTGTTGGTTTTCTCTCTCCTTGAGCACACATGCTATCCAGAGCACACTTACCTGGGACTTGCAGCCCCATATGTGGTGTTAAGCTGTTGATACAGTTATTGGTTTGGCTGTCTCTCCCCCACCTGACCCCCCCCATACCCGCTACACTATTCCCATGTTGCAAAGGAGGCTAATGACTCAGCAGTTTGTATTCCCAGTGCCTGGCACAGAGTCCACACCTGATAAATGTTTCATGACTTGAATTAGATTGGAACTGAACAAATAGAGAGAGTATTTGGCAATTATTCCCCAGGCTGAGAAATGCTACATGAGCAAGGAGACTGACTCACCGCTATTGCATCAAGATGATACAGTGGTCATCAGGGTGTTGGGTATTTTATGTAGAAGTTGTGAGTGGAGTCTTAAAGATAAAAAGGGCAGGGGCGGAGGCAAACTGAGTTGATAAAGAGACAAGGGATATTTTAAGAAAACAACCCTAGAAGGGGCCACTAAGCAAAACAAAGGCACAGTGGTCAGGTGGCTTTCATTTACTACAGCCACGGGAGCTTGTCACAGATATTGTGTCTTCATTACCTGCCTTAGCCTGTCCAGTTTAAATTATTGTTAAAAGTCTATGAGAAGGTGCAGAGCATGGCAGACTTGCCCATCCTCCTGAGGTGTCAGTCCAGCGTTCTCGTCCTATGAGCAGAAGAAGGGGGGCTAAGCCAGTGTCACTCTGTGGTGACCCAGATAGCTGTCACTGCCTGAAAAGGCACCTGACATCTTTTCATCAATAGTCTATTGAGTCAGCCCAGGGGGTTCATCCTTTTGTCAGTTACTTAATTTATAGGAATAGGTGTGTACGTATGTAGGGAAGGTAAATGTACATGTGTGTGAGCATGCAGGTAATCTATAGAAGATGACTTGAGCTGTTGTTCCCTGAGTGGCATCTGCCTATCTTTTGAGACAAGGTCTAAAGCACAAAGCCAGTCCCAGGGATCCACCTGTCTTTGTTGTGATATATTTTATACTTTTTTTTTTAAACTTTATTTATTTGCCTTGGTGTTTGCCTGGAACTGGAACTACAGACAGTTGTTAGCTGCCATGTGGGTGCTGGGAATCGAACCCGGGTCCTCTGGAAGAGCAGACGGTGCTCTTAACCGCTGAGCCATCTCTCCAGCCCCCTATATTTTATACTTAATAAAATCAGTCTGGAATATCAGAGAACAGAATAACCCATAGTCAAGCCAGAGCAGTCAGAAAGTGGTGACCTGCCCCTTTAATCCCCTAACTCAGGAGACAGAGATCTTTCTTGGTTTCTACCTAACTACCAAATAGTAGTAGTTCACACCTTTAGTCCTAACTCTAGGATTATGAAGCAGAGTTGAGCCCGGAAGTAGAAGAACTAGGCTGAGAAGCTATTTAAGGCAGGCATAGGCAGACATTCAGGCCAGTCAAGCAGAGGTGGTGCCATTAGTCCCAGCACTTGGGAGGCAGGAGCATCTTTGTGAATTCTAGGCCAGCCTGGTCTACAAAGCAAGTTCCAGGACAGCCAGACTGTTACACAAAGAAACTGTCTCAAAAACAAACAAACAAACATATAAACAAAATATGCTGAGGAGAGTTCTCTGTCTGATATTCCAGGCTGCTTTTACTGAATATAAAATATATCAGCACTTGTCTTCACCTTTCCAGCCATAAGACTGTAGGTGTTTTCTATCACACTGGGATTTTTAAAAGTAGGTTCTAGGAATGTAACTTGGGTTCTCAAGTTTGCAAGGCAAGTAGTTTTCTTGCTGAGCCATTTCTTTGGTGGTGGCTCTTAATCAAACTGTCCTAAACATCCAGAAGGGTTGAATTGGGGGGTGATTTTAAAATCTTTCTCTCTCACCCCTGATGACTTCAGGTCAACTTTCCATCTTAAGTATGAATTTTAAGGATCCCATGGCTCAGACATCAAGTCTCCTGAGTTTAGGGGAGGGCCATGGGCTCCACCATGTGAATAGCAACATTATGGAAAAACATGTGGGAGGGAAGAATTCTTGTATATGATGCCGATAAAGACAATCATCCATTCTTTCTGGGACAGGTACATTTTTCTGTCTTGTTGCAGGTATACTCTAAAAGTACTAAGCTCATGCCTTCAGTCAACTGGGCAATTCTGTTAGAGAAGTCTTTTACTTCCATCTTTAATGAGGTAGAATAGATTTCTAGTCATCTTTGTAGATTTCTGCTTCTAAAATAGGAAACCCTAAATGAACTTCTGATCTCCAAAGGTGCTCAGAGAGATCATTCTCTTGATTTTTTCTACCAATGGGGAAAAAGAAAAGAGAGAAAGAAAAGGAAGAAATAAAGAAGGAAGAGGAGGAGGAGAAGGAGGAGGAACCCAATGAAACCCACAGGCCAAACTCAAAACTTCTGTATTCATTGGCAAATAAAGTTAGATCTATTGGGAACTGAAGCCAGCAAAGAATGTGGCTGTGAGAATTGTGAGCCCTCACTTAGCTGAGGTATGTTCAGGTGGATAAATCAGGCCGCTTATATTAAAATGATTTGCAAGTCCTTATACTGAGTGAAAGCACAAAATCTGCATGCATCCTTTAGTTGGAGAGAAAAAGAACATGGTCACAGTGTTCTTTTGTCCTGCTAAGATGGATATGGATCTATGCTTTCAGATTTTTATTGCCTATTGGAATCTTTCCTCAAATATGGATTAATTAATTTAAGGTGTTAAGTGAGCCTAAGTTGTAACTCAGGACAACTAGAGACACTCTTGGAGACAGCTTAAGAATTATTAACATTGACCACATACAGCTCTACATACACATTCATATCTATCCAGTACCCCCACATGCATAAGATGATGGTAGTAACTATTATAGGCTAACTTTTGAATATCATGATTTCAGATCAGTGCAAGCAAGGTCCACAACAGATCAGAATACAAATGGATGGGTGACTTAGTTGTATTATTGGCAGCCAAAGACAAGTGTTTTTTGTAAAGCTTTTTATTGTTGTTTTTGTTCTTTTTCCTCCCTTAATCATGACCTCTGTGTATTAGTTTAGTGTTTGTTGTTCTGACAAATACCTAAGATGAACACTTTAAGTGACTTCTTTAGCTCAAATGTTCAGGGTCTTTAGTCAATTGCTACTTGGGATTCATGGTTCTAGATCCATGAGACATAATATCATGGTGCAGGGTGTAACATCCTGGAGGCCAGGAATCAGAAAGACAAAGAGAGGTTCAGACACCAGATGCCCTTTTCAAAGGCACTCCCAACAGGCCTGATTGTCTAACAGCTCATTCATCTAGTAACTGATCAATGAGCTAACCATTGATAAAGGTAGAATTTTTGGCCACATCTCTTTCCCAAGAAGCAACAAGGCATGATTACCAGGGGTAATTTTGTATTCTAGGAATAACACTCTGATGAAAGAAAAGTAACCTAAGATATGTGATTGCCGTTTTACTCAACCAATAGGTTTCAGTCAGAAATCAAGGTGTGATAATGAGCCAAGAGTTTACCTTGGGGAGAAATTAAACTTAACAAGCCTCAGGCCCCAAATAACTGACCACACCCAGAGCATCAATCTTCTTCCCAGGCTTTTTGAAGGTAGAGTTTAGATCTAGTAGCTGTGATTTATTTTAGTGTCAAAGAGTTATTCACATATTTATGTAGGAAGAAAGTGGCAGATCAACAGCGTGTAGATTATAGAGGTAGGATGTTGTAAATCAGCATGGTGATTCTGGTCAGCCTGCCAATTTTGACACAGAGACTAGCTTATTTATGGCACTTTAAGGTCTGAAGAGTTGATTTATAGTTGCAATAACACACTACCATCCATTAGGAGTTCCAGCATGCTTAGCGATGCCCTTCTTTGCATTTAATGATTGGCAATTTTTATATTGTATAGCTATAAATTGTCAAGCGGGAACAAAAGGTACTTTGAAATATAATTTTGTTAAAAGATTAATTTTCAGTAAGATAGAATGCTGAAGATAAACTACAATAATAGCATGCCCATCTTTGTCCTACCCATGCAATATTAATTATAATCATAACTGTTTGAAGACCCATAACCTTTTGGAACCGCCATATTCAGCTACCTCATCTTATGAGATGGGCTACTGTGAGTGGATGAGGAATGAGTTTTCCAGTATGTTTTTTTTTTTTTTTTTTTTTTTTTTTTTTTTTTTTTTTTTTTTTTTTTTGGCATTAGTCTGGTTCTTTTGAGGTATTTGTTACAAGGGCAGATTTACAATTCAATTCCTTCTTTAACTGTCAGGGCCAGGAATCAAAAATGGGGTACTACATGGGCTCTTTAGTCAAGATCAGACCTGAGGCCAAATTCAAAGGCAGCTGGGAGGGCTCAAACCCCCTTCTGCATTGCTTACCAATCTTGTACCTCTTTGCCACTTATTTCACGTCTGAATCTAAGTTTTCTCATGTTAGCAAGAGCAGGCACCCCAACTTTTCCAGGCTATTAAGAGAATCAAATCTAATACTAGTAGGAGGTGCCTACCAAACTATCCAAAGTCATGGACAGATTAATTTTTCCTTTTTTCCTCCATTGCCCCTCTCCATGAGTATATGTGCACATTCCTGCACTGCACATGCCTTCCGGACTAACTGGTTCATTTTTTGAAAATGTTTTTCAACATCCCTCTAGCTAATGTTCCTTATAATAATCATACGTGAACCACCTCTCCATTTTTATTAAACTGGTTTCTCCCCTATATTCTACAAATCTGAGTGGGGGTTGCTGAGACAAGACTGTGTGCCAGGCTGTGACAGAGAAGATGGAGGGGGGATGGGGATGGGAGCCCTGCTCAGATGACTCTTCACAGAAGAAAGACTACTTTGTTTTCAGAGGGAGAATAAGGAGAGTCAAGAGAGAAGAGCCTCTGCTTCAAAAGATGGGTGGGACTCCACAGAGGTCTTTATATCACCACATTCAGATTCCCCACTTATCAGCTCCTATGGCATGATGCCATGGAGCACATTAAGTCCAGATGACTCCATTGTCAAGGCTAGCATTCAGAGGGTGAACAGGGTCTGCTTTTCATTCCTGGAAATCCTTAGATTTGGAGAGAGAGAGAGAGAGAGAGAGAGAGAGAGAGAGAGGGAGGGAGGGAGTAGATCCCTGTGCAGGACACTGTCAAATTGTTTCTAAGACCTTAGTAGGTATTTTAATGGAGAAATCAACATATAATGAGGGAGGGAACCAAAAACCAATGGTAAATCTGAGTAGCTTTGGTTCTTACCTCTGCTCAGATGTGGGAGACAAGACATGAAATATGGAGTCATGGCCTCCCTTCTCTTCCTCTCCTGCCCTTAGAGGACGAGTTTCCCATTGGTCTATTAGAACACATTCCAGTACTGCTGAGATAGATGTCCTTTGGGAATAATCACAACCTTCTTTTTGGTTTGTGGGGATTGGTTGGGTTCAGTGGGATACTTCTGACTTTTTGTGGTTCAGGGCTGGAATGATCAGAAAGTTCTGATGATATATAGGATCTAGGAAGGCTTTTTCTTTCAGTTGTCTAATTGGTCACAGGTTTGCTCTGATGAAGCAACTCAGTAATAATCCAGGCATTTTTCTTCCCACATAGCTCGTCCATGTAGTAGCTTGGCTTTCTTCAGAGCATGGTAGCCACAGACTAGTCAAATTCCATCCCTACAAAGGCACCTGACTTTCCAAACCACATGCTCCAAGAGGTTCGAAAGAAAACAGTAGAATTACTTCCTAGATATTCTCTGCATTAGTCAGAACCAGCCCAAATCAAAAGTGTAGGGTAGAAGGAGATGCACACAGATACACAAGGATGAAGAGGCACAGTTAGGTACCATCTCTAGCTCTCACAGATGTTAAAGTAGCCCCATAGCTGAGCTGCAAAAATGGGCAATGGAATTTTATTCCTTTTGTGAAAAGCAAGGGGAGGGGAAAGCTAACTTAATATGGGAGGGCTACAAAAGTTGAGGCACAGCAGTTTTTCCAGTAAGCTTGGCCGTCTTTGCTGATCCCTGCACTCTACAGCCATTAGCAGGCTGGGCAATGCTTTGGTTTATGAGGCAATTATTCCAACACACTCTATTCAAAATACACATTAGAACTTAACCTTCTGAATTCTGAAGTAGCATTTTATCACCCAACATTAGAAAAGAGACAGAGTCAGCATATTTTCCCCTCTTTTATGATCTGGTATCATTAATGAAGCACCGGGCAAGGACCTTCTCACAATTCTTCCGGATAATTTGTGACACAAAAGGCGGCCTGTGATACAATTGTCTATTGACTTATTCAACAACAGTGAAAACACGTGGGTCGTTTTCCAAACAAAGCCAGAGAATGAAACAGCTGACAGCATGGGCTGCCCTGGAGTCTTGAAAGCACAATCAGGGTAGATGTGTGAAGATATGGGAGAGGCAGAAGCAGGAATAGAGACTTAATATGGAATTTCTAATTAGGGCCACGTGCTAATGAACTCCCCCTTCATGTTAGTTTTATGCCGCTTCAGAAATTTTTTATCATATGCTTAAAAATTTATGGCCAGATACATTAATGAAAATGAGGCGTGAATTGGAAATTGTGTCATTATGGAGATGAGGGTGGCCCAGCATTGATAATTTTCAAGGAGGAATTTTTTTCTTTATTGCCTTTTTTTTTTTTTTTTTTTCTTTTCTGAAAAGTTGAGAAAGGATACAGGTGAAATTAATGGTGAGACTTTTTCTCTATCCTGACATAGGCAGTGTGGTTCTATGTAAAGTTATAAAAGTTTGATTTTAATAAGATTCTGAATTAATTATAAAGAGAATATTAATCATAATCGGAGTCATTTCTCAGACTAAAACTCTACCATTGCAGTAATATCATAGTTCTTAAGTGCACTAAGATATGCGTTTTCTTTCTCTCTTGGCTTTGTGTTTTCGGAAATTAAAATTCACCTTTTCAAGAATTCCATGGGTTATCCCACATCTTCTCAGCTGTGAAATATCCACCTGGCATCCACCTGTACTTCAAAAGTGTCTCTTCTTGTTCATCTCTGGGGGACAGGCCTCTGCAAAGTTGAGGTGTCAGGATCAGAAAGGTTGCAGTAACATGTGTCTTCCTCTACTTTTGATCTTAGAAAACAATTGTTTGCGATACATGCCATGATGACCATGGGATTTGAGTGGATTTCCTGTAGGGTGAGTTTAAGTTCTCTAAGAATTTTCCTCTAAGAGTGTCACCACAGAGGTGCTGGCAAAGTTGAAATAAAATCACATTTCCTAGGTTTCATCTCCAGGGAACACCTTTGGTTTTTCTCCCATGGCTACCGATTCTATGTGCTTTTGACACCAAGTTTCCCTAGCTGTTGTAAGGATGACTTCTTTTCTGTGCCCATTTATTTTTTTTAGCCCCTTTGTAGCTGCACTGAAAGGGACTGTGGGAAGGGATGTCCCTCTGCTCTCTGACTCGTGTCCTGACCTCTTTCCTCACAGAGGACTAAATCCTCCTGCCCTCTTCTTGCCAGCAAATGGTTCCCAACTCTCACTAAGGCTGGAAGTGCAGGACCCAGTCTTTGATTCCTTCAACCCGAGAATCTTCAGTGACTGAAGAGATAGTACCCAGGTAGAGCATTACCAAGCCAGGCCATTGAGCACACTGTGAATGTCTAGGATAGTGAGTTGATAGGCTGTCAGCTCTGACTTGCTGGGAGCCTGTGGTGAGAAATTGCCAGACAGGATCACCACAGAAGCCAGAGTTTGCACTGGAGACGGAGTCCCAACAGAAGAGAGCTGTGGGTTCATTTCAGATCACTGCTAAAGTGTGTATTCCTTGTCTGTGATTATTGTTTCAAACTGCCTTGAATAGAATGGCTTTAAACAACCACCAAAAAATTCTTCCATGGTTTTAAAAGGCAGAAATTTAAGATCACTGATTTTGTGGACAGGTCTTTGGGACAGCCTCAGCAAAGCTCAAAGCTTACCTCACGCAGTTTGTGGGGTCTCTGGTTTGTGACAGCCTGCACCCAGTCCATTCTCTGCTGCTGTTTTAATGTGGTCTTCTTTCTCTCTTCCTCAATCTCTTGCTCTTTTGCAGGAATCACCAGCACTTGAAATCAAAACTCACTTTAAATGCAGGGATTACTCACTTTGAGATCCTTAAGTGAATGGCATAAACAAAGTTTCTGTTTAAGACATCAGAGAATAAATGATGCTCACATCCACAGGTAGAGGGGCTAAAGAGAATTTCTTTGCCAGCAGGATACAATTCGGCAGCTTTTTGTGATGGTTAGTGATAAATGTCAACTGACAAGATCCAGAATCACCCAGTAGACAGGCCTCTGGGAATACATATGTGGGATTATCTTGATTACAATAAATAGCCACGTGCTGTCTGAGGACCTGGTCTATCTAAGTCCATGGAGGGGGAGCTAAGCAGCAGCACAGAGTCAGAGCTCTGGGTTGCTGATGGTGGTTGGGATACAGCTGTTTGACTTCCTGCTTCTTTCACTTCCTCTACTTGGAAGACTACTCTTTTGAACTGTGAACTGAAATAAACTGTCTCCCTTGAGTTCCTTTGTCAGAGCATGTTACCACCCTGACAGGAATAGAAGCTAAGATACTATAACTTGCATATTAGCCCTACTAGGCTAAGAAGTGCCTTGTGCTTGTATTCTGTATCTGTGCCTTCTCAGATTCAGGAGCTGTGAGCTCAAAAATACATCAAGAAAATTCAGTTTAATGTGTAATGAGACTTGGATAGAGTAGAAATGAGGCTGTCTGATCTTGCCCAGATTGGAGAGTAAAGTGTATCACAGAGGACTGAAGAGATGTGGCTCTCAGCCAATGAACCAGCTCTGTGAAAGTCAAACTCCAACCCCAACCTTGTGTGCTCTGCCTTGAAGGATACCACCACTGAGTCCACAGCTTAAGAGATTTCTTGCCTGTGATTGGTACCCAAACAGCATACATTGCTTCACATTTTAAGGTCTGTCTTTGGATAATTATGTATCAAAGCATAGTATGAAACACAACAGGTATATTACTCTAGAGCAAACCCATCTTGGGAATTTTAAATAATGACTTACTGTTTAGGAATGTTTTTAAATCTTGAGATCATAGGAGTAAAATCACTTTTTATTTATTTATTGATTGATTGATTTTAGAATTCAAAGCATAAAAACTTGCTTTCTGCTGGAACGCCACCAAGAAGATGTTAGGTAGTAACAAATGTTAGCTTTTATCACCTAGATTCTTGATCCACTTTTGAATATGTCTTAGAGATTCTGAACCATTTGCAAAGGACTGAAAAACTCAATTGCAGCTTAATACTCCCATTTTAGTGATAGTTTACATGATGCCCGTTCTAGAGCACCCTTGGAAAGGCAAAGTTCTGAGACAGTGAAAAGATTCTTCTGTCAGGAATTACAGGAGAGGGAGAGATGGATAAGAAAGGAGCATGGAAGAGTTTTTAAACGAATGAACATGCCATGCTGGGGATTGCCAAACATGACCTTGAACTCCTAACCCTTCAATTTCTACCTCCCAAGAGCTAGGCTTACAGATGTATACCACCATGACCATTTAGCCTGCCTTCCTTCATTTAAATTCATAAAATACAAAGAATGAGCCTTAATTGTAAATTATGGGCCTAAGATAGCAATGACCTGTAATGTAGGCTCATCAGTTTCAGGAAATGTATTGCTATGATAGATACTGCTAGTCACGAGGAAAACATGCCTATGTAGTACAGTTGAAATAAAGGAGATCTCTGTACTTCCCACTTGTCTGCTATAAACCAATTATTGCTCTACAAATTAGTCTATTAGCTGCTTTTGTTTAATTAAAAACCAAAAAAAGCTTAGATATTTGTTGACTAAATCCTTGTCTCAGGAGGTTGGAGTTTTGTGGTTACAGAGGGTGTCTTCCTGAAAGGTGGCTCAGAGGCACTGACTCCCCAGATTCCTGTTAGAATCCTTTCAGTGCCTCTTAGCAAAGAGCTTAAAAGTTGTGAATGCCTTGGTCTGAAAGAGGAGGCTTGAAATCCCTGCCCACCAACCACAGTCACCACTTAACCTCATGAAGCTATTTTCCTCTTTGTAAAACTAATCCAGGTCTAAGTCTTTGGAGGCTCAAAGGAAACAAGGCCCTACAGCGCCACAGCGCCACAGCACGTGGGATGCACGAGGTGCTTAGGTGCTTAATAAATGACATTTGTAATAACTGACTGCCAAGTTGTCTCTAAATTTCTACACCCACCCTAGAGGCCAGTGGGAGGATAACAATGACACCTTGGAGCACTAGGTAGGCAGATCCAGGCTTCCCTGTGGATCGAATTTGAGATATGCTGGAATGAATTACTAAATAAAATTCTTTAATTTTTGCCTACTTTGGGGTAAATAGTAAAGATTTTGGGACTAGAAGGACCTGATGTAGAGATGTTTCATGGAGTTTTAAATAACTATGAATATAGAGGCTGTGAGGGTCAACTTGATTTTGAACCACCCAGAAGACCCATCTCTAGATTGTCCATGAAAACATTTCTGGGCAGCTAAAGAGGAAAAACCCTTCCTGATTGTGGGTGGTACCATTTCGTGGGGGAGGATCCTGGATAAATAGATTAATAAATGAGAAAAAAGAGAAAGTATCCCCCCTCCAAAACAGACAGACAGACAGACACCAAACACACACACACACACACACACACACACACACACACACACACACACACACTGCTTCCTGCTTTTGCATACAATGTGACCAGCCATCTCACTTTCTTGGCACTGTGCCTTCTCTTCCTCTGCATGATGGGCCATATCCCCTCGAACTCTGAGCCAGATAAACCCTTTCTGTCTTATTTTATCATAGCAATGGGACAAGCAACTTAGAAACAACCACATTTTCAAAATTTAAAAATTAAATATAATTGGGTTGAATGGTGAGGATGATAGCTTCTTTTTCTGTACAGCTTCCAGTGTAATAACTCTATAAGCCCACCTATAATTACTAATTTAATTATTTACTATACTCTGGTGCTTTGAATGTCCTCATTGCACAGGTTAGGAAACTAAGGTATAGGAAGATTATGTTGTCTGCCCAAAGAACGGTAGGAAGATAGAAATAGAATGTATTGGCATCATGCATAGGATTTAGTGCTAGGTCCTTTCAAGTTTTATATTGCATTTTGATTTATTTATTGGGTGTATGCATGCATTGTAGGAGCCACTTGTGTGCCATTGTACCCATGTATGGATCAAAGTGCTGGACTCAGTTCTTCTACCATGTGGGTTCCAGAGGCCTGAACTTGGCTTTCTCAGCTTTGTGGCAAGACTGTTTACCCACTGGCCATCTCAGTGGCCCCAGTCCCAAGTTCTGAATTGACTTGAGGTTTAGTTACTCTCTGAATACTATAAGAACATTTTCTGACAGAAATAGTTTAAGGGTTGAAAGATTTCTTTTTCGCACCATTTTGGAGAGGCTCAGTAGAAGGGAGCAGATCAATTGGTGACTGGGAGTGGCTGACAGAGGCTCTTCACACCCTGACACACCAGGAGGCAGAGTGACAGGGATCCCCTGCTCCTACTGACATCATTCTCAGAGATGGCTTCCCATGGATCCCTGGCTGAGGCAAGGAAAGCATATCTTTGCTCTCAGTGGCCTGAGGTGAAGGGTTATTAGGCTGGTGAGATGGGTGGGAGGGCTGAAATTCCAAAAGAGGAATTACAGTTTGCAGTAGTTGGTTTTCAGAGACGATGAAATATAAATTTTTTATTTATTATCCATCTATCTATCATCTATGCCATCTACCTGTTTTTACCTATCTGATATATATGCATCTATCCATCAATCATCTATTATCAATCTCTTTGTGCAACCATTTTTTATTCACACACATTATTTTCTGTCTTTCTGTTTGCCTATTACTTTGTATCTAATTTATCTATATTTGAATCTATAAGTCAACTATTACCTATATCTATCCATATATCTGTTATCTATTCATCAGTTGGATAGCTGTCTACTGTATGTCTATTCTTCATTTACCCATTCATCTACTGGCCTGTCACATCAAATATATCTACCATCTTAATTAATTTCTTCCTTTGTCCTTCCTTTTTCTATCTTTATCATGTACTTTTATACTTCTCTCCATATCCACTAGATGAATTTTATCTATCTTTCTCTATATCCCTATCACTTAACTATATCTATATTAATATAACTATATGTATATGTCTCTCTCATCTATAATCTCTCTGTGTAATTGTTTCTGTACCAACTATCTATCATCTATCTACGTAGCTATCTATCTATTTATCTATCTGTCTGTGGTGTGTTTGAAGACATCATGATTCTTGAGCATAGAAACAGAAGGTTCTTATAAGCCTTTGGGAGGACTATTTTGCAAAGTAGTGATGTATGGCCTAAGATGGGATGAGAAGGCACACAGAAACCCTCTGTTTGCTGTGTAGTACAGATCTCTCCACACAGCTCTCTGTGGAATTACTACTCTTGTGTCTGTTTGTTGTTCCTCTTCACACTCAGTACAGATTTCTCAGGGTGGGTAGGTATGTACTATGAAATGCTGTTGCTCTCTTCAAGAGCTTGAATCCAGATACTGGACTTGTTAGGTCATTGGTCCAAGTGCCTCGATGTCTGTATTTATCTCAGCGCAAGAACAGCCAGGTCTGCCTTCTGAGGACCTGGGTTGTTAGTCTCACAAAAGATGCCCCTCGCCCTGCTTCATTTCTTCCCACCAACCACTCTGGTGCCTGGGGTGCCAGAAGGCTGACATGCTGTGAGAGAGACTGGCAGTTCCGCTGATGACAGCAGGAAGGTGCTGAGTCTGCAGCTGGAAGGAAGCCATGCAAGCTCCCAGGGCTAAAGGAAGTAGTATCTGACCCTGGGATGAGGAAGAGCATGAGCTGCTAGCAGGGATGCTGTGCTCAGGGATTGTGGTCTACACAGCTGGTGCACAGATGCTGCTCCCTTTGGCCTCAGGGTTGGAACCTCATCTCCGTGGGTCTCCCTTTCTGTACAGGATGACTGACAGCCTTAGCGGGGCTGATGCATTTAACTCTGAAAAGCCCCCAGGCAAGCTGTCACTCCAAGAAAGTATCTTTGAAAAGAAGCCTGATGAAATTAGAAGCAATGGGAACAATAAAAACACGGCCTTTCCTTCTCTGTTCTGTCCTGCCCACACAGGGACTTCTCCTTTGGTTGCTAATTTTGTGCTATTACCTAGTTCAGCTGACCTCTGACAGGGTCTGGGCACTGCCCTCCCTGAGTGAGAAACTAGCACCTCCCCATCTTTGGTTAATATCTGCCAATTCTGTGTTCCTACAAGAAGTTAAACTTAGGATACATGTCAGGAAAAATTTTGGAGTGACATGAAGTTGCACACAGTGGCACCTCCTACCTGTCAGCTCCAGTTTGCAATGACACAGTACATTGCAAACAGAGGACTGGAGGAAATCCACAAGGGCCTACCTGCCTACAATCTAGCACCACCTCGTGCTCTACAGACAACTGCTTACATCTCTTTTATTTGCCCTTTTCCTTGCAAACTGGATGATCCCTTCATTAATGCCAAATGTATTTATCCAGGTTCATTTTAGTCAAACCATTAGGTCTTGTGGCTGCTGGGCCACTTATGACTTCTGGCTTCATGTCAGGATTGATATAAATAAACTTATAGGAAAGAAATAACCTCACTGTGATGCTCAGACAAGTAGGCATTCAGAAATCATTCTTGAGAGAGAAGAGATTTGAGAGGAAAATCAGGATGTTGGAATCTCATACCTTTTTCCTCTGGTATCTCCATTAGCTTCCACCTGAGCACCATCAAGACTACTAATGACAGACACTTCCTAAGGTAACAATAAAAACATCAACCTTCAACTAATTCAGAACACGCTTAGCTGCTAAACCGGGGTCTCATTACTTATCTGTTCTCTGGGTTTCAGGTGCATCATCTGAGCAATGAAGATAGTATCAGAGGAATGTGAACTTGGAACTTAGGGAGAAAAATGCTCTAGGCATCTGCTCAACAAATATCACTTAGGCTAGGGTTTCAGCCTGTGGTAATTTCAGTGGAAAAGAGTCAAAGGGAGCAGGAATTCTGTTTTCAATGAAAGCTTTGGTATTTTGTTCACTATCTGTATTTTGTAGGAAATGAAAATTTATTAAAAATAAATGGGACTCGTTGTGATCACTGGCCTTCTGGTGTCCCTTTAGTGTGTGCTGAACCCTGATTGCAGCCCTAGTTTCAGGTGGGGGTTGACCTTGTACTCTATGTATGTCGTAGCAGTGGTGGTTCCTTTCAGCTGTCAACTGGATTGGTTTGAGAAAGCCTAGGAGACTAGTGAAGCTTAGATCAGTGGATCTCTATGAAAGATTTTCCTTTCTAGAGAGGATGAGGTAAGAAGGTCCCATACAATGTAATCAGCACCATCTCCTGTAGACTCAAATATGATAAAGAAAGGAGAAAGTCTGGTGGCAAGGTCTCTGTTTCTCTGTCTGTCTGTCTCTTTCTATCTCTCTGTCTCATTCCAGCCTTCCTTCCTTCCTCCCATGAGGTGAGTTGTACTGTTATACTATGGACTTCCATCATGATATACTTGGACCATTCCTGCCACCTCAAATTGGTTTTCCTCAGACATTTTGTTTCATTGACACAAAGTCTACCCAATGCAATGGTGCCAATTCTGTTGTCCAGAACTATCTCTGGGGAAAAGACAATGTATCCCAAATATACAGATGCCACACTTTGTATGTTTACTTTACATAATAGGGATACATCTGAAAATAAAAGACAGGAAATGCTCTGTTTCTTTACAATATTAACAGAGAGAAACCTAGACTGTTTATATCCTTCCATCTCCCATCACAGCACCTCCGGCCTCAGCATCATCTCTCCCAGCTGTGTTTGTTCAATGGACTATTGCATCCAACCTTTGACCTCCTCATGAAGACAGATAGTCTTCATTTGTTTAAGGAGTTATAATAAAAGATCTCTGCAGCAAAGTAATTCCAAAACAGTGTGAGTTTATTATTCACATTTTAGGAGGCTGAGAACTCAAGGCTTTTGCACATTACCTCTCTGCCAAAGGCTTGTACTCTACTTTCACTGTGTTGTGATAAATACCAAGACTGAAAGCAACTTAAAAACTTTTTGTTTGGTGTACACTTCTGCATCACAATTCAACACAGGAAAATTAGCACAAAAATTGAAGTAAATATGGAGGTTGCTGCTAGATGCTTCACGCAAAGGCTTATGTCAAGCTAGAAATTGTGTGCAGCTCAGTTCCATGAACCTATGTATACTACTGCCATCAACACATTATTAATCATCAGTCAAGACAATCCCTCACAAACATGTCCACAGCCAATTGATTGTGGTAAGTCCCACAATGAAGACTTCCTTATTGGGTGAATCTAGACACGTCACATTGATAGCTAAAGTTAATTACTGTTGCTTTAAAAGAAAATAAAGAAAGATGAATCTCTTTTGTTAGGCTACTGTTCCCATTAACTCTGCATCTTCATGACATATTCAGCTCCAAAATGCACTAGCTTTTCATCCCATCATATTAAGTATTAGATTGCAGCATGTGAACTTTGTGGGGGAATGCACACATTCAGACCATGATCCCCTTTAGACTGTGGATACCCAAGCTGCAGCCTTAGGGAAGTACAAGAAAAGTGACCCCTTAGGATGTTCAGCTCAGTAGAAAGGAGGACAGTCATTGCCAGCAAGGCAGAATATGCATGGGTATGAGAACTATGGACTGTGAGATTTCTTTCACCTGGAACAGACACCAGGATTTATAAATGTGCATGTGCATAGAAATATACACATTTCCTCTGGCCCCATGTGATGACCATAAATTGTTTAGAAGGTTCCTGCAATAAATTCTGGCTAAGAAATCAAGAGCAGATAAATGACCTAAATAGATCCATAACCCCTCAGGAAATTGATAGCCTCAGTGCAGAATTCTACTTGACTTTCAAAGAACTAAGAGTAACCAATATTCTTCAAATTGTTCAACACAATAGAAACAGAAGGAACATTGCCAAACTCTTTTTATGAGTCACCCTGATACCCAAACCATACATACATGTGGCAAAGACAGAGAATTACATAACAATTTTGCTCATGAACATTGATGCAAAAATAGTCAATAAAATTCAAGAACATATTTAAAAGAACATCTACCATTATCGAGTAGGCCTCACCCCAGAGATGCAGGAATGTTTAAATGTTCGAAAAACTGTCAATGTCATCTATCATGTAAACATCCTGAAAGAAAAAAAAAATCACATGATCATCTCATTAGATCCTGAAAAACTTTTTCACAAAACCCAGTACTCTTTCATGATAAAAGTCCTGGAGAGATAAAGAATACAGGGAAAATACCTAAACATAATAAAGGCAATTTACAGCAAGCCAATAGCCAGCATCAAACTAAATGGGGAGAAACTCAAAGCAATCCCACTAAAGTCAGGAACCAGACAAGGCTCTCCACTCTCTCCATATCTATTCAGTATAGTTCTTGGAGTTTTGACTAGAGCAATAAGAAAAGAAAAGGAGATCAGGGGCATAAAACTGGAAAGGGAGAAGTCAAACTATCATTAATTTCAGATGATATGATAGTACATATTAGTGACCCCTCCAAATTCGACCAGTGATCTCCTACAGCAAATCTTCTCCTTCAGTGAAGTAGCAGGATACATGATTAATTCAAACAAATCAGTAGCCCTCCTATACACAAATGATATAAGTGCTGAAAAGAAATCAGGGAAGCTTCACCATTTACAATAGATGCAAATAACATCAAATATCTTGGGGTAACTCTAATGAAAAAAGTAAAAGACCTGTATATAAGAACTTTAAGTCATTGAAGAAAGAAATTAAAAAAGATACCAGAAAATGGAAAGATTTGCTATGTTCTTGGATAGGATCAACAATGTAAAAATGGCAATCTTACCAAAAACAATCTACAAATTCTTTTCAATCCCAATCAAAATCCCAACACAATTCTTCACAGACCTCAAATGAATAATACTCAACTTCATGTGGAAAAACAAAAAACCCAGGATTGCCAAAAAAAATAATGTTCAATAATAGAACTTTGGAAGGCATCACTATCCCTGACTTCAAGGTATGAAGAGCTACAATAATAAAAACAGCTTGGTACTGGAATAGAAACAGACTTGTGAACCAATGGAATCAAAATGAAGACTCCAACATTAATCCACACACCTATGAACACCTGATTTTCTACAAAGAGGCCAAAAATATACAATGGAAAAATAGCACCTTCAACAAATGGTACTAGCATAACTGTATGGTGGCATGTAGAAGAATGCAAATAGATTCATATCTATCACCCTTCCCATAACTCAAGTCCGAATGGTTCAAAGACCTCAACATAAACCCAGTTATGCTGAACTTAAAAGGAAAGAAAATGGGACATACTCTTGAATGTATTGACACAAGTGAACACTTTCTAAATATAGCATCAGTAGCACAGATACAAAGAACAATTAAAAATGGGACCTACTGAAACTGAGAAGCTTCTGTAAGGCAAAGGACACAGTCAATAAGACAAAATGACAGCCTAAAGAATAAGAAAAGATCCTACATCTGACAGAGGACTGATCTCTAAAATATATAGGACACTCAAAAAACTAGAGGCCCCAAACCCAAATAATTCAATTAAAAAATGGAGTTCAGAGCTAAATAGATAATTCTCAAAAGAAGAATTTCAAATGGCTGAAAGACTTAAAGAATTGCTCTTTAGCCATCAGAGAAATGCAAATCAAAACAACTCTGATATGCCATCTTATACCTGTCAGAATGGCTAAAATCAAAAACACAGATGACAGCCTATGCTTGGGGGCATATGGAGCAAGGAGAGCACTCCTCCATTGCTGGTGGGAATGTAAACTTGTACAGCCACTTTGTAAGTCAGTATGGCTGTAACTAGGAACACTGGGAATCAATCTACCCAATGATTCAGCAATATACTTTGGGCATATACCCAAAGGATACACATACTTATCTCAAGGGCATCAGCTCAACTATGTTCATAGCAGCATTATTCATAATAGCCCGAACCTGGAAACAACCTAAATGCCTCTCAACTGAAGAATGGATTTAAAAATTATGGTACATTTTCAGAAAAAAAAAAAAGAGAGACATCCTGAAATTTGCAGGCAAATGGATGGATCTAGAGATTATCATCCTGAATGAAGTAACACAGACCCAGAAAGATAAACATGGTATGTACTCACTCAAAGGTGAATTTTAGACATAAAATAAAGGATAACTAAGCTAACATTCACAAATCCCAAGCAGCTAGGTAACAGGAGGAACATTAGAGAGACATCCATGGATCCCTTAGAAAGGAGAAATAGGGAAGATCTTCTGAGGAAATTGGATCATATGGGGGAGCAAGCAAGGGGAGTTGGGAAGAGATCATGAGAGAATGAGACTTTTGTGTGGGAGAAGCAACAGAGAGGAAGAACAAAGAAATAGATATCTTGACAGAGGGAGCCATTGTGGGGTTTGAGAGAAACACAGTGCTAGGGAAACATCCAAGAACCCACAAATTGTCCTGGCTAGGACTCCAAGCAATTGTGGAGAGGGTGCCTAAACAGGACTTCCCTTATAATCAAATGAATGACCACCCTAATGGTCATTACAGAACCTTCATCCAGCAACTGATGAAGGCAAAAGCAGAGATCTATAGCTAAGCATCATGCCAAGCTCCTGGTCCAGCCTAAGAGAGGGAGGAGAGATTGTATGAGCAAAGGAATCAGAACCATGAGGAGGAGACCCACAGAGATGGCTGATCCTAGTTATTGGCAGCTCATTGAGTCTGAAATAACCTCTGAGGAACCTTCATGGAAAGGAAAGGTTTTAAACCCTCCAATGCAGATGATAGTTGAAAGGCATGGGCATTTGTGTAGTCTTTTGCAGTAGGATCAGAGTATATTTCTGGTAAATGAATCAACATCTCGGAGCCCATTCCCTACAGATGAACATTTTACTCAGCCTTGATACTAGGGAGAGGGACTCGGACCTACCTCAACTAGATATGCCAGACCAAAACTCACCTTGGGATTCTTTGCCCTCCCTAGGGAATGGATGCTCAGATGAGTTGGGGGGAAGCTGAGGAAAGACTGGGAGGAGGGAAGAGAGGGTGAATGGTTGGGGACTATGAGAAAAACCCTTTTTAAATAAAAATAATTACGTAAAAAGAAAGACATCCTTACTGGAGACCTGTATGAGTTAGGTTTCTTATGGCTGCTACCAAGGGCCTTAGGGAAGAAACTTAAGGCAAATGAGGTTTATTTGGGGTCTGTTATGGAAGGGAAGCGTGGCAGTAGCTGGTCCTATGCTAAAGGCATGTAGTAACTATTCTCTGGAATGTTAAAACCCCAGAAGGCAGAGGACAGGGAATTCTGGTGTTCTTCTGATTATCTGTTCTGCCTTTTACATACAGATTAGTACTTCTGTGGAATGGTGTTGCTCACATTTGGGTGTGTCCTCTTGTTTAGGTTTATCCTCTGTAGGAACATCTTCACAGGTTGACACACTGACGTTCTAACCCATGCACACTCACCTTGGAGCCACACAGGTGTTTCCCTGACATTCTAAGACTTGGGTGTGCACCCTGCAGCCTGTGGTTTATAAGGCTCCCAGGAGAGCTATGAATGTGCAAGCAAAATTCCAATGCAGAAAGGTTGTGCACCCTTGTCTTGGGTGTTTTTTAATCCATCAAGCTGACAAGTAAAACCAACCACAAAAGAGACTGTCTTCTGTTGTCCTGGAGATAAAGTAATGATGAGGATGACTATAATTTCTGACTGGAAAGGTCAATATAATCTATTGGTGGAAATTAGCCATTTTATGAATGAAGAAATTCCTATGTACTGAAGAAAGAAATGCTCAAAAAACAGCGTTAGATGAACACAGGCTGAAAGAAGAGAGGGCTGTGCTAAAGGCCAGATAACTGTTAACTGGGCTGGGATTCTTCTGGGAAACCACGGGAATTCACCAATAGGCTGATGTAAAAATAAAAGGGAAGTGCCAGCTACAGAAACAGCAGGAGGAGAACAGTCCAGACAGCAGGAGCAGGTAAAACTGCCTGGAGTGGGAAACAAGAGAGAAGAGAAAGAAGGGGCTAGAATGTGGAATCCTGCTGTGCTTCTGAGGTTGTGAAGGGTAGGGTGTGTGTGTGTGTGTGTGTGTGTGTGTGTGTGTGATATGTCTGTGTATATGCTGTGTGTGCGCTGTGTCTATATAGGTGCATGATTCTATGCGCATATGTATACGCTTGTGTGTGTGTGTGTGTGTGTGTGTGTGTGTGTGTGCTTGGCAAATGCTGGAGGGTTTGAAGAGGCAGCATGTCTTCCCACTTTACATTATTTAAAGATCACCAGCTGTTGCATGGCACACAGAGTGTGGGGGAAGGGTGCAATGGAAACAAACTATTTCAGAATCCAGCGCAACAGTCTTGGACAGAGGAGACTGAGGCTATTGAAGGTGCTATTTTTGGAGATGTAAATAAGTGGACAGAATACACATGTGTTAAAAGAAGCCAAGGGTCTGTTTTCAGATAAAATGGAAAGAAAGGGAATGAGAGGGAGTGAGAGTGGGTACAAGGAAGGGTCTGATCACCTGTAGTGATTGCAGAGGCTTGTGCACAGCAGCCCCTGTGGAGTAGATGGTGGAAATTGGATGAGTTTGAGATGCAGGGTGAATATGAATGAACAGTTAGCCCTCCTAGACAGCTCCTGCACTGCAGAGTGGCTGTGAATGGACATAAAGGCAAGGGATACAGGATCAGAAAGCAGGGGGATGTTACTTTTCAAAGACACATGGCTTACAGTAATTATTGTAAAATCAGCTTTAACTTCACCTTTCCAAGTATTTTAAATGGAACTTTAAGTGTCTATGTTAGTGGGGAATAGAATTTCTGAATTATTTCTACTTGTTCATCTGAAACTCTCCAGGCATGGGGCAAATTTACTTGCTCCCATTATCTGGTCACTATATCTAGTTTTCTTGGACTGCTAACCCCCAAATCATAATATTATAAATTAATACATGTTTACATAGTTAAACAAATGCAGCATAGATAAGTGTAATACATATTTACTTAGTTAAAAAGATACTCTATTCCATAACATTTTCCTATTTTTGCCTAAATAAAATGAAAAGATTTTAATTTTAATATAGTCAATCTACATACAATAAGAACAATTGTCAAGTAAGAATTACATTTATAATATTCAGTCTATTTGTATTTGGAAAATTCAGAGAAAATATTTCAATATTCATTCTATCTTGGTAAGTCCAAAATTTTATACCTAATTTACCTTCTATCATAACTACATATAATTATCTACTCTTCAACTTCATCAAAGACCTCAGAAAGATAGTAAGATTACCTGAATAATCAGGAAATGTATTGCAAGCCACTTCCAAAACCATAGAAATAACAGAGACATTTGGCTGCTTGAACAGTCACTCAGGATTTCTCTGCAACATTGGAGCATCCGTCTTTGACCTACAGGCCTAGAATTTCTGGCAGACTTTTAAATGAAGCAGGAATTTTAAAGGATTCTTCCACCTTGTCTTGGCAAAGTACAGCAGTCACTTCCTTCTGTGTCCTGCATTTCCATACTGTTGGTGGTTGAGGCAAGGACAGTTTCTTCTCCAAATGCCAGATTTGCCACAAAGAAAGCAAACTTCATATGGAGGTTACCTTTGATACCTGTAATCCTTTTATGAAATACATTGATGCTGCCAAGAACAGACATACCTCGATGTCATGAAAAGACCTATGTTAACAAAATATTTTAAATGTCATATTCTGTATGTCTTTCTAGTGTTTGAAGGCCACCTACCAATGTAAAATATATTTCTGTATTACCTTTAAAACATACCTAACATAACTACAAATTTGACTGTTATAGATGATTAACTAGCCTGTATTTCTTAATTATACATTACATTTTAAATGAGTTTCATATGCTGATACCTCAAACAAAAGTAGAAATACACATACAGTACAACAAAGGTAACTTCAAATTTGTATCATTATGCCCAAATCCATATCTGTGTAAAATATTTGAGGTTAATTATTGTCTTTTTCCCCTATACTCCCCCTAAATAATGACAAATATCTACAACACACTGAATGATCAAAACCCACCAACTCTACCATTTGAAATACAGGAGTTGTATTCTCTAGACTGCTTCCTGTTGTGTTATCTGGAAGTGGAAGCATCCCCCAAGAACCCAGAAAAAATGAGGTAATGGTCAAGTCCTAGGAAAACTAGTTGTAACATTGGTTGTTATATTTCATCTGTCTTGAAGGGTTTTCCTTCCTTGGTTTATTTTTTTATGTGGCCAAGATTTTCAGGAGGTCTCCCCTATCAAACCTGGTCTCTATTAGCCTTGAAGGAATCCACAGCCTTTTGTTTCCCTGGATAAAATAAAATAACCTCTCCTCTAACGTGATGAATTTTCTGACTTCCATTTTAAAGTTAATATATTTCTAAAGTATCTAGGCTGGCTTAATTCAGCAGTCCCTCTTACAGTCCAGTGTCTCTCAGTAGCTGTTTTCTCATCAACATTCAAAAAATTCAAAGTCAACACACCTCAGAGGATCCAGACTGCTTATGTATTTCCCATCTTTATGATAATTTTTTCCTTTTATTTCACTTTCCTCTCTTCAAATACTTTATTTTTTGTTTTTAAACTATTTATTTTTCCTACAACTGTCTATACCTATTTTCTTTTCTTTCTTAAGCACATTTTTAACCACACTATAACCTGTTTAGGAGGTTTCTGTTCTCCATCTGGACCTGTCATTACTGCATTTCAAGAGCCTTTTCTGGCTGCATGAGCCAAACCTTAAACTGCTTAGAGACTTTGCAATGATACCTGACACTGCCCCACTTGGTTCATGAAAGCCAAGCTTTATGCCCCATGGGCCTGGCCAATGGGAGCTGCATTTAATTGCCCCAGCTTTAGAAAGTTGGTGTTCACCCTGTAGCAGGTGTTTTAGCTTGTTGCTTCTACTTAAAGTGCCAACTCCTCAAGTGCTCACTCCCTGTGTGCAGAGTCACCTCTGTGTGCTACCTTCACTGGGCTACTAGGAAGCCCTATCACTTTCTGTTTGTTTGCTTGAAGCTTTCTTAGGGCCCAGGTGGAAATGTATGCCCCACTTTGGGTATCAAATGTAACCTGTTTCTTTGGACTACTAGCTCCCAAATCATGACATGGAGACTTACTGTTAAGTAACACGTCTTTGCATAGTTAAACAAATATTATACTCTACAAGAGGTCACCATCATTCTGCTTTCAACATCTATCACTTCAGTTATTTGACTTGTCCTTAATGGGGGCGCCACATTTTGCTTTCCACTTGGAGACTTATAGGGAACACTTGCCTGTGTTTCAGAATGGGTCAGAATTCCTTTCCTTTTATAAGGCTAAACATTGCTTCATTGTTTTCGTTACTCATCCTCTCACTGGGCAGTAGACATGATACTGCGCTCTCTTGTCTGATCATGTGAGTCAGGTTTCCATCACCAAACACTTTACGTTCATTACAACTCTCACCATGTGCTTTGTGAGTACTTTAGAAACTTAGGAGAGAGTAGACGCAAACTCAAAGGAGGATGGTTTTGGATGACACTTGGAGATGTTTTAGTCCATGGTTTGGCCACTGTATTCCTCTGCTGTGGTGAGGATGAGCTGTATGGTAGGGAGCATGGATGGAAGGAAGCTGCTGATCTCAGGGTAGCTGGAAAGCAGCAAGAAGAGAAAAAGATGAAGAGAGGAGGGAACAGTATGGAAGGTACATGCAGACTGGAGATGAGAGACATCAAAGAGAAGCCCCTGATAGCTTGTGTCCAGTCACCAGCTTCCTCCAACTAAACCCGGAGTTTCTGCAGCCCTCTGGATTACCCAAGCTTTTAGGAACCAGTGAAGAGCACAGGATACTTGGTAGATCTGGTGATGAATACATTAAAAAAATACATTCTGGAGTTTCTGTTTTCTCAAATAAGCTACCCAGAGATAAACTACCCAGAAAGTGTCTGCAGGAGCCTCCCGTTAACAGAAGGGATGATAAACAGCAAATGCTTGACATCAGGCTGATGCACCACCTCCATGGGCCTGGCAGAGGAAACAATACTGGGCTTTGTCAGACAATCACAGCACTTATTATAATAGCTGGCATTCTAGAGATAATTCACCTGTAAGAGGTGATAACACATCAATCAATCAGACACATTTCACCTGGCAACACCAATAGTGTAACTTGCCAGTAACAGACAGCTCTGGACGTAACTAGGAATTTCCTTATGCTGAAATGTTCCTATATCTAGTGGAAGGACCATGTGAGGTTGATATTTCAGCTTCTACTGGGAGAATATGTTTGTTTATTTTTTCCTGAGGGGATATAGAGATAGATCTTGTAAATGATGGAGTTTTTTTTTTTTGTTTGTTTGTTTGTTTTTTATTGTGTTTGACAGTTATCAAAGAAACATTTTTGTTGTTCTCTCTCTCTCTCTTTCTCTGGGCTTATGAATGAAAAGTAAACTCAGTTTGGGCTTTTCAAAGTCAGGTATGTTGAATTAGGTGTATTGAGTTGTATTCTTTGCCTTATGATTACTTTTTTGTTCTGAAATTTGACCTCACTATGTTGCCCAGGCTAGCCTTGAATTTACTCTGCAGCCCAGGATTACGTTGAACCTTGTGACCCTTCTGCTTCTATGTCCTGAGTATCTGAGAATATATACCACCAGGTCTAATTGAATTAAATTTTTGATATATGCTTCTGGTGGATTCTTTTTTAAAAGCATTAAAATATTATTTATCTTGATTTCTGAGCATTTGGTAACCACTTGGACTGTTTTCCCCAGTTTAGGGGCCTTGTCTTGACCTTAGCCAGGCCTCTTGGTGTTGGAGCTTCTCCAAAGTAATAACCATCCAAGTTCTGTCAGGCAACATGCCCTAGGGATGTTCTGTAGGCTGAGTTTGTATGGTAGACAGACCCTTTTGATCTTAGTGTCATCTCTTAATCTATTCATATAGTGGTCCTGGAAAAATCGCCCAGACTTAGTTTGTGCAATGGAACATTATAGAACATTATCAAGGGACATTGTTCATGTATTAGACTCTTCTCCAGTGCAGGTACTTCTCCAGTGCAAAATCCCACAAAAGCCCACATGGGTCTTTTGCAGGTTTTCCATTCCATAAACTAGAAGACTGAGGCCTAGAAGTTGGAGTCCACATCTATGCATTTCTACCCTAGCACATCAGCTCATAAGGTTCATAAGCTGGAGCCTTTATAGCTCTTACCATTTTTACTGTGTTGCTTTGTGAATCCTTTACGAACCTGTGGGGAGAATAGACAGAATATTGACAATACAAATGATAATAAATTAGCATAGACTTTGTGTTTGCTCTTCCAGGAGACCTGGAGGTGTTATTGCAAGCACCAAGATATAAGCACTGGGACTGTTGGTGTCCCTGAGGAGGAAATGAAAGCATGGGTATTTCAGAAACATATTCCATGAGATGGTGAGAACAGAAGTTCTGTTGTGGACATCATGACCATGGCCTTCACCTTCTTCTTTTCCCTCTTGGCTCTAGCCTTCTCATTCATCCTGTCTGTGAATGAATGAAGATGTCTTTACATACAGTGGCCAGTTTCCAGAGGCTGATGCCTTTCTGTATGAGCATAGATCTGGACACTTTCCGTTGGCTCCTATCTCAGCCATGTCTTTCAGCTCTCCTATGATACCACAACAGCAGGCATACGCAAGCCCTCTCTGGGGTGGATTGTTTCCAAATGAGTTGAAATTAAGATGGAAAAATGCCAAACAAAGGGCACATCTTTGAAGAACAGGAAAGAGCAAGTCCCTTTCTCTGGCAGACAGGCTGGACCAAAGGCACTTGAGGCTTGTTTGCCTTATGAGAAAACCTGCTTTCCAATCTGGTTTGAGAACATCATAGGAACACCAGGGACCAAGAGATGACAATACCCTGCCCATCTTCCAGCTGCCCCAAACAAAGAAATAAGCTAAAAGGCAAATTTTCTCACTCAATGTGACTGAGCATGACTTTGTGGGACACTCAGCACCCCAGGTTTGGCATCTCTGTATCCTGGGTACTCCAGCCACACCTTCCCCTTCCCTGTCTCTCTTTCCCCTTCATGTGGGTGTCAATTCTAGCTGACTTTGCAGCTCCAGCTCCTAAAAGCAACAGCCGGGCCTGAGGCATTAAGCCCCATGGCATAAGGCAATGCAGCTAATTAGCAAGGCTTGGTTATGCCCTCTGCTTCAGTTTGCAGAGATCCTCTGTAAACAAGCTTCTGATGTTGGCACACATTGTGTTGTGCTTTACAGACACACTACATTGTCTCCTCTGTGCTATGCAAAAAAAATATCGATTCTCTCATTCTGGTGTCTGTTCTCAGCTAATCTTTGAGATTAGATATGGCTGCTCATATAGATGTCATGAAGATGACAAGGACAGCTAATTTATTAGGGAGTGCATGCTGCCTGCCTAATCACTTTCAGCTGGGCTGGAGTGAGGAGTTGGAGCTTCTGAGAACATCAGAGTTTGGTTCTTAGGGTTGATACCAAGCAGTTCACCACCACCTGTACCTCCAGTTTTCTGGAATCCTACAGGCTCTCCTGGCCTCTGGGCCTCTGTGGACATCTGCACTACACACACACACACACACACACACACACACACACACACACACACACAGAGAGAGAGAGAGAGAGAGAGAGAGAGAGAGAGAGAGAGAGAGAGAGAGAGAGAGAATCCTTATAACCCTCTACTGCATATATCCCCTTCAGCCCCAGGTCATGGAGTGGGTTTTCCACTATCATTTTTTTTCCCACAAGAAGCACCAGTGATTTTACAAGCTCTGTCACTAATTCCTGCTCATCTTTCCTGCGTTCTACAAGCTAAGTTCTACAAGTTAAGTTTCTTCCTGTGTTTCTTTCTGTGCCTCTCAAAGAGTTCATTATTTTTTCCTCCAATTTTATGAATTTGCAAACTTGGATTTGCAAATTTAAATTTAATTATTATTGCTCCTATTATTACCATCATTACTCTCTCTCTCTCTCTCTCTCTCTCTCTCTCTCTCTCTCTCTCTCTCCCTCTGTGTGTGTGTGTGTGTGTGTGTGTGTGTGTGTGTGTGTGTGTGTTATGGATGTGTATGTACTACTACAGCACATTGTGACTATCAGGGGGCAGCATTCAGGAACCTATTCTTTCTTTCCACTTTGGGTCACATGCCAAAAGTGCTTTTACATCACAAGCTATCTGTCAGGCCCAGGCATTGAAAATTTAACTTAGACAGCCTGAGATGGGTTTCAATCCCAGTGGCCGGATACTGGAGTTTATTTTCTAAGATTCCATCATCTCCTCCATGTCATCTCTCCAAGCAGTGTACTTTGGTTGCATTATGTACGAATAACCCTGTAGGGTACTGCAGAGTACTGCAGATGTATTGGAGATAAATTGAGCTCCAGAGTTCAGACTCACCTAGTGATGCTCCAGATCTTATCTACCACCCATATGACCCAGAAAGTAGCCACTAGGTCTGATATTCAAAAGTAACTTCTGAGAGAAAGAGACTATGCCACAGTTAGCACAAATGTTAGAAGTGGTAGAGCATAAGGTTAGACAACATAATCATGATGAGCTCAAGGAATTGTAGCCTGGGTAAGATCTGAATTCAAACATCAGGTTTAATATTATAGGAACAGAAATTGGAACTTTAAACCTTGATTTAAATGCTCAAATCTCAGTTTGTGCCTTGCTAAAATATTCATACTGATAAAATAGTTAAATGGTGAGGCCATTATAGGACTCTGTAGTACTATGACATTAAGCACTCAGGGTCTAATGTGTGGAGGCAAAGGTGGCTATTAGTTTGGTTAGAAGTGCATTGCTTGTATATGGGCAACATCTGTGTACTTTAGAACCATTGAATTAAAGTGAAAAGAAAGTTCCCTGAAGAGGAGAAGTAACAGTGATTTACAATTTCTCTTCTTCCCCTGTATCTGTTCTATTGATCGAGGGGGCTGTATGTTGTGATTAATTAAAATCAATACATCCACGTGGATACAGTGATACTCCTGTGGAAGAAGAAACACACCAAGGCACAGAAGAGGCTTGCCTGTCTATGAAAGAGCTCATAACTTTTCTGTGGATTGCTGAGAAAATGTATACGCTAAATAAACACTTATGGCTGTGTTGTATTTATAAATATCAAAGCTTTGATTGATTAGCATAACCATAAATGGGCATATTCTAGAAAGTTCATTTTATCTTGGTGCTAATTTGGCCATTACCTCATGCTTATCAACATGTCAAATGGGCTCCACATGACAAAGTGCTTAGCCAGATGCCTGCATTGCAAGCTTTCTATGCAGCTGGGAGAAGTCACGTGATAAGCTCCAGCCAAAGAGATGTACCTGGAAAGTTGCCAGTAGCCTCTGGGAAAGCTCATTTTCCTAAGGGAAGATTCTCTCTGTCATTCTCATTGATGTCTTTAATGATGTCATATTAACCACTGAGATTCCGTGATGGCCAAAATGGTGTCATAATCACTATGGTAATATTATAGTTACATTACAACTGTCATCATGCAAGCATTAGAATTGTGTCATAATGATATCATGGTAGTTTGATAATGTTCTGAGCAACTAATTGATACACAATGGGACTGGGACTTTTATGTTCACATGAAAATTGTGTAAAAGATGAAGCATGCCACTCTGTGTAGTATGAAGTTTCTAGCCCCATCTTCCCAGTCTAGCCCCAAAGTTAGGACCAGCTTGCAGCATTGCTGCCACCTAGCCCCAAATAATCACACAAAGGCTTTCATTAATTACATGCTGCTTGGCCTATGGCTCAGGCATATTTCTAGATAGCTCTTGCATCTTAACTCGACCCATTCTTCTTATCTTATTCAGCCATGTAACTTGGTACCTTTTCTCAGAGCAGCATTCTGATCTTCTTTCCTCTGCATCTGCTGGTGTCTCTTCTCTGCTCTTCCTTTCTCTAGAGTTTTCTTAGTCTGGTAGCCCTGCCCACACTTCCTGCTTGTCTTCTGGCCAATCAGCATTTTATTAAACTAGTAGGAGGGTCAAATATTTACAATGTCCCAGAACATAATCCTATAGCAACTCTGAGCATGCTTCACATCTGAAAATGGGCCTCCATTCAAGCCTCTACTAATTATTTATAACTAGAATAGTATTTCCAAAGTTGACATTGACACAGAAATCAAACCAGTATTGTGTGTGGGGAGGTGGGGACTAGTGTTCATACATGCCAATTATCAAAACAGGCTACTTAGCAAATTGGAGGAAATGCAGAACCATCGTTTGAAGTAACTCTGAAAACTGAAAGACAGTGATATCACCTCAGATTTGCAGGGGGGGAGGGGTGGGATTGATGTTCCATAATAAGGGGTGTGCTGTCTTTCAGGATTCTTACCTTTAGTGGAAGATGACAACAAACTTACAAACCCTAATATGACATCATCTCATTTCTGTGAAAGCATGTTAATGATGTTATGTTGCTATAGACATCAGTTTTCCTATCCCCCCAATATCCTCTGGTGGTTTATGTATCAATAGCATCCCCCTACCTCCTAGCTTTGTGCAAACTTACTGAACCATGGTACTTCTTCCTGTTTAGTTTCTTGTGCTGTGTGTTTTCTAGCATAGTTTCATGATTCCAGAGCTTTTCTTCTAGCCACATATCAAGTACCCTCAAGGTTATTTCTCCTTTCCATTTGAAAAGCCATCTCCAGGAAATGAGTCACATATACCATTTTAATTTGACTGGTCTTTGCTGATGCTGCTAGTGAGAGTAAATTTGAACCCAGGGCTCAGAGCCTGGAACATCAAATGTTATGAGGAAGCCTTATAATGACACCAGGCTGTGGCTCGCACCTCATACAGAAGTGAAGGTAGGATGGATCTAAGAATAGTCATGGGATGTAGTATCCTCCATTCCTTGCTATAAAGGCTGGTTATATGTTTATATTAGTTCAGCATCCCTAATCTAAATGTCAAAACTTTGAAAAAACCCAACATTGAAACTTTTGAGTAATGTTATAATGTTACTCTGTAAGAGGTCATGTACGAAACAAAAATAATAGATGTTGGGTAGAGAATGTGTGTCTAATCCTACCCCCCAATATCACATTATAGACAAGCAGATACTCCATAAAGGAAAAGTCTCTCAACCCTAGGCATTATGAGTACCAAACATTCCTGATACAGGATGCTCATCAGGCGGTTCCAAACAGAATCTGCATGAGCTTTGCCATGTGAGTTGAATAAACCCTCTTTGTGTATGTTTTAAATTCCCATTCCTAATAAATGTGTGGGATAGACTAATAATCATCCATTTGAAAGATGTGGAAAGTAAATTTCAGAGAGATCTAGTAAGTCGTTTGGTCTAGCAGTGCTGGGAGGTTTTGATGCTCAGATTTAAACATTGTTTCTTTTGTCCTCTGGGTATGCCCCCCCTTAGCTCTCTATCCTGAAACTCCCTAGGAAGCTTGATACCATCACTTTCCTCAGTCTGTTTCCATGCCCTGGCTGTCATCTTCTTTATCCTCTTGGTGATTATGAAGCTACCCAGTGTAGCTAGTAACTTGACAAATGTTTCTTTAAAGATTTTTAGAGTTTAAGGTTTTAAGAATGTATATACATGTGTCTGTTTGTACATGTATGTGCATGTGAGTGCAAGTACCCAGGGAAGCCAGAAGAAGGCATCAGATTCCCTGGATTTGGAGTTACAGGCTTCCCAACATGAGTGCTGAGAACTAAACACAAGCTCACTTTAAGAGCACTATAAGCTCTTAATCACTGAGCCAACCTTCCATACCCATCTAATAACAAGGAGTTATATACAGTTCGTTCCCCAGGAGTGTAGGTCAACATTTCTTTACCAGGAAATAAAATACGAGAGAAAGTGTAGAATGACTTGGGAAGATATTCTGTAAAAAGCCAAGGAGAAAACATATTGAGTGGTATGACTGCCTGCTTGTTGGTTTACTTCCTGTCCACAGACTTGCTAGCTTTATTTTTTTTTTTCAAACAAAATAGTATCATGAAAGATGCAAAGGAAATGCTTACTTCAGCTCTTAAGAATGATGTTGGCAATTTTACATTGTGCTTTCTCCCCAGGGGTGGTACAAAAGTGTTTCCAGTAAATTAAAGTATAATAAAAGCATTGGCAACCTGGCAGCTTTTATATTAATTTCTTAATTTTTTGCAGGCTTAATTATAAATCTATTGGGGAAGGGAGAGGTGAAGCCTCTAGGTCATTGCCAAAACTGAGCTGGATTCATGGATCTGAAGGTCTGTTCCTTGTCTAGGAGTTCTGTGTCATATGACCTAAGTCCTACAGGTCTTAAGGTCACAGTGATACATATAGCTCGTTCTGAGATCAGCCACAGACAATAGACAAAGACATCAGATGGCAGGCCCAAGTGTGTCCTGGACTGGAAAATGTGGTGTTGGGCAAAGCTTTGCTATTGGAATGGCAGAATTGTGTCACTGCTGAGAATCGAGTGCTCTCAGTTTACCTGGGGAGATCACTCTTCATTTTCCACCTTTATAACCTTGAGATTTTAGCCTTTGTCAGTAACATGGCGGTTTTTTGTATGTATGTGTGCATATGTGTGCATGTTCTTGTGTATCAGGGTACATGTGTATGTTCAAGTGCACATACAGACATGTATTATATGTATGTATATGTAGACATTCCCCAGTTTTTTGAGATAGTCTTTTGCTTGAATCTACACTTTACTTATTCAGCTAGAGTGGCTCACTGGTATTCCCTTGAGGACCTGGCAGTCCCTGCATCTCCATTGCTGGGACTGAAAGTACAGGTGACTATGTCCAGCTTTTTGGACTGATGTTTGAGATTGGACTCAGATTTTCATACTTGTAAAGCAGGCACTTGCTGGCACTTTCTCTTCTATGCCATGTCTCAATTCCAATGAGGGACTCTTAAGGACATTTATATCATATGAGGACATGTAAAAGCCTGAATCTTGCTGACTAGATGAGTCACCTAGCCAGCCAGAGACCATCTTCTACCAAAAATATAAGCAAGTTAACAGTGCATATCTCTACTCACTAACCCAGCATCTGGCTGTGTTTGTCATTTGTATCCTAAAACTCCTCACTTACACTTACTCAGGCGCACTGATGGAGCACTTCTGTGAGGTACAGACGCATTGGCTTCTGGAACATTAGTGCTGTACAGTCTGAGGTCTTCTCAGTGGCCTTTCATTTATGTCTCTTATCTAATAATTCTTTTAAAAGGAATGGAAAATTAGAGAGAGAACCTTAGTATGATGCGGTGGGGAGACAGTGGGCCATATACTGACTGATACAATCATCTTGGTGGAAAAAAACCAACAGACTATTGAGATATTTCCTTTGAGATTCTTCTTCTGCAGCCCCAGGATTTCTCAAGGTACCTGTTTGAGATAAATTACCACTGTTCTCTTAGGCAGATGCTTGGTCAACATTCTCCATAGCTCTTCTGTATGAGAATACACTGCAAAGCATGTATTCTAAATTTTGTTCTAATAACTTTTATTTTCTTGCCACTTCTTTTTTCTGGGCTATTTAATACTTGTCAATATCATTTTTTCATACTTTCTGGGTCCAGCATGTAGAAAGTGTCTCATTCACAACAAAAATTATTCTGGTCATTATCCTGAAACATCATAAATCCTGAAGTTCTGGGATGAATAAATGGGTAACACACACACACACACACACACACACACACATACACAAATACACAGACATACACTCACACACATACACACACATACACACATACATTCACACACAGACACACACACACATACACTCTCTCTCTCTCTCTCACACACACACACACACACACACACACACACCTATGATTTTTTTAGAAGGGCATGGTTGTATGGGTTGCAGTTCTAGTACTTAGAGGAATGTAAGTTTGAAGCCAGTCTAAGTACAAACAAATAGGCATGGAGGACATTAGATCAGGGAGTTGAAACAGATGTGTTTCCCCAGGACCATTCTTTGCCTTTGAGTTGCCTATGAATGTTAAGATCATTCTCTGAGATGAGAGAGGAGAGCGGGTAAAGCCTGGATTGGGGACAGTGGAAAGGGAGGATGATATGGCAACAGTAGGATGGAGGATGGTGTGGGGTCAGTGGAAGGGAGGGTGGTGTGGAGTGAGGACAAGGGAAGTGAAGACAGGGTAGAGTGAGGAAGGAATTGACTGAGGATGGTGTAGATGGCATAGCTCTAGAGTTACTGGAGCAAAGTAGCCTGCTTTTAAGAATTATCCTGTAGGGATTCATTTAGACAGCATTGTTATTTCCAATATTTAAATTGTATTCATTTTCCAGAACATGTGTTACATTTTCCTAACTCTATTTTGGAATGTTTTTTTTTAATCTCTTGGAAAGCCCAAGGTTCTTCCAATCCAGTAGCCCTTTGGGAAACACCAGTTTGTAACACATTGCTGCCTTATCTTCCAACCCACTTGACCCCACATTCCAAGTCCTATTGTGCAATTTGTATGTAGAGACAAAGACAAAGTGCAGTTGCTTCTGGAATATCATCTTCTTTCCTTGAGAGAAATGAATTAACACACTCCAGAATACACAGCTGTGTGAGAATAGCATGGTTCTACTAACTTCCTAAATTCCATCCTAGCAGACTACAAGGATGCCACCTTGCAGAGAGACAACCCTGGTTCCCTGTGTGTCCTTCCTGCTTTCTAGGACTGGGGAGTGAATTGGGTCAGAGTGGGAAAAACTTGAAAATGAATGCCTCCCCTCTTGCTGGCTGTCATCCAGTGGTCTGTTCACTGTGTGTATTTCCATAGTCTTCAGTGACTACAGTGGCTCGATTGGGAGGAGTCAATTAAAAAACAGCATTTTTTGCAAAAGACTAAACTAGTTTTCTAGTCCCTGCATCCCTGTAATAGCATAGATGGCAACCATGGTCTTGTCTATGTGCATATTTACTAGCCCTTAGAACTCCTATGCTATCAGAAGTTTAAAGATATTTCCCCACATTGGGTGCCAAATATTGCACAAATTCTATTTGGTACATAATAAAAACCCAAGCTAGATATTGAGAAATGACTGGAATATCAAAGAGATAGAGAAACAAACCACAGCCCCTTCTCATCTGCCAAGTTCTCAGGCCTATCTCCACAAAATTCTCTGATTCCAACTTTTTTTTCTCAGCCCACCAAGTAAGTGTCTGGGAAATCTGAAAAACCCCTCTTCTCTTCCTCTGCCCAGCTAAGGTAACTTCCTCTTCTGCACTTCTAAATCTAGGATTAAAGGTATGGGTTGCCAAAATCCCTGACCTTGAAGGCTTGGCTGTGTAGTTGACTCTCTGATATTCCAATTTAATTGTATTAAATATATATCATCACATTCTCTGGTTCTTATACTATTCATAGGAAGACAGAAAAAACAAAAGGGGATGAAAATATTGCCAAAGTTCATAGCACCTGGAATGTGTTCTTTAAGGCCAGGCTGATTCCTAAGCCAGTGAATTGATATGTGAAGTGTATAGAGAAATTTCAAAATACACACACTTGTGTTTGCATTACATATGCACATTATATACATATACATGTGTTTAGACCAACTCATGTGTTTGCATGCTCATTTTGCATATAACTATACATGAGCAGACATGTTCTTGCATATAAACACAGATGCCTTGACACGCGTGAATTATTCCCACATGTGCCTGCACATATCAACACATGCATGTCCACAGAAACAAGTGTTCACATGTACACATCTATACATACACACACATAGATGCAGGTTCTTGAGCATATATACAATGTTATTCTCAAATGGAGTTGCAATTTATTTCTATAGTCCTTACATCCTGGGGTTCTAGTGACATCAGTTCATAGTGCAGAACTATGAACTCGGCCATAGAAACAATCCAAATATAGGACCAAAGTTTATTCTGCTGCCTAGAGGCTCCAACAGCTCTCAGAGTGGAGAGAGATCAGGATGAGCATCATAAGGCAGTAGAGATGACTATCTGAACCAAACTTGGAGATGTAATGGTACAAGAGGATGCTCCAATTCGTTCACAATTCATTCTTATTCAGGGTGCCACTGAAATGTTTATGAGAGTTTGTATGAGACCCTCCAAAGGACACTAGAGTTTATGAGAGCCAGTGAGACACTCATTACATACATCATATTCTTGGCTGTAATAGTGTGAGAACATATAGGTATGGACAGTCTAATGCTTAATATCACACAGCCAGAAAATGATGAAGCCAATAATTGAAAGAAAAGAGGGCTGCTGAGAGCTAGCTGAGCAGGTAAAGTGCTTGCCATACAATCAGGAGGACCTAAGTTTTGATCCCCAGAGTCCATGTAAAGAGCTGTGTGTGGCAGCATCTATTATCTCAGTTCTCCAGGGTTTGCTTACCAGACAGTCTAGCTAAATCAGTGAACTCCAGATCCAGTGAGAGATCCTGTCTTAAAAGTGAGGTAGAGAGAGACTGACAGACTTGATCTTGACCTCCAACCTACACATGCACACAAACATATGAACAGATATACTTATAAGACATTTACAAAAGAATCGAATTTGAGTGCAGTGATACTTTTCTTTCTATGACTTCCTCATTGTTATGAGAGCTAACAGGACAGAACAATGGCTTAGAAAATGTATTTCTACAAAGTTAAATGTTTCCTAGGAGTAGATTTCTGCCTAAGTTTGGGGAAAAAAATTTGGCCTTCCCATCTGATCTATCCAGAGGGGAGGACTCTTCACTTTGTCCCACTGACAGCTCTGATGCATCAGAAGTCCCTGTGATGATGATGATAGGCATGCTCTCAAACCTTGGTGTCCTGCCTGCAAGTTGTTCCCCGTGCATCTCTTAGACAGATACAACACATGTTGGATTTATAATGAGATAAAATAAAGCTCATCTATACTTTAACTTTTAAAAAATAAAATGCTTTTTTCCCTGTGAAATTATAGCACAATAGCTTAAGTATAATATATTGTTAAAATATTTTGTCTTCTTTCCTTCCAGTTTTTATATTATCTACTCTAAAATTTTAAATTATGTGTACTGAATGTCATTAATATTCTGTGTAGTGACTTGAACCTAGATTGTTCAACTATTAGTTATACTTGTATATTTATAATTACAGAACTGTCAAACTACACAAACATCTGTCTAATGAAGAATATTTTACTTTTAACACTTCATATCATACATTGTATAATGAATAATAATTTGTTCTTATTTGGTAGCAAAGCAACTTTCAGAGATTTTTTTCTAATGATATATTGTCTTTAATAATTTTATAGAAAACATTAAATCACCTGGGTTTGGTTGTCCCCATAAAATTCCATATACCCTATGTGGTGGCTGTACATAGTATGAGAAACGGGCATTGCTCTGCAATCTCAACTGTTGATGTGACCACAGGTTGTCCCAGCAATGTTTTGAGTCTGAGACAGAGTGCCAAGATATACTGACAGCAGACATGTCAGTGCAAATCAAGAGATAAATTTTCCAGTAAGAGACAATGGTGTGAGATACGGGGAGGTGAGATGAGAGACATCACAGGTGCTTTCCCTGGATTTGCTTCCTGTGAAGGAGGAAGACACTGTGCTGGTCAGTGTTAATTGTTAATTTGACAAAATCTCAAAGCATCTGAGAGATGAACCTTAGACATGCTCATAGGGATTTATCTTGATTAATCACATTTATTATTAATCAATTTGGGAAGTCTCATCTTAATTATGGATGAGACCATCCCCTGGAAAAAGGAGCCTGGTATTTATAAGTTAATAGAAAAGTGAGCAGCAAGCATGCAATCTACACTGTGGATACAAAGTGACCAGTTGTCTAAGTCCCCACTGCCTGGGCTTCCTCACCATGATGGACCTTACTTTGGAGTGAGATAAAAAATAAGCCTTTCTCTCTTCAGTTGCTTTTGTCAGAGTATTTTATTGCAGCCACAGGAAAAGAAATTAAGAAACTATTCATTTAGGGAAGAGGATGGAGTCTGGAAATAATGTGAATTCATGCATTTATAGTGTATGAGGGTTCATGTCTCTAATTCTATGGAATCCTTATCTAAACTTCGGTTGCTGTGGATCCTTTGGCACTTAGATTTACTCCTTAATGTGTTTGTTTTTATTTTTGAGAATTTCATTCATGCATGCAGTGAAATATGAGCAAATCTAAACCCTGCTCCCTCCCTCCAACTCCCCCATTCTCGCCACTGCACAACCTCCCCAACGACAGCTTCCTTTCTTCTTCTACTTCGTTTTTTGAACAAACTAACTGTACAGTTTTTATGTGTTAAAGTGCACTGAAATTTTTGCTATTCATATGCATCCAGCATCATCATAATTTGTATGTTAAATCTACACAAAAATTGGATTGGAAACAGAACAAGTCAAAGGAATAAGTGGTAATCTGGGAAAATGTCTCAAGTAGATGGAACAAAATCGTTTAATTCTTTAATATTTGAATGTAAGCATCAGAGAAAAGGGTGTGTAGTGTTAGATGGACATGTGTCTAGCACAGCACAAAGTGGCCACACATTTACCATTCAACAGACACCTTTTAAATGAACAGGCCTGGTAGTCATCAAAGAGAAAGATCACAAGGTTTCATAACAAATGACCCAAGTGTGCCCGCAAAGGTATAAGCATAGTGTTATACAAGCGAGCATGCAGACTTCTCAGGTAAGCCAAACTTCCCATGTCCATCTCAGAATAATTCTGGCCCACTTACTTCTCATACATCAAAAACTACAAGAGCAGAAAAATACAACCTCTTTATAATAAGATTTTAAGGACAGGAGGACTCTCATTTTCAGAATAGATGGGTGAATGAAAATAAAAAGTGGTTCTTAGAACATACTATAAATGAGAAATCCCAACCTGCTCCTTCTCTGTATAGTTAAATGTTCTTGCTCTGAAGGTTATTGTAATTCACAACTCTTGAGATTAGCACTTCTCTGTTTCTCTAGAAATTTATTGGCCACCAAGATTTTTCTTTTTATCCTCCAGAAAGGATGCCAAGGACCATCAATGAACAAGTTGTAGATGGTCTGAGCTCTAGGAAGCTAACAGTGTCATTACAAAATTGATTTGAACAACGGTGCAAATGCACTGACACCTGTGCTTGTAGGTGAGGCTCCATGACAGCTTTGACATGCATAAGTATCACATGGGGTAGCATTAGTCAGATGTGTTGTCATCGTGGTAAATGTCAGAAGAAACAGGCAAAATGATAAAATGTTAGCTTAAGCTGTTTAGCCTTTCAATTTCTTTCCATTGCTTTAAACCTGTGGTGACACAGATCGTCATGGCACCTACCAGGCCATAGCGAAGCATCACCTCTTCCTTATGATCCCCAGGATGCAGAGAGGAAGGTAGAATGGGAGAGAAACAGGCCTGAGCCATCATCTGTCTTTTCTTCTCTACTTTTGTCTCTTCATGGGCCATAACCAACTGATATTTCTGCTCAGCACATCCTCTCTAGGACATGCCCTTAGAGGCACACCCATGAGTATGCTCTCTGAATCAAATCACTTCTCAGCCTAGTCAACTTGACATTGGGGACTAATTTTTCAGTATACTTGCTCCATTTAGTTTTTTTTTTTTTTTACTTCTACTTATAGAGTTTATGATTCAATCAGATCCTGTGGGAGGGAGGATGTCCAGAATCTGTGTGGCTAACAGGGCCTGTTTTTTCATATTGTAGTATTCCTCAAAACAGCCTCATAAAATATAGTCTGCTGCAGTCAGCCTCCAGGTTACACTGACATTGACCTTCCCAGCTTACAACTTCACCCATGGCTTCAAAGAGCAGATTGGCTCTTGCCCTTTTTCTCTGTGTGTGTGAGGCTATGAGGGGTAAGGAAAACCAGGAAGCAAGTTCCCATGTGGGGATTGATCTCCTCCACAGGCATCTGGGTTTCATCAGCAGTTATGACATCTCTATGGTATTAATTGCACAGAATGGACCTGTCTCAGAAATGAGGGAAGAGGGCAGGCAAGGATAGGAGTTACATAATTTGAACCATATGCTGTTTGAGCCACAGAGGGATTCGGAAGCCAGCTACTTATTTTATGGACAAAGTGGCCTGGATCCAATGATCAGCTCAAGTTCACACAAGGAAATTGCCTCTGCCTTTCTTGAATCTGGAATTAATTGAATGCCATAATTGCCCAATGAGATTGATTAAAGACCCCAAGTCTTCCTCCTCCAGAAGTAAGAGGAAAATACCATATCAAAGTCATTTCTTACCATCCAAGCAGTAAGCACTATGTAAGCAATACAACATTGTTAGTTTTTAATTATAAAATGCAGTATCCTGCTTTATTTTTTGTTACTTTTAACATGATGCCTAGAGCCTGCCACTGGGAGTGTTTCTTGTCTAAATTCCTGATAGACTTTAATTGTGTACTTGTAGCCTGAATTTTAGTCATTCTCTAGTTTCCTGTATAATTCAGCCCATGCAGGCATCCTGATTGAAAAATGAAAAAAAAAAATGGAGCTGTACACTTGACTCTCTCTTCCTCGTGGGACTTGCTAAACAGAATCACATGAAGTTTTTGGTGTGGTGTACAGGTGTGTTTGGCACCATAGAGGTCATAGGTCACAGTTACTGTCACTTTCCTGAAAGTCTCCTTTGTTGCTCAAATGAGCCTTCATCAGGTCAGGATCCCTAACATGTACAGACTCAATATGTAAACCAATAAACAATACATCTTAAACATATTTACTTTATTTTTAGTTGTGTGTGTATATGTGCATGCATGCATATGTGTGCCACATCTGTGCAGATGCCCACAGAGGCAGTTGTGAACTACTCATTGTTAATGCTGGGAACCAAACTGAAGTCCTCTGCAAGAGCTTTGTCCACTATCATGAGCCATCTCTCTAAGTCAACACATGTCTTTATTTTATTATTATATTCTCATTAATACACCATCTATATGTTTGTTTGTCAGGTAGTTTCATAATGGAGATTAAATCCTGTGCCTTATATATGCCAGACAAATCCTCTACCATTGAGCTACATATATCCTCAGGTCACTTTTAACTTTTTCTGTAGAGACAGGCCCCACTGTGTCTTTGTCTCACTCTGTGGCCCAGGCATGCCTTAAACAGGAAATCACCTTGCCTCCATGCCTCTGCGTGCCAGGTAACTGAGATGACTGGTCTTCCTTTGCTTCTTATTGGGAGTCCCTTAATTCTTTCTCACATACTTTGCACAGTGATGCATGGGTTGAAAAGGCAAAGGAGAGACTGACTCCTTGACCAGGGAGTCCTCAGAGGAAGATTTTCCAAAAGAATCCAAGAACATATGGGGAGATTTGAGTTTAATTGCTAAAACTCTGCTCTGCCAGACTGCTTCCTCCCTCTAATCTACACTGCGTAGCGTTTGTGTGCATTAGGTAATATATTTAATGTTTCTCACTCTCATCCAATTTTCATATGTTTGGCAGTAGCCCAGCTTCCATGGACAAGGAGCAGGGGAGACCATAAATCTGCCACCATGGAGCCCAGAAGCTATATTGCTACCTTCAATAGTATGCTTGTGTGAAGACTCCAGAATGCTTGTGAAGCAATACCATCTCTTCCCTGAAAGTCTCTCTGGGACTGAATTAATGTATCTCATATTGTATTGATTGGAGCCAATAAGTGCCTAAATGATTTGATGTGAGACAGAGAGATTGTGCAGGCAAGAAGGGTGAGGAGCAGCGTTGGAAGAAGTATGTGGTTTAATTACTGTCTGAATTTCGCCAATCTACCTCCCCCCTTAGGAATTTAACAAATAGGCCTAAGTGCACTTTAGCTGTTCTTGACAGCTGTTGAAATGATATCAGCCTTTGATGAGGAAAGTCTTGGAGGCTTCGGCTATGGTGGGAGCAGCCAGCCACAGGGAGCAGCTATTTAGCCCACAATACCAGCAGCAAAATACTGCATGAGCCTTTTAAGGCTGAGCAGTGGAGAACAGAGATTTACCTAGTGGTTCTTCAGCTCTATCTTTGATTCAGGGCTGGTACCCTGTTGGCATCTGCCTAGTCCGAAAGAGGGCTGAACTTAACCTTGGTTGTTGGGTGGGGTGACACTTCATGTACCTGCTCACTTTGACCATCTACTTTCTTAATTTTGCATGTGCATGCTCAGGCACACACACACACACACACACACACACACACACACACACACACACACACACATGCACCCATGCATGCACCCACGCACGTACACATACATGCACATACGTGCTGGGGAATGGAACCCAGATCCTGTGGAAGCTCTCTCTCTCTGAACTACTTTTCTAGCTCTTGATTTAATGGTTTGTTAGGAAGCTCTTTTAGGGAAATTAGGGAAATGAGAGGATGGCTATTCTTTAAGGTTGTTTTTTGCCTTTGTTTTCCTTTCTGCCATTTTAATGGAAAAAAAGCCAAACCCTGGGTGAAATTTGATGTCAAGCCCAGAAGCAGGAAGATGAATGCTGTGTATCTGATAGTGTTTTGATTATATCAATAATTCAAAGAAAGCACTGTCCACTTAATCTCTTTTACACTTCTCTACCGGGAAAGATCCCAGTCTCATCCCACCATCCTAAAGATATCGTTTTCCTCAGCTCTGTTTGAAATACGTTATGTTGTTTTCCTGGAAACGTTTATAGTTACTACTGACCAAATTGCATGCACACCATTTGCTCTGTGAATCAGATGAAAATCCACTTTAGATGGTAGACACAGGCAAGATGTTATCAAATCAGAGTTCCAAATTGAACTTGGATTTCACTTTACTAGTCCATGAGTCTGATGCGGCATGCAAACTCCGTTTGTTTGTGTATATTGGAAAGTATTTAAAATACAAACTGGGAGAGGACTCTGAGGAAATGCACACAAGCCTGACAGCCTGAGCTTAATTCCTGTAAAATATGGAGGGGAGGGAGAAAAAAGGAGAGGCAAGTGATTTTATTGTGTTATAACTTCAGACAGAAGTAGGAAAAATAGTTTTTAAATGGGAAAAGTGACTTTATTTTTCTAAACAAAAATCTCTTTAACAAATCAAATTTTTTTTTCTTTCATTAAACATAGATACTTTTCCCTCGTGCAATATAATTTGAATATAGCTTCCTTTCCCTCTACTCCTAGTTCCCCTCCATCTCCTCTCCCTTTGGGATCCACTCCTTCTCCATCTCTCATTAGAGCAGAGCTGGCTTCTAGGAGATTAAAACAAAACATAGCAAAATAAAATCGAGTAAGATACAACAAAAACCATCATATTTAAATTGGATAAGACAGGCTGGCCACTGGTTCACATATTCAGGAGTCCCATAAAAGTTATAAACTGAAAACTGTAACATATACCCAGAGGACCTGGTGTGGACCCCTGTAGGCCCTGTGCTTGCCGCTGCAGTCTCTGGGAGTTCAGAGGAGATTTTCACAATTGATTTAGAGGGCCTTGTTTTCCTGGTGTGCTCTGGACAGAGGTGCTAGGCAGGCTGGCCAGAAACTTTTACATCAGTTCCCTGCGCAGGAATTTGATGGAGACATCTTTTTAAGAGCTGTGTGTTCTAAGATCTGTCTGTCTGTCTGTCTGTCTGTCTGTCTGTCTGTCTGTCGTCTCTGACTCTCTGTCTCTGTCTCTCTCTCTCTGCACAAGTCACATCTGGCTGGCTGTGGTTCTCTTTATCTGTTTCAGTCTGATACAGGAGGAAGCCTCTCTGTTAATGGCTGAATAAGGCACTGATCTATGAGTATGAGAAAATATTTTTTAAAAGTTACATGTCATGAATGTATACTTGTAATCTCCATGTTTCCATGGAGAGATGGAAAGTAGAAACAGGAGAAACCCGGAAACTGACAGGCCAGCTAGCTTGGTATATGCAGTGGAAAAGTCAAGGTGAGGAGGTGAGGACTGATAACCAAGTCATCCTCTGACCTCCAAAAGGGCATTGCAGTATGCATATGTACATAGCTGTGCATGGATGGACACACATACCACATACTCCCATCATATACATACATACACATATAAGCATGTGCACAGTTTTTTTTCCATTTGACAAATTATTTTTTATTTCTTTTTGAAAGGTAAGTCATTCTTAAAATATCTAGCTGGATTATTTTAACAGTCCTTTTACATTTTTCTATTTTCTTTTTATTTTTCTTTATTGTTTTTTGAAAATCAATATCAACTTTATATAAAAAAGCAAAATATCCAGGATGGCTAAAATAATCTCATACAGTAATAAAACTCTTTTCTCTAAAATGCATGAAACATAAAAAATAAAATCTAAAGCTCCCCATGCCAGGACAGGCTCAGCTACAGATGAAGAAAGCACAGTAGGTCACAGCTAATGCCCACGGATGCTCTATGGCTACCACAAATTGCTGCTAAGCAACTCTTTTATAGTCAAAATTGAAGTGTGTGTGTGTGTGTGTGTGTGTGTGTTAAATCATTTTATTCATCCATCATCTTTCAATGAAATAAGAATATTTTTTGCTTAAAGTTCACTAATGAGTGAGAACATCCCCGGCTTATCCTTCTGAGTTTGTGAAACCTCGCTCAGAAGGATATTTTCCAAAGCCATCCATTTGCCTGCGAATTTTAGGATATCATTTTTTTTTCTTACTGCTGCGTAGTACTCCATTGTGTAGATGTACCACAGTTTGTTAATCCATTCTTCAGTTGAGGGACATCTAGGTTGTTTCCAGGCTCTTGCTATTACAAATAATGCTTTCATGAACATAGTTGAGCTAATGCTTTTGGGGTGTGAATGTGCATCTTTAGGGTATGTGGGGACACATGCCGGTAGGATTTGCTGAAGGAGGCAGAGGCAAGAGGATTACGAGTGCATAGTTTTTAAATGTGTACTTCCGGATGTGTCTATGTATGTCTGTGGCCTCAGTGGTGGGAAGGGGAGGACAGGTGGAGGTCTGAAGCTCATTAGCCAACCAGCCTAACTGAATCAATGAGCTTAAGAAAAAATCAAAGAAAGACCCTGTCTCACAGAATCCAAAACTGGAGCGCGATCAAGGAAAGACATCAGACCTTGACCTCTAACCTCCAACCTCCGAAGACAATACACACACATTCATGGCATTCAAAAGCACAGTGTTTATGTGTGCATGTGTGTGTGTGTACATGTGTGTATATATGCAAATGTCAGTTTTTAATTTTTGTAACTAAAGCTGCTCATGATTAAGCAGGAAATGAGCCATTTACAACACCTAGAGCACATGATTTAGGCTGACATCTCAACTTCCTTGTCATGGACACTTCTCCTATAGTGTACTTTACACAATTGGGAACTGCTTATGGTTTGATTGATTAGTTAGATGATATCATGTATATGTGTTACACAGGTGGTGCTTACAGGATTAATGTGGCGCCCCCCCCCCGCCCTGTGTGTGTGTGTGTGTGTGTGTGCACATGCCCATGGGCACACACAGATGTTGTATATTGGACCATCATTTGGAGAAATGTTGTACTTTGCTATAGTGTTGTGTAATAGGCTTAATGATATTTGAAAATTCCCAAGCCAGTCATCATACTGTGATAGCTGGAAGGGGCAGACTTTGGTGGGGAAACTACATATTTTCTCACTCTAGATTGGCTTATATTTCATAACTAAACACATTATCATCTGCTTCTCTTAACCCACCCCCTACAAAGGAATTGTCAAATTATTAGAAAATAGATATAGAAAAAGGTAGTTTGCTTTCTGCCTTTGTCAAACTTTCTAGTCCCCCTCCATGCTGTTCCCTTTGGAAGTGTATTTATAGCATAGAAATCTAAGCTTCTGGACTTACCTTCGTAATTGGTCCCCATGTTGATGGCCTTATGGCACATGGGACGTCTATCAATGATCCGAGTATATTCAATTAGTTATAATGTCAAGGGCATCTTCTTGTATCCTAATTCTCTGAGAACTGCCCTTGTAAAATACATGGCAGTTCTGAATAAACCACTCTTGACTTCCTGGCCATTCTGAAACTAAGAAACTTAGACCTGACCTATTGCTTTCACATTGAAATAAATATAAGGACATTGAGTGTCCCTTGTTTAGACAAACGGTAAAATAATGCTAGGCTTCTTAATTACTTTTCCATTGTGACCTCTTTTCCTATTTTTGGACATGCATGCATTTGCATATATATGGATGTTGATATCAGTAGACCTGTCTATCAACACTGTAGATGCTATCATGAAATACCTGTGGAACTAAGGGGATGGTTCAGTAGATGAAGTGCTTGTCTTACAAGTGTAAAGGCATGAGTTTGTATTTTAAGAACACATATAAAACTGGACATAGTAGCTCATATCTATAATTTCACTGATACTGTTGCAAGGTAATGGGCAGAGACAGGGAAACTTCATAGACCAGCTATCTTGGTGTACATGGGAGTGAACAATATGGGACTGTCTGAAACAAGGTGAAAGGTGACAATGAAAACCTGAAGTTTTCTTCTGACCCCTACATGCACTTGCACTCAGTCGTATAAGTGCAAACACACAGCCATGGAAAGATTTTAAAAAATACATATAGGAGCTGGAGCAACGGTTCAGCAGTTGGGACTGCTGACTGCTTTTCCTGAGGACCTGGGTTCATTTCCTAACATCCACATGGAAGCTCACAACTGTCTGTAACTCTAATTCCAGGGGATCTGCTACCAATATACATAAAATAAAGTTAAATAAATTAACAAAAACATATAAAGGTGTGTGTGTGTGTTTTAAACACCAACAATAGTGACTTGCAAATATTAGTTTATTTTGATACATCTTATGCTATAGACACTATCCCTTCATGTTACTGATATGGGACAGTAAAACACATAAGGCCATGTATTTCGCTTGATACCAAGTGAATGACACTAACAAACAATTGAAGTGCCTGAGATGGCAGAGATGGTGGAAACTGAACTTCAGGGCCAAAGAAAAGAGAGTGGGGTCCACAGCTCTACTCACAGAACTGGTATACAGGGAGACAGGGATTCAGTTCTCATCTCAATGTTTTATAAGGACCATAGTTTGCAGTTGTTGAACATCCTGTACGTGGAAGAGATGGGGTACATCATTAAATATTCACCATTGGATGACTGTCACAATCAGTAGTTAGAGTTAACAGTCAGGAATCGAAGAGTAATACATCTAAGTCATAGATTGCAATGAGATACTGAGCTTTGATCCATCTGAGTAGTCAAGAGTTTCTAGAGTTGGGGATAAAATTCAGTGGTAGAGTAGATGACCTGGCTTCAATTTCCATCATTTCAAACAAAATAAAACTTTTAGACAATTTTAATGTATAATTAAAACTCCTTTGTAGTGTTTCAGATACCTTGGCAGCTTACATATGCAAACATTCAGATATAAACATATTTATAAGTAAGACATAGACACATGGAAAATGAGAAGAACATAGATTTTGTTTCATTGGTTATTTTGCGTTCAAACCCTCCACTCGCCACAGTTAGCATTACTCTGAGCTAACACGGAATTCAGAATTATCTGGGCATTTCTTCCTCCTAAATTAAACAATTGTGTATTCTAAGACATAGTATATTGCACTAATCATAATTGGTATTAATAATAAAATCTTGGAGCCAGGTATTGGGCCAAATGCTAAAATATTGGAGAGACAGAGGAACAAGCCACAGTCACATGTCACCTTACCAACTCTCCAGCCACCATATATTTCTTTGTCTGACCAAATTTTTTTGTCATATCAATTCCTGTTTCAAACTTCCTAGTGCTGGGATTAAAGGCATGTATGCTTCCAAGTACTGGGAGCAGAGGCAGGGAATCCCAAGGTGTGTGATTTATGGTGTGTGCCACCACCACCAGGCTCTATTTCTCTTCTGGACTAAATCAATCTCATGTAGCCCAGTGTGGTCTTGAACTCACAGAGATCCAGAAGGATCTCTCTGCTTCCCTAGTGCAGAATTGAAGGCATGTACCTCCACTGCATGACCAACCTCTGTGGCTGGCTCTGTCTTCTGATCTTCAGATAATCTTTATTAAATGCATGATATATCATCACAATAGCATATGTTTTTAAATCCCACAGATATGGGTCTCAATTTCTTTTTTCATTGAAATAAAACTCTAAAGACAGTATGCTTAAATTTCTTGAAAGAGTTCATTTAATAGATCTGGAGTGGTCTCAGCAAAATCCACAACTTAAAGATACAGTTGGATCCTTCTTTGGAAATAGATTAAACTTTCAAGAGAGAAATAGGTGACGGTCAAAGTTCATCTGCACAGAAGATTGCACCAGAAATCAACTTTAAGTTAACAATTGTAATGTGTATCTTTTAATTGTTGAATTCTGAGTTGCTTCCAAATTTCCCACTGAGTTTAATGTGTATGCAAATTACAAGGCCAAGAAATTCAAGATGCAAAAGATAGATTGTGTTTTGCAACTATCCCATAATTATTGCTTAATTTTTTAAAAGTTCTTTCTCTATGTCAGGGCATTGTTCAATTTCCTTATACTAAACAGAAGACAACTTTTGTTTAATGATCAGTATAAATCTTGGGGTGGCACTTAATTGAACACTAACTTTTTTGCTTTTGCACCAGTAAGCTACTCAGCCCCCATCTCTCTAAGGTACAGCTCTCTCCTCTCTAAGCACAACAGCTTGTCTTCTAACAGGAGCAGAAAGTCTTTTCCAAGGAACCTTTTAAGTAGCTGAGAGTTGTGCAATATTATGCAAACTCTTCAAAGAGAAAGTCAATCCTAACTCAGATATACATTTTAATATTGCAGTTCTTCTTTCTTTTTTTAAAAAGGGTTTATTTTATTTTTATTTTTGTATATCATGGGTGTTGTGTCTAAGTATAGATGAATGAAGGTCAGACTATGGCATCAGTTCCACTGAACCTGGGGTTATAGGCACTTGTAGCTCCAACACAATTTCCAGGAATCAAACTCAGGTTCTCTTCAAAGGCAGCAAGCTCTCGTAACTGCCAAGGCATCTTTCTAGTATCTAGTATTGTATTTCTTAACCATCCCAACAAAACCTACCAGTCCTCTGAACAAAGAAAGGGAAAGAAACTTTGTTGGAGAGGATAGATACTTCTTTGCTACTAAGAAGTGCTAGGGTTTAGAAAAGCATGTGTAACTGAGAATCATATGCATGTATTGTAGTTACTATAAAATAACATTTTTAAAACTATGAACATCTACAAACTAGTTAGTGTAAAATGTCCATGATGAAGCCAATGCATTTGGTACAAACTGAACCTGCAGGGAGTGGGATGAACTGGGCTTACAGAAGAGCAGAGGTGATAGACACTGGTGTCTGCTCCCTTTGATGTTCTGCTCTATAAAAAAACGCATTGCTCACTCATGTCACATGTTTGATTTTAACTTGTTTGGGGTATTTTTGTACATATAGTGAAGTCCTCAGTAAGTCTAAGAAAAATTATTTTTATAATTATTTTTTATTATTTAATAACTGAGTTAAGGCATATGGCACCAAATCAACACAAGAATATCTTACCTGACATCACAATGACTACATATGGAGAATGTAATTCACTTAATGCACTTTAGGAAAAAAAATCTATGATCATAAGTGTGCATTTCCAGCTTCCTGGCTTTATGAATAGAACTACTTGGGGGTAAGAATAAACAAGGGCCAATTCTTCCAGATCCTCATGAAAAACCACAAAGCTTTGTTTGTGGTTTGTGAGTGGACTGACTGATAGGTTTGTTGGCTTTGGGGGGGCCTATGTGATGGTCATAAAGAGAGCTAATATTCATAAGTGTGTTCACTCCCTCTCAGTTATATATGCTTTTCCTAGCACACAAACTGCTTTGGTTTTATATATACTGGGGGATACATTCTATTTATTTTGCATGTATTCTTTATTTGTATGTGGGTGTACATGTGTACAAAGATGTGTTTACATGTGTGTACTTGTGTATGTTGAGGCCATAGGTCAATTTTGGTAGCCATTTTCCAGGTACAGTCCACATTCTTTTTAAAGACAGAGTCTTAACCTGCTGACTCCACTAGGCTGACTGACCAGTGAGCCCCAGGGGTCTTCCTGTTGCTACCTCCCCAGTGCTTGACTAAGACGTGTGTTATGTGTATGCTGAGTGTTGAACTCAGCTCTTCAAGTCACTGCAAGAAGTACTTAATTGACCACACTGTCCTGTCCCTGCTAGCTGCTCGACCACACTATCCTGTCCCTGCTCGCTGCTTGACCACACTATCCTGTCCCTGCTAGCTGCTGGTTTCAGTCTTAGCCTGCCTGTTTTCTGAAGTGTATTGCCTGAAGCATCTTGATAGCATCCACAGCCAGACAAGTCTGTAAAAAGCCAGGAACCAGATGCTATCTCTCACTCACATCAGCATCAGCTATATTCATTTCATAGCAAATATAGGCAGTCTTCAGCAATCTAGTATGTATCTTATAGAGAGTGTGAGTCAGCTGGTAAAGTGTCTGTCTGGGTTTAATCCCCAGAACTACATAAAAACAGTAGGGCACAGCGATACTCAGAAGATGGTAACAAGAGAACCTCAAACTTAAGGTCATTGTCTACCGTATAGTTGAATGTCATCCTTGTCTGCATGAGATATTGTCTCTAAACAAAAAAGGAATGTGCAAACAGATATTGAAGAAATTCTCTATCTGTGACCTGATACATCGATTTTTGTTGCAAACTCTGTCTATGCCATGTTTTCCTTTAGAACAGTTAGTTTGGGTCAGTTGGCTTTGGTAGATCTTAAATGTCCTTCATAAAATTGTCAGAGTAAAATTCAGCAAAAGGAGTCATAGATAGACAGCCAGACCAGTAGAATGCTATATTATTTTGCTTCTTTGTCTCTTTTAAAACATTTTTTATTTATTTTATTATTGCATGTAGTTATATTCATGTGTGTGTGTGTGTGTATGTGTGTGTGTGTGTGTATGTGTGTTTGCACATGCATGGTATGATGTGTTCTTCTTAGAGAACCACTTGCCATCGGAAGCTCTCCTTCTACCAAGTGTGTCTTGGGGATGAAGCTAAGGCTGTCAGGTTAGGTCACAAGCACCTTTAATTGCTGATTCATCTCCCTGGTTCCACTATTATTATTATTATTATTATTATTATTATTATTATTTAAATTATGTGTGTCATGTGAAGACATTCCATCAGATACCTGATGAGATCAGAAACATCTGAAAATGAGAAAATCTTTTGCCCTAGTGAAAAGTCCACAGGCCTTTTGAGAAACCCTGCAGATCACTACCACATGGTCCTAAGAGCCTATTGACTCTGGGCTGAGCACAAGAGAAGATTGATCAATCCAGCAGGCTCACATTAATTGTGAAATAGAAAGGAATGCTGCGATCAATGGTGGGGATGAAAGTCCGCCCGACGTTGCCACATCCAGCTAATCCGATAATGAAGAAGCTGATGTATAGCATATTGGAATTCTACCGTCTGGGCAGTTGTCACCATAAAGAATATCCTGCAATTATGGGGAAAAATTGAGCAGGCAGCAGTTGGGCCAACATAATCAGCCTGATGCCATAGTAGTTTTCCTGATTAAACACTAAATTAAGTGGCACTCTGCTCTGTAACCTGCCTGCGTTATGAAAAATAATCCAACAGCTAATGGGAAAAAGTTTGTATTTTAATCAAAGCAAACTATGAATATTAAAATATTCCTAGGCTATTTTTGTGTCGTTTAACTGTGAACATGTTTAACAATTTATAAATGGTTCTTGCCATTGGCTGCTACGAAAAAGGGTCCCATGCTATATTGGGAGGTGAGGTTCCTGTGTGAAAATCAATTAGATTTGATAGAAACTCAAAGAAATCTTAAGGGGGAAAAGGAGAGAAGGGGGGAGGGAGGGAGAGGCATGAATTAAGAGGCCCTGGGAGGATTAAAATTTAGTTAACTTCTGTAACAGTTTGCCTAAAGGCATCAACTCCATTCTTTGCTGAAAAGCACATAATCATTCCAAGAGGATAAAGCTTAATAAATCAAGAATAAGACACAGATCTCTTATACACGTACATCATAATTAAGTTCTATAGCTCAAAGCCATGGCTGACCTATCAGTACACAACAAGTTTCTCTGGAACAAGAGAGCTGCTGTTTAGAGACAGGAGAAGATGGAACATGTACTGTGAGCTTCGAACCTTCAGGGAGATGCCCTGTGTGAACCTCTATCTTAGGACACTCACTAGTGAGGTATCATGACTGCTCTGTGACTGAGATCCCTAGGAGAAAATGTTCATCTCCACTAGCATCATCCAGCCTAGTCACTAGAAGCTTAATGGGTCAATGAAGACCTGAAGTATACATACACTTGAATCCTTTTCCCTTTTAAAAGTGTATTTTTTTAATGGTTGTTCATCAATGTGCACTTGAGCATCTCCAAGCGGAGGTCAGAGTTCAACCTTAGTAATATTCTTCAATTGCTTTCTACTTTGTTATGTGAAACAGCTTCTCTTTCTGGGACCAAGGGTTTATCAGCTAAGCTAGGCTGGCTGGTGAGCCTGAGGGATCTGCCTGTCTCTCCCTCCTCAGCCCAGGGGTGATAAGGTTAGATGGCTAGCCATGCTCAGCTTCTCCTATGAGCCATAGGCATTAAACTCAGATCCTCATCCATGTACTGGAAGCCCTTGACTGACAGAGATATCTCCCTAGCCTCTTGGATCACCATTCTTAACAAAAAAGGCCCACAGCATCCTCATCTCAGTGAGAACTGAGAGAAGACTTTGGCAGGAGGAGAAATCTCCTAGCTTCCTGTATGTCTCTGTTCTTATTTCTTTATCATTAATTCAAGATAATTTATGGCCTTGCTTTTTCAATTAAAGCAAGTTCTCTTTACCTAAGGGATGGTAGTTGAAGAAAGAATACAGGCACACAAGGATTGTGTGAAGGTGAAAAGCCAAAAGCTCAGCTGGACACTTGGTGTACTCCTGCAATCCAGCTCTCCAGGGGACAAAGTGAAAGAATCAGGAGTTCAAGGCTAACCTGGGCTACATGAGACTATGTCTCAACAAGGGTCAGTTATTGCATTATCTAAGAGTCATTCAGAGATCCATTGCTCTTTCCCAGGTCTAACTTTCAGGGATATTTATGCAGGTAACCTGTGGTAGTTCTTTGATCATTCTGCAAAGCTGCAATTCCCTCATGGCTACCATTTTGCTGAAGAAAAGCTGATCCCCAAAACCTTCTTACACATCTTTTGTGACAAATGGAGTCAGCCAGAGTGTCCTTCCCCAGCGGCCGTTTACTGCTGTTGTGACCATGATGGGGGAGGGGCGTTTGTACCTTGTCAGCCTCAGCTTCCCCAGGCTTGCAGTGCATTCATTTCTGGAGTCTCACAGCATCCTCTGCCCTCCATCCAGGATGAGAATTTTCTATGTGGAGGACATTGCTACAAAATGACACATTGTCTCCTTAAACGAGTTAACTGCCTTCCTTTCATTCATCCTTGGACATGGCTTTCTCTAAGTTGACCCAGAGGTGATGTAGATCTGGGCCATGTGGTCTGAGTCAGGGATTCTAGCTCAAATCACCTCATTCACCCAGAACTCCAGAAGAAAATGTATTCAGTTGTAAATTCTAGTCATGAAATCACAAATTAAAGCAGCCTGAGAGCTCATCCAGGTCAAGATCTAGACTCACCTTCACCTTCTGTGTTGTAACATCACACCAATAACTGGAAATTTTATAAAAAAAACAAATTTGGGTATGGGTTTGACTTTTTAGAAGATAAAATTTTAGGTTCACATAGACTCATGGGTGAGGGCCTTCTGGCTCCTTCACAGCATCGCAGTGATCATGGAGGTAGCTAGTACCAGAAGGAGAAACATCAGTCATAAGAGAAAACTGGGCATCTTGATCTTCATAGGTCATCTCTATCCTGGGAGTTTACTGGATTGCTGTAGTGACCATGTTAGTCCCTTCTGATGGCAGTGCCCTCAAGGGGCTATCCATCCTCCACTATACAATTATTAAAGGGTCCTTCATCTGACCCTCACCACACTAGAGTCTAAGCTTTCAACCCGTGAACTTTGGGAAAGAACATAAGATCAACATTCTTTATTGACTTGGCTACATTTCCTTGGTTTACTGTTACATGACTGTAAGACAACAGCACATGTCCCATTCTTAGTAGCTGTGGATGAGATCACATCACTATTAGTGGACAAGGGCTGACAGTGGCGTCTGTTACACCCTGCTGCTTTTTCTTTCATAGACAAACATGATTCTTCTCTGTCCCCGTGTGATGTCTGGGGCCATGTGGGCATTTCAGAAGGCAGATGCCCTTTACTCTTCTGAACTGAACAGACTCATCTGCCTAATGGAGAAGATAGTGTATCTGTAAGGAGATAGGAACAGTGTCTTCTGGAAAATGTCCTTTACATTGGACAGTGGGATTTCCTAAACCTAAATGGCATACAGGGTAGAGTGATCATAAAGAATCTTCTTCCTTGATTTTGTCTTGTTCACCAAGTGAGTCACAAAGTCATCATCTCACACATATGGCCCAGGTCAGCCATGCTAGCTCAGATCTGGAGAAAAAGTGTAGCAATCCTAGCACTGAAAACATTGTTGCCTTTCTAAAACAGGAGGCTGGTGGCTGACTTTGTGATACTTGGAAGCTGGTGCCAATTGGGCAAGAGGAGACACTCAATGCTTACCAATCTCAATAAAATGATGTCTTTTTGAGCATAAGGACAAGGTACTACAGATGTGGGACTTAAAGAGACAACATCTATTTTTCACAAATCAGGAAGCTTGAAGATCTGGACTTTGCAGACTGGTGCTCTTTTGCTGGCTCAGAGATGGATTACTTCTCATAAGGATGCAATTATCCTACTTAAAGTACCCTTCTTCAATTGCTTCCAGTTGGAGCTTGGACCTTAGATTATTAATACAAATTGAGGAAGGGGTTGTATTCTGCAGTTCATGGTTGCTATAAGTAGATATGTAAAGTCTTCATGAGATAGTACATGATAATATATAACTTCGCAGGGACTAAAGATACCAGTTTTACTTCACAGTTTATTCCTAATTCAGTTTTCACATTTATATTTATATTAACTGAAAGTAGGGTGCTTGACATTGTTAAATGTGCTGAATAGAGAAAGGGCTGTAGTCTTTGGGGTTCCAGATCTAATACTTGTTGGCCTTGTGATTGAGAACAAGTAACTTCTTTATGGAAACTTCAGTCCTTCAGGGTTTTTTTTTTTTTTATCAAAAAACAAAATTAAATTACTTCCAACTCATGTGGAGCTCCAAAAATATTAAGCCAGTTGAGGTGTGTTGAGGACCTTCCTGTGTGTTGCTTATCATGTATGCATAGCCAATAAGATTCATGCTGTCACTGTAGAAAGCCTTTCAAAAGATCATGCAGCAATTACCTGATGCAGTTGGAAAAAAAAGATGCAAACAATATTTGCAGTAGTCAAGGTGTGCTACTCACCATCCACAGGGCAAAGGGTAGCACCAAAGATAAGGGATTACCTTGTCCAGAATGTTGACAGTGTTGAAGTGAAGAAACCCTGGTGTGATCTTGTTCCCAACATAGCTTCTGGTGAGCCAGATATTTTAATCCAAGAATAGGAGAATGATCCTCATCAAATCTTTTATCTTCCCTACATGGGGGCTCTCTCTAAAATAAAAAAGAGGTTTCAGGAAACCGGAAATCAAGCAGGTTACAATGTGCAACTCAGTGTGTATGTTAAAATCCCTGTGAGTAGTATGCAATTTTATGGATGCAGGAATCAAATATGGAGGCTATGTGGAAAGAAGAATTAACCAGGACCCTGAAGTTGGTTGAGTAATGAAGGATTGTACAAAATAATACACAAAGTGAAGCATGTATTGGACCACACTGTGGGATATGATGCTCTCTAGGTCCTATACTTAATAAAAATAGAAGTGTTGTTTACCATCTTTTTATGTCATCATCAAACTACACATAATTTGTGGTCAGGAAGAAAGTGATATTTTCACTCATATTCAGTTACTTATCATTATGAAATGAATATTATAGTAGACATATGTACAAACCAATGACCTGGGATTGAATATCACAAACTCCTCACATAGCTAGCATGAAGCTATACATACTTTGTGATGAATAGATGAGACTATAAGCACTGTGTAAGCAGTGATGATCTGGGATTGAAAAACAGGATCCACCACTACATCTGGGAGAATTTTAGACCCACTCAGCAATGGAGGTGGTTAAGTGGTTCTCAGATTCACCTTGGCATCAGCACCACCTCATAGATCTGTAATAAGCAAAGAGAACTGAGTTCTGTTGGAAACTTGCATGATTCTAACCTCTTAACATAGCAGGCTTTAATCAGGAAGTTTTGATAAAGAGTTTTCAGGCATGCAATTTTCTAATCAAACATAAACTTACTTTTCAGGATACTTTAGTTTAAAAGTCTGTTTACATTATTCTGAATTTCTGGCTAACTGAAGAGCCTCCAAAATATTCATTTGTGATTCATTTTCTCTTATTAAGGACGCTATTTTCACAAGCAAGAAAGAACATTCATATTTGAAAGTTTCTTTGATGATTTGTGGATGTGACAAATCAAATTTTTCTTGTCTGTAATGTCTTTGTCTTCATATCTCTTCTATTCAGTCTCCACAACTAACGCTAATGCCTTTACCTTATTTAAGAAGAAAAAAAAAGGGGCTGGAGAGATGGCTCAGCGGTTGAGAGCACCGTCTGCTCTTCCAGAGGACCTGGGTTCGATTCCCAGCACCCACATGGCAGCTGACAGCTGTCTGTAGTTCCAGTTCCAGGCAGAACACCAAGGCAAATAAATAAATAAATAAAGTTTAAAAAAAAAAAAAAGAAAAAAAAATAATTCTGTAGGGAGGAAGTATAGGAGGAAGTATAGCTGAGATTTCCTCAGCTTCAATCATACTTACAGAAGAAAAAAATACCATGGTTCAGAGAAACATAAAATATATGTAAATGAAAAAGATCCAATTTATGTCTCTTTTTCCCAAGAGTTGGTGAAACAGGAAACGTTAGTACTTACTCTGCTATGCTCATAAGGCACACATGTTGCAGTCATCTGTTGCAGTTAGCTGCAAGTACATACCAGTTCTAAGATACAGGGGACTCTCTGGGTAACACAGGCTTTGATAAGTTGACTCAAAAGGTTCAGCATTGATCCTGAGGTGCCAGACAATCAATGGATCACCAGAGCCCCCAGTGCTGGAAGCCAATACCAGGTTCTTATCTCTCCCATCTGGTGAATGAAACCTACAGACAATGGGTGGCTGCAAAAGCAAAAGAAACTTATTGAACAGCAGAAGAAGAGGAAGGTGTTGTAACTTAGATTAGGGGATGAAAGAATGAAACATCACTAGATCTGTGCCAACAAGAGAGTCTCTAAGGGTGAGTGATGTTGGCAGTGTTTGGTGTGAGCTTTTAAAAGAGATTTTAAAAAGGAAGAAGACTGTATGTAGGAAGAATAGCTGTGAGCTGCTCAGTGTATTGTTGGTTGTGACTTTCCTTGAGCCTTCTGGGAACAGGATGTCTTCACCTGTGTTCAGCAAGTAGTCATTACCAAGCAACAAGCTGTCAGCTCAACAGTGGTAACCTATAGAATTCTGGGTTATGGAACTGAGTGCAAGGTAGGGCCTAAGTGACTTGGCCTGAGTTCTAGCCAGTGGATTATGGAAGTGATAATAGATGCTCCTTCTGGCAGAGACCCTGTGGCATAAGAGAAAGATATTCAGTTACTGTCATCCATACAGTCCTTAGGATTACTGTGTCAAGGCGGTCCAGTCTCCAAAAAGCTGGATCCCTGAATGGGTTATAGAGCAAAATCTGCCTCATTCTCATGAGCCATTGTCAAGCTTTTGGCACATGTAAACAGTGACCTTATGCTACATTAAAACACTGAGAATTGAGAATCACGTCGTGTGAGGACATGGACTTGTGTATGTAGATGAGTTCCAGAAAATGAATGTAATGCTTCAAAACAAAACGAACTTTATGCTTAAAATCTATAAAATGCATTTAAACGTGGACTTATGCATTACATTGTCAATCTGAAGCCAGTTAACCTTTTTGATGATAGGTAGTGCTGAAACTGATTAGCATGCTTGGGTACCTGATAGTGCATCCTCTCCTCAAGTCCTTCTACCTATATAGGCACTCTTCAGTTACTAAGGAAAGGAGTAGTCAAGTCATATGATGAAATAAGAAAGTAGACATGCTAGGATGGAAGCATGGGTTACCCATGATGCTCAGGTCTCAGTATCTACCTCCTCGGAGAGCTCTAGGATTCAATAAACAGAGACTACAATGGATTGCACATCTAGTGAGTCAGATTATTCATTGTTACTTGCTCTCCCTGGCTTGAGAGGGTTTGAGACTATCTCCTCTCTGGCTGTCCCTTGATTCCCATTTACCAGCTCTGAGTTCCCTGCTCTGCTTTCCTCAGGAGGCAAATACTTCATCTTTAATTTTCTTTCCTAGTGGACTCGACCCTACTTCGATCCTGACATTTGGCACCATCCTTCTGTTTTCTGTGTCCGTGTTGTGTCGTGTCCCCCCCAGCCCCCCGCCCCCCGTGGTTCTGTGTTGCTGTGAGCACAACTCATTTTTCAAAAGACAGATGGTGGCAACCCTGTTCTCTCTAAATAAAAAAGAAAAACAGCTGCCAAGGTGCGAACAGGAATCTTGGGCAGCAAATCCTATCTACTTCGAGTGATGGCCAAGTTTCCCTTCAGGGAAGAGGGGTATCTAAACAAAATGAGAAGCCTCGGTCAGGTTCTACCAAAACAAATACAGAGCACTGATGAATAATGGGGATTTATAGTGGACTATAGACCCAGCACCTTTCTATCTTGGAGGGTACATATTTAAATGTGGTGCTAACGGAGCTGAAATTTATAGCTCTCTAATAACGATAAAATGCCATCAGAGAATGTGATAAATCTCGGGCTGCAAACCTTAGAATGCAGGGCACACACTCACATGGGCACACACGCTTGTAAAATACAGCCGAGTGCTAAGTCAGGAGACTGGGTTTGGAAGAAGCCAATGAAACAGAGGAAGGGAAAGAAGTGTTTTATAGAGGACTGCAAATTTTTGTTTTCATGAGACTGGGGTCAAGGTACACTGTGGCCTCGGGTGGAAATGAGCATTGCTTTGTTCCATGGCTGATATATACTTGACCTTGGCGGGGAAGCTTTTCCTTCTCTGGATGCTCGATAGCTTTGCCCTTCACCTTTTCACGGCCCTGTGACAGGCTTACTTCCAAACAAATACCCAGGAATTGCAGACCTCTGGGAAAGGATCATCATCTTTTCCTTGTACCTTTTCCTTTGCTTGTTTACTTTTTATTGCCTGCTAATTTCATTCACATATATAATGTATTTTGATCAAATCAACCCCAATTTTTCTCTCCCCTCAAATATGTCTCCTGTTTTCCCCTAACCAATTTCACGGGCTCTTTTTTTTTTTTGTTTGTTTGTTTGTTTTTAACACCCTAGTGTTTATTTATTTATTTTGACCTGGACTCTTGGTGGCTTGGCAAGGAGAGAGTGAAACAAATTACCTGAGACTGGATGTTTGCCAGCTGCCTGTGAGGCGGGAGTGAGATGTGCACTCTTCCGCTCCAGGTGCAGTCCACATGCAGGGGAGGAGATGCTGCAGCCATCCAAGCTGGAGGCCTTTCTGTACATTTCTAAGCAGGTTCTGCAAGCTCCCAGAGCCTTCCTGCATGAGGCTGCAGCTGGCTCATTTATTGTGAAATAAATCCCACCTGCAAATGAGTCTCCAACCCTTCTGGAATTTTCTCCTGCTGTGTTTTGTTGTTTGTTTGTTTGTTTTCTCCCAAGAGTAACTCAAGAAAGAGCAAATTTGGGCCTTGTGGCAGAGAGTAGTAGCCTTAGAGTCTCAGAAAGATGAGTCAGGAGGATTGCAAATGCAAGACCAGCCATGGATACAGAGGGATTTCAAGAATAGTCTGGGTAATTTAATGAGACTCTGTCCTAAATACAAATGACAAAAAAAGGCTGAGGATATTGTGGAAGTTGTATGTTAGAGCTCTTGCCTAATATGTACAAGGCCTTGGATTCAAATTCTAGAAGAGATAAAGAAGATGGAAGACCTCTCTAAGTGGCTCTTATTCTAGATGTTTCTTTTTCATTTTTCTTATTGGAAGACTTCTTGACATTCCAAGTAGAACTTTTATTTTCTATAAGAAGCCCAAGTTGAAAATCTTGCTTCAGGTCATCCCCCACAAAGAGAAAGTTCTCTTTCTGGATGCTTCTTTGAATAGTGCAGTGTGGGTGTAAGGGTGTGGTTTGTGTACTCTCTTACAGTGTCCCACTTTGGAGATGTGGATGTTCATGACTCAATGACCACTGTCACCAGAGAGGGAAGCGTTCACCACTTTCTCCCTTGGCCTTTTCAGATGTGTGGGAACTGACAAAAGATGAGGGCTGTTCAGTTTGAGGAAAGCATTTATTCTTTCAGAAAGTTCCCGTGATTTCTCCATCTGCCTGGTATTATTTGCTATAAAACGATCATTGTGGAGTTCCCAGTTTCCTTGTACACTTTTCCTTTTTAAATTTTTACTTTTATTCATGTGTGTGTGTATGTGTGTGTGTGTGTGTGTGTGTGTGTGTGCATGTGCACGTGCAAGTGTACATACTGCTATGGAGATCAGAAGAGGACTAAATTCCCTGGAGCTAGAGTTTCTGATTATGAGTTGCTTCATACTGATGTTGGGAGCTGCACTGGTCCACTGCAAGATCAGCAAGCACACGTAATCACTGAGCCATCTCTCCAGCTCTTCTTTCTTCCTATCTTTTTTTATTTTTTAATACTGACAAAATTCTAGACTATAATAGCATTTGTTGCATTCACCCCATTGAGCTGTTGTTATATTGCTGCTTTAGGTAATACATAAACAAAGCCTCATATGCTGAGAAATGATGGTACTTGGGATGAAAGTAAACCAGAGTTCTCCACAAAACGGACTCGTGGTAACAGGAACACAGAGCTGTGTTTTGTGGATTTTATGAGAACAGAAGGAATCAGGAGATGGCGAGAAGGAGGGGAAAGATGAGTAGGGGATGATGTGAGAAAGGGAGGGAAGTAGAGAGACTAAGAGGATGCTGGGACACATGCAAAGAGGAAGGGAGAGAAAGGATATATAGAGGGACTCAGGCTCCTGCTGTCTCCCCTGTGTCCTAACAGCTTTGGTAGCTTTGATTAGACTCTCAGGATAACCCCGTGTGTTTCCCCGAGCTACGATCCTCTTGCCTCGATGTTGCAAGTTGAGCAGGCCATTTGATTACAGACAGGATGACATGACAAGCAGGAACGGTGTGCCTGGCTGAAAATAAACTGTATGTGGTGTGGTGAGCAGAGGTTCTCATAGGAAAGAAAAGATGGCCAGCCTCACAATGCTTAAACACTCTGCACAGCCCAGAAGCATAATGCTTAGCCCCAACCTGCCAATTCTCCAGAAACTCCCAGTTTAGTCTTTTCAGCTGTCACCACTGTGTCACTAGTGACCCACTGGCCTTCCCTCCTCTATTCCCTCATAGAGACTATGCCCTGCTCTATCTCATGTCCCACCTCCACCATCTTGGTCTGTCACCCGGGGTCAGCCCTCCCTCCCCTACATCTTAGGCTTCCAAGAGGGAAATAAGTTGCCTTTTCCCAGAAGCACCAGGGCCCCTGCTAGGACAGGAAGATGGGCCCTTCTGCCACGTGTTTCAGTAGATTTCTCCACACAAGAGACTATTTCCCACAAGCTGTCCACACTCAGGCCCAAGATGGACACAAGGGATTTCCCAGAGCTACTCTGCCTTCTCTTCTTTAATTCTAAAATTGCTTCCAAATAAACAGCATATAAAAACATAGAGTAAAAGAGAACCTGAGAAATCAAATGAAAGATAAGGTAGTCAGGGTAAGTAAACAGATATCTGAATAAATGAAATGGGACTCTGCCCATATAATCCCATTATGAAAGGTCTTGGGGGTAGAAGGAGAACATTTTCTCTCTCAGAACTGCAGGACTGCTTTCCTCATCACTAGTTGGCAGTGTGAACCTCACCAAGGGCTTCACACTTGCTGAATAAAAGAGTAAATACAAGTATGACTGAGAAGAGAGACTTCCCACCTTACAAGGCTTCCACTGAAATTTCTCTTCTTTACCAGCATGCATTCTTTTAACCACATAACTCTTAACGACTACCTACATTGTCTTGCTTTGGCCTTAATGTACATGTTCAAATGTCATTGGCTATGACAATCCAAGCCTACCTTGCCATTCTACTCCTCTAGCTACTTGGGTCCTGAAGAGTCCATCCATGTTTTGGATGTCCTCCAATAGGCCTACCTTGCCATTTTGCTCCTCTAGGTACTTGAGTCTCTCAAGAGTCCATGTTTTGGATGTCCCACAGAGACTTGCAGCTCTAAAAAAAAAAATGGATTAATGCTAATCCTCAAGTTCTGACATCTCCCCACCCCTCCCTTCTTCCAGTACTCACTCCTATTCCTCAAATATGTTGATTTGCCCTTTGGGTTAAAGCATACTGACTCCAAAGTCAAGCCAGAGAAAATGTTAACTATCTTTTTCTATGGTCAGTATCAAATATCCAGATACACAGGTCAGTTTGTCCTCCTGTGTGGAGACATGTGATGATACTCTGATTTGTGACACAAATAGATTGCTTTGATCAAATAGCAAAGACTTTATACAAATAATGAACATGCTAATAGTTCATTAAACACCACTCCGAAAGTTTCAGGAACATGTATATAACTCTTAGACACAAAAAAACCCTACTCATCTTCCAATATGATAAAATCATGGGATAGTGTTATGAAATTGTAATATGACTTATGTATGTTGTGAAATTGCCAATTTAAACTCTATGTTGTGGGTTTTTTGAGTAAGAATGGTCTTTATATACTCATATATTTGAATGTCTAGTCGCTTGGGAATGGAATTCTTTGACAGGATTAGGATTCAAAAGTGTGGCCTTGTTGAAGGAAGCATGTCAATAGGGATGGGCTTTGTGATTTCAAAAATCGTGGTGGGCTCAGGTTTTCTCTCAGCCTTCCAGCCAGGATGTAGCTCTGGGCTACAGCTACAGGACCCTGTGTGCTCCCACACACCCTGCCATGATGATAATGGACTAAACCTGTGAAAGTCAAAGTAAGCCCTCAACTAGATGCTTTCTTTTATGAATTGGTTTGGCTACCATGTCTCTTTACCACACTAGAACAGTGACTAAGCCTCTTGCTGCCATTATACCATCAATATAGCGTCTCTTATCCATATTTCTTTTTAAGTGAGAACAGTATGAGGTTGAAAGAAGCTCTCATAGTCTAGGTGGCAAAGGGAGAATTTCAATCCAGATCTATTGAAAGGAGAACATAAGCTACTGTGGACATGTGTTGCCCATGAGGTCTGTCATGTAAAAGCATGCAGGCAGACTCTCTGAGGCCAGTAGAACACTTTTGTGTGGCTCTAAAGAATTCTAAAGGAAGACTTCAGGTTTCAGAGATGTGGGAGAACACTGGGATCTGAGGTCCTGGCTCTGCTATTGGAGCCAGATGGAAGAGGTGGGAAGAGAGTGCTGAATTCTACTCAGATTCAATGGGAAGTCAAAGGACACCAGTAGCCCCAAGCTGACTTTTCCCAGTCCTCAGGCAAGCTGGGTCCCTTGGGGGTATCTATGGATTCCCTGTGTGAGGACACAAGCAGGCCGGAAGCAGTGCAGACAGGAAGCCATATGTAATTTCTGAAAGTGCTCAACCCTTATATAATCCCATGGCCATATCTGATGCTTTATACTAGGAGGTCATTGTCTTCTGATTACTTGGACAGATGGAATCAAGAGCCCAGCATTATATTTACTCCAGTGCCTATATATAAAGGCATAAAATAACATAAGTGCTATTGTTTACTGAGCCATGCACCAGGAGCCCTTTTGTTGGCAGTTGCTAGTTCTCCAAAAAATACAATCTTGTTCACTTTACATAGGATGAGTCAAAAGAACCTAGAGAGGTGAGACAACGTGTCTAAGGCTATTTTCCTAGAGGTGGTAGTGATGGCTCCAATCCCAGTCTGTCTGACATCAGCATGTTTTTCCATTAATTCCCACCACCTCTCATCAGTTCAAGGAGGCCAGATTTGAGGGCTAATGCTTCCATTTCTTTATAGCCCAGATCTTCCATGATGCAGAAATCAATTCTTATTCATTATTACTCCAGTGAAGCTCCTATTTAAAAAAAAAAATCAAGTTATATTTGTTGGAAAGTGACATTATACCTGGCACACTCTGGCTCTCATATCTAGCAAAACAAAGCAGGGAGCAGACACAAGGAAATAGGTGTCTTTTCTAGAAAGCTTTGGGTGTGTGCTTAATGCTCCTTTGGGCTGAAGAGATGACTCAGAGTGTAGGGGTGCTTGCTACCAAGCAAAATGACCTAAGTTTGATTTCCAGGAGCTATATAGTGAACAGAAGAAACTGATTCCACTATATAGTTGTTGGTAGAAATGAAAAATCAGCTGTAGAGAAGCTACTGGGACAAAAGGTTACTCTTTTTATTGTTAAGTAATATTTTATTAATTCCTTGCCAGTTTCATACAGTGCATTTTTATCATATTCACCTTGCAGATCCTTCAGCAGGATCAAAGTTGGAGAGTCTGGAAACTGAATTGGAAGTGTGAGGACTCTTGATTCTGACTTCTATATGGCCAGCTATCCACCAGCCTCCTGGGGGGACGTTTTGATCAGATAGCCACTTAAGTTTCTCCATCTTCATGATCATCACATCTTAGAAAAGGATTTAGGAAGAAAATCGTAAAACTGGGCATCTCCTAACAGCAGGCTATGGCGTGGCTCACTAAGAATGTGCTGTTAATGCATTTTAATGACATGCTTTATAATATCTTATTAAAGATTGCAAGAGCATCTAATCATCATTTAATAAATATTAATGAAGCATTTACAAATCATACCTTAATTTACAGTGTTGGCACTCATGTCCTGCCCTGGTCATCAATGCATGTGGGCACAGAGGTTACCATAATGGCACCATGCCATCCTAGTACCATAAGTGATTTTAAAATAATAATAATAGTAATTCTTGAAGTGCAGTTCAGTGCAATGAAGCTTGATACCCAAAGCAGTTTTAGCAATTATTATTCTGTTTGGGAACATTAAAACATAATCTACCATGAATTTATAATCCGTAGCTTCTCTCTCACTCACTTTTTAATAATAGGCAGTAATTATAGGCCCTCGTGCAAAACTTCCTGCAGATGTTAGAAAATCCTTGCTCATCTGGCACATGCTGGTGTGCAGGGGATTGGTTGACATTGGATGGATGCTCTGCTGCTTCTGTGTCTGATGTAGGCAGAGTTTACAGCTTGGCTGCTCAGCCCTGCCATGTGGATATAAGTAGAGCTTCCCCAGCCACTAACCCCTTAGCACTCTTCCCTGGCCTTTCTATGAGGCCCATTGTAGGGTAAGATCATGACTACCTTTTGCAGTTTATGCTGGTCTTCAGCCAGAGTGGCATTTGCATGGACTCAGAGGTCTTCTAGTTCACAGGAAGCTAGAATTGAAAACGCACTTAGAAATCGCTTCCTTCTACTTCTCCTTTCCTAGACAGCAAAATAGGCCAAGTTGGAGGAGGGGGCCCAGTGGGGGATCACACAGTAACATGGAGAAGCAGAGATGAAAACAGACCCATCCCAAGGAGTGCGACTCACAGTGTTCTCTTTTCCAAACTCTCACTTAGAAGAAATGGCACGTGGTAGTAAATTGTGAGCCTAGTGGCTCTGGCTTGAAGTGGGGGAGGGTGTTCTGGAGAATGCTCCTCCTCTTCCTCGGGAGCAGGCCGTCTAACCCTCAGGATTTAGCTGTGCTCCTGGGCAAGTGCCAAGGATAATCAGTACTAAGAGGAATTGACCAGTAGATGGCGGTGTATGGACTCAGCAGCCACGTCCTAATGCGGCCCTGGGCCTGGGATTCACAAACCCCAGCAGAAAAAATGCCCAGCTTGAAAAGAGGGCTGTGGATTCGTTTTGCTTTTGCAAAACTTGGACATAATGGGGAGCTTTCTTTTTGGTGGGAAAAGGAGAAGGAGAGAAGGAGAAACAGGAGAACCCTGCACAGCGGTTGTGTGCATGCTAGAATTGCCTGCTGTTCACACACAGGTTATGGCCATAGTTTAAAGCAGAAGAGGTGGCAGGGAACCCTTGCTGCATCGGGAGGCAGAGGACACTCATGTCACTTCTGAGCCTATGATTTCTTCTGTCCCTTCACAGTTCTGTTGCATAGACATTACTACTATGCTGTCTCAACATGTTTAATTAGTAAATTAACTTGCATGCCCTTGTTCTACACAGTTGTTTTACAGAGAGATTAAAGTGACTTCTTGAAATCGTGCCACTTAATAGAAAAAGGATGTTTAGGGTGATGCTCACATTTCCAAATCAGTTTAGCTTTTCCTCCCCCTGCTTCTGCCCCTTGCCCCTGTTATGTTTACAGATTGACACCTCTAACCACAGCATCCCAGACCTCTCACCTTCCCTGTCCTAGCAGCTGTGCTCTTTCTATGCAGAGATGGAGGAAGAGAGGTTCCAGTCCCTTGGCAGTGCCAGGCTGACCCACCAAACAGAAATGCTATCCCTGCATCCCTCAGCTGTTAAGGCCAGCACCAACTCTTTTTTTCCCCCATTACTCAAGCCTTACACTCCAGCTGATACCAAGCTCAGTTCCTCCTGGGCCTCAGAATCAGAGAAAGCTCAGGCTTGGCGCCTCTTGCTCTGGTCTTTACAGACAAATTGTGGTGTCTCCTGATTATACAGAAAGGATGCCTTACCAGATGATAAAGGTAAGTGCCTATGATGTCTCCTGGGAAGGTTGTCAGAACCCTAGCTCCTGGATTTCCTCTGACACTGATATTATCAGCCCTGGGGTCTGGAGTGAGTCTGTTTGAAGGATCTGAGCCCATGTGAGGCTCAACAGCCACAACCTCCACACTATCCCATGTTTTCCTCATCTGGGCTTTCCTGGGGATGCCTAGTAGGAGCAGGATGCTGTTTTAATTTCATGAACTCCTGTTTTCCAAGCTTTGATGACATCATAGTGCCATGAACACACTCCCTGCTTGATTGTGAGCATGAGTGTTTCCTGAAGGTGAGAGATGCATTTTACTCCATTCTCAGGCACAGGGCACCCACATCCACACACAGAGAGACACAGAGAGAGAGAGAGACACACACATTCTCTCTCTCTGTCTCTCTCTCTCTGTCTCTCTCTCTCTCTCTCTCCCCCCCCCTTCAAATATTTGCTCAGTTAATAAACAAACAATTGGCTAGACAGGACAAGTCAAGTCTCTTGATCCATTAATTGCCTTTGTTTTATTTAGCAAGCATTATATAATAATGGCTTAGGGCCAGGAACTGATTAAGAAGCTTTTGAGGCATAAACTCACACATACCTCGTAAAAACTCCATGATATGCCATCATTCATTTTCTTGCCCTGATTTCCTGATCCAGTCCTAGAAGCACATATTAGCCAAGTCAGCTTTTTGGAGTCCAGCAAGAGACCCAGCTAAGGATTTAAACCCAGCTAGTCAGATGTCATATTTGCTCCAAACTGCTCTTACAACTTCTATTGTCCCCTGGCTTATGATGCTTTTGTTTGTCTGTTTGTTGACCCAGATCACTGTATGTGGATTTACCATTCCGTGATGTAGGAAAGCACAGAGGGTAATCCTTAAAGCTGGATAGCAGGCTGGACTTTCAAAGAACACCGGGAAGACTTGTGTATGGAATAAGTGAAGAGTCGAGAATTAACCAACTGGACCCCTTCCTTCCCTTCACCTCGGCAACACAACAGAGGGCTTTCTTGGCATGAAAGGGAGAGGCGGGAGGGAGACAAGGAAAGAGATAAAGAAGGGAGGGACGAGAAAGCTCAAAGGTCAGGGGGAGATTTGAAGGAAAGAGAAAGGAGGAAGGGAAAGGGGAAGATGAGGAAGATGATGAGAAAAAAAAAAGAACCAATAAGGCCAGGAGGAAGATGAGGTGGGGAGAGAGGAAGAAGACGGAGTCGAGAGGAAGAAATAACTGGAGGGAGAAGGGAGGGGAAAGGGTTAAAGGAAATAAAGACGGATGACACGTTTTTAAAAAAGAAACAAAAGAGAGAAGGAGAAAGACCTAAGGTGGGAGAGAGAGAGAGGGACGGAAGGACACAAACACCGGAAAGGAAGGAGGAGAGGACTTGTGAGGAAGGGGGCAGGGGGGGAGGGGGAGAAAAGGGGGCAGCTGGCGAATGGAGAGTCAGTCCTGAGAAATGCCTTTGTATCTGCTGGTTCCTTGGCAAGGCTTCACTGCCTCAGAACCTGCAGAAATATTGGAAGTCAAGCTCCAATATAATAATTGGCTTACAGATCTGAAAAAGGATGGCTAGACGCTCCCATTTCCAAGATTCATTAGTGCAGTTCTTCCCATAATAGAAGGGCTTGCTCTACCTGTAAGCCATTTTCTAATCAAGCTGGCACAGAGTCCATGCTCCTGGTCCTGAGTATAAATGGGCTGCTGCAAAATTGCTCTGCCTTTGCGGAGGCCAGGAGTTGGAGGGGGTAGATGCTTTTTCTTGTTGACACTTGATCATGGACTTTGTTCCATCACAATAAAAAGCCTTCGCTTTAAATCCCACCGAGCAGGACTTTGGACTCCTGTTTGTGAGTAGTTCCCAAATCTGTATCTTTGAGGGGTTTTTTTGAAAATGTAGAATAGATGTGAATTATCACAATATGATCCACCTACAACCTTCTAGGGATGCTTTACTTGGTGATGTGAATATGAAAAAGCTGTGTTATATAAAACTTTGTGACAAACAGAGCTGGCACCCGGCAGAAGTCCTATGAGAGAATGTGTTAACATTGGTCAATCTTGAGAACAAACCCACCATCTCTCTATGTATTTTCTTGCTGTGGGGCCAAGTGTGTGATCTAAGCCATGATTCTCCCATCTGCCAAATATTGAGAGTTTAATGCAGATACACTCACACTGTCTGCAAGCTATCTTCAAGTGAACTATTCTGGTTGCTTCTAACACTAAGGAGAAAGAGAACATTCTAGAAAAAAAAAAAAAGAAAAGAAAACTTGGACGAATTAGAGCCTGAGAGATATTAGCAACTTGATGGGACAGCTTTTTAAAAAAGGTAACAGATTATGTTGGGGCACAGGGGATCCAGTCTGCAGCAAGTGAGCACATGTAGCCCAGCACAAAATCATAAGCTCACTGAGAAGATCAGTATTTTTGTGAGTGGATTTTATGCAGCCTTCTTGTGCATTTATCCAGTATAGACTTTGTAAGTAATAACTTTGTGTAGTAATACAAAGGTTGGGAACTATGCCAAGAGAAACTTAAAATTTTGTTTAAACTGTGTTCTACTATGTACCCTTGGCTGGCCCTGGAAGTTGCTATATAGATCAGGGTAGCCTTGAACTCACAGAGATCTGCCAACCTCTGCCTCCCAAATGCTGGAATTAAATGTGTGTGCTACTATACCCTGCTGAGAAACTTAATGCTTTTACCTTTCTTTGGATTTTCTCTATTTGTCCAGAACAATGTTTGGTCAGGCTGTAAGACAGATACTTTTGTAAAGGCCGCATAGTATTGATAAAGCTGCCTCAGGATAATGGTCATGTGCTGGTGGTACAGTTCAGTGGAAAAGTACTTGCTTAGCATGATTAAGGCTTTGTATTTGATGAGAATGAAGTTTCATCCCTAAACACTGGTTTACCAAGACTTGACAGTAATTGTTCTGAAATCATAGAGTGGTGTAGAAATAAGATTACCATATCTCATTGAACATGGTGGTGGGAAGCAGACATCTCCAGCCCCATGGCACAGCATGCCTAACAGTTACAGCTTCAAACTACTGAGGCTGAGAGAGCATCTTTGCCTTTCAGAAAGGATTCTTTTCCAGGCTGCTGAGACCTTCTTCCATTTGGGAGATAATGCATTTCTCAGGAGTAATGCTAACTGTGAGGAGTTCCATTTGGCAAAGATATCGACCACACAGACAGCTCACTGCACTGTCTTTCGAATGTCAAGAGACTGAGACCTGCTATCTTCAGGTGGGAATGAGTGTAGGAATGGGATGCACAAGTTCAGCACTTGAACATCCATCCATGCTGACAAGTCATGAATGCTGTATCCCTGGAGCTCCCTGCCAAATTTGCTGGCTGGTCCATGGAAGAGAGAGTCTCCTTTTGCCATATCCTCAGAGTTGGTACTGATTCTATACCATTTGGGAGGGGCTGTATGGATTTTGCAACTTTCTGAGTTTTCTGGGCCTGGTAAGTAGTAAGCTTCAATCCCTCCTTCAAGGAAGGGATGTTTGTTTTTAGAGGAAATTGTTATACAACAGGCTTCCTGCTGAGCAATACTTGGGGAAACCATCTCCATTCCTTTTGGTGGTATTTCATTGAGTACATATGACTGAGGCCATCAGCCTCTCTCTCTCTGTTGTAGGACAGGAGAACATAGATACCCTTGACTCTGAACAAATTCATCTCAGGCTGCTTTTTCTCTAGTTTAGCATGTACATGGCTGTGGGGTGGGGTGGGGTCTCAGAACCCATTCTCATTAGAACCCAGAGTTGGGTCTGAGACACTTCATAGGCAATGAACTTCAAGACAGGACCATGCTACTTATGTACAGACCAACTCTGGAGATGAAGTTCCATTGTGACACTCCTGGGATTTTCTATGCTTAAGTCCCTGCCACTTTCCTGTGCTTGCTCACCCACCATCACCCACTCTGTTGTCTAGCAGTCCATTTATCCTAGTTAAAGGGTTCTCCTGCTCCTTGTGATTATTCCTCACCATACTGATTATGTTATTCACTTGAATTAAATAAAATGCACCCTATCAAATGCACTGCACACAAAAGAATATTTATTTGAATATTAAGTACAGATAAGGCTTCCCCTGGGATTATTTCAAGAGCACATTTGCAGGATTTAATTGCAAGTTTTTCCTGCTCTCAGTTCCTTTCAGAGCACTCCTTGTGAAAATATTTTCTTTCTGAAGGTAAAACTCCACTCTGTTGGTTTATTATTATTATTGTTATTATTTTAGATCTGAAGAGCTCTCTGAGCCCCGTCATTACTTCCAGTATCTAATTAATACTGGAGATGACAAAGCAAACATCCAGCTGACCCAGATTCCTCAAGTAAATTGCCTGCAAATTACAGAAATGCCTCCTGGTTGGTTTGGAATGTTTGATATCCCCTTTTCTCTAGCAAATGTTTCTTCTGCTTAGGGTTTAAAGACCCACTCCCCCTAGAGGAACACCAAGTCAGTCTTGATGTTGGGGGGAGAAAACTGGATTTGCCAGGAGTGGAGGCTGAACTAAGAAGCAATATTGAGACTGTGGGACCTTGGGACTTCCTGCCCATGGAGGGGATGGGGAGTTTTGGAGAAGAGAGAATGACCTGATGTGGTGGGAGGGGAAAGGGACCTTGAGTAAGGATATACAAGGATAGAAAATGTGACTTCTTTTTTCATAAAAAAAAAAAGACTCCTGAAATGTTTAGGTGCCCTTCAAAAGAGCATGTATATATATGTATGACTAAGTATACACACACACACACACACACACACACACACACACACACACACACACAGAGAGAGAGAGACACAGACACACATGGTAAGGAAAACCACAATCACTTTGTGACAAGTGGAGAATTATAAGGACAGTGCTCCTCAAGCTTCCTGGGATGCTCAGCCAGGCCCCCTTCTCAAACATGGCATGCTATAATGTTCTGGAAATCAAGAACCAAAGACATCTCCAAGATGTAAAAGGTTTCTCTGAGTGCTGAAGGCAACACAGTTCAGAAAGCCAGCCAGCAGATGTCCACCTCAGGGCCCAAAACTAAAATGTCATTCATGTCCTTCCATCAGTTTCTAGAGAGCTAGTCTGCTGGGACACTATTCAGTCTTTTTCCATGGTATCACTGTAGTAGGTACATCATTTTTTTCTGCTGACATTTGTTCTAATCTATAGACATGGGCAATTAACGTGCTAGCTCACAGCTTTCTGGACTATTGACTACTTTGCAAAATGAGTGTTTCCTACTACTCTGTTTGTTGCTATACATCTCAGTACCTTTGTGGGACAAACAAATCACAACAGAAGCAAAAGTGATGCTGTTCTAATTTGATTTCTGTTGTGATAAAATATTCTGATAGAAAGTGACAGGTGATAAAGGGGTTTGGTTTCAGCTCACAGTTTCCAATTTTGGTCCATCATTGGAGGGGAAACCAAGACACTTCTAACAGCTAGCTACATTATACCCACAATGAAGAGCAGAGGGGCAGTGAATGCATGCTTATTTGATTCTTTGATTCCTTGCTAGCTTGTGCTCAGATGGGTTTCTCCACTCTTAAACAGATCTGGATCTGTTTGCCTAGGGAATAATACTGCCAACAGTGGTCTTGGCCTTTGCACATGACTTCACTTAATTAAGAAGATCCAAGAGCTCTCCCAGATTGTACACAGGCTAGCCCAATGCAGAAAATCCCTTCATCATAGCTCCCCTTCCAGGCCATGGTAGATTATACCAAACTGATGTTTAAAGCTCACTATCACAGTTACACACTGCTTACTTTCTGAAATTGCAAAGACACTAATAGAATGTATTCTCTGAACTAGGGATTTTAATTGTTATGTGCTCTTTAAATTCTAACTATTTTTCAAATAGGAGCTCATTCAAACTGTGTAATGACCTTTTGAGGAACAAGACAAACCTAGGCAGGAATTTTAGACCCTTACTTGATAAGCACTAGATTTGAGATTACAACCTGTGATTATTTTTTTAGTGTTGATTCTGATCACTTAAGATGTTTGGTACATGCCTGCCTACTAATATGATCAAGATGTTTGCCTATAGAAGCCATGGCCTGTGGCTCTATAAAGAATTTAATTAGGAAGCAGATTATAAAATGATTAACTCTGATAGCAATTATCACTATCACTAGCACATTGCAACATTCAGAGAAAGGAGCAAACAAACAAATAACAACAAAAACTAGTCCAGTTAATGTATCTTAAACTGAAACTGTCTAGAGAACCTACATTCTACCATAACAGATAAATGTAAATGATATGCAAATAGCCCACCTGTCCAACCTGACTTTTTCCCAGCTCTAAAAGTAGGCAAGGAGCATGATGGGAAATATAAATTGTGATATTCATGCTACATGAACGCTGCTCTCTGGCTGTGGGGTAATGATGGTCTCGGGAGACTGGTCCAGGGAAATCTGCCAAAGCCTTTTAGTTCTGCAGGAGATTTTCATGAGTATTGTTTGAATATTCTTGGACTGTGCAAATGGCAGGGGTAAAGCTTAGAGGAGCAATTATAACCCTTGATTATGAGGGCAAGGCAAAGCAATTGTGTCTGCCACCTAAACAAACAGAAATCACCTTTGTCATGAAGACAAGCGTTTGTGCCAACCCTCCTCTGCCTCGGTTCACAAAAATACCTTATTATATCTACAGAATAAAAGTACGCCTGGGGTGATAGTTTATTATTAGAATAAATAATAGGCAATATGTTTCCCTCACCTTGAAAGTGATCTGATGCAGAGACATTCTCTACCTTGGCTGGTGAAGATGTTTACAGGTCACACCAGCCTGGAGCTGCACTTTTGTTCCAAGACCAATATGCAGCCTTCAATTCAGAACCCCAAGAGGAGCGTGTTGGCTGAGGGTGAATCAAACTCTCATTCCTGGTAGCTTGAAGAAACTACCTTTGACTTAGGGTTTTCTTTTTCATCTTTCTTCCTTGTCAGATTTATTTCAGACCTGGAATGCTTAACTGTGGGACCACGTAGCAAATAAGTGCATGGGAGGGTAAACATTATCAGAAGGAACTGGTTCAAATAATATGCTCTTAAAAACCTGTGAGCTGATGGTCTTTTGAATTCTAGGAGTGTCCTAACCTCTAGAATCCCTTATATACATAAAGTATAATTGACTCTGTTTGATGACTTAATATTCAGAATTAAGAATGACCCAAACTACCCATGGATGCCTCTTCCCTTTTTATATAAGTACCACAAGCATCCAGTCACAACATGCATTAAAGTGTCAAGAACATTGAAGTGCCATGAGCATCCAGATTCTCTTGCTGCCTTCCAGATACCTCACCTATAACCTAGATTTTGTTTCTTCCTCACACAGTACTTGATCATGCCATGCTCCTTTCTCTTTCTCCTCCACTGGCTCTATTTTCCCAGCCAAATCACACAAGGTTTCAGTATCACAATCTACTTTCCCTCATTGCTAAAATGGAAATAACATAGGAAAGCTGAGCGGTGCCCCTTTCCTACATTGTACTTTATGAGCCAGAATTGAGTTAATTCATGGTGGTTGACTGGACTCATTGTTGTTGCCTGATGTTTTCATTTCTTTTTAATTGATTATTTCTAACTCTCTGTTCTGAATCCTAAGCATTGAAGACTATTAAAGTTTCCATCCTCAAAATAAAAATAAACAGTCATCAGAGTAAATGATGGAATCTCAATTTGCTGGCCAGTCACAAACAATCTTGTCTTTTTGTAGTCAGAAGACACACTACCTAGTTGAATATATTTTTTAAAGCAAAGATTTGATTACAACCCATGATGATCTTTACTCTGTTCAGGGGTTTTGAATCTTCATATACTCGAGTATTTAAAAAACATTCCACCCAATTCCTCAGAAGTTAGACAGAAAAAAATGAACTCCTTTAGTTTGATGTTAGCTTGGAATAGTTCAGTTTATTTTCATACTAAAGGGAATCCATGAGGGCTAGAGAGATGACTCACTAGGTAAGACAATTAGTGGTGCAAGCATGAGGACCCAGGTTCTACTTCCATCACTCCCACAAAAACCTGGGTGTGACCAGACATGTGCCTGTAACCCCAACAGAATAGTTAATGGAGATGACAGAGGATTGCAGCCACCAGCTTGGTTCCGGTTTTAATGAGAGGCCCTGTCTCAAGGAAATGAGGACTCTGGTCTTTGCATATATGTTCATAAGTGTGGATATACCAAAGGTCTCATCCAACATTCTTTGACTATCTTAGATTTTCAGAATGGAGTCTTGTGAACCCCTCCCCCATCTGTTGAGTCTCTCAAGTTTGTGCAGGCACTATGTACTCGACCAGAGCTGTTTTGTGTTTGTGAGTGTGATGTACACACCCTGCCCATTAGACAGCTTTTTGGGACTCTCTTTATCATCATTTGGCTTTTTCCACCACCTCCCTCTAAGAGACTTTTTTGGGAGGAAGCACAGTGTTTCCTGTAGAGTGACATCCTTTTCATTAGCACTATCCTGGTGGCAGTATACCAAAATTCTGAGTATACATCTGTCAGTCAAGTTCATAGATTAACCCAAAATGCATTAAGGGAAAGTCAAAGCTTGCTGTTTACCCAAGGTCTCTTAGGACCTGCATTTACAGGGAATTCTATGTGGATTCTGAAGAATTAATAATAATTATCAAGACAGTCAGGCTGAAAAATGCACAGAGCCTCTCATTGATTTGACTTATCGAGTATTGCGTTGTTCATTCTTTGCTGCCTCCCTTAAAAATGATTTGCTATTGTTCTTAAAACTGGACTCTCCAACATCTTGTATTACAAACAAGGGAACAGGCATCTCGATTTGTCCTTTCATTTACCCCATGTCATCTTATCTCATCTGACTTGTGCTTTCACGGGGCAAGCAGATCTACCCCATTTCCTCTTACATTTGACTCTTCTCTCTCACTCAATTACTGCATGTCCATAATCCCCCTGAGCTATTCATTCAATTTCTTCTCTCCTGAATATTATTTGTATTATTCCCCTGTGTCATGAAAAAGAACCCAGAAAAACACAGATGCATTCTTCAGCTCTCTGAGGCTAGGATGTCACTTTTATTATGTGCCCTGAGGTCTATCCTAAATTTACTCTGGCAAATGCTTTATGTTATAAAAATTGTTGATTCCTATATTTTTGAAGGAAATGGGAAGATCTTGTAGTGTGACCATGTCTGTATGCATGAGAGAGAGAGAGAGAGAGAGAGAGAGAGAGAGAGAGAGAGAGAGAGGCAATCTCATTCTGTAGACCAGGCTGCCTGTGGCCTTGTGTTCTTCTTGCCTTTTTTTCCCAAGTGCTGGGATTGCAGACATATGCCACCGTGCTAGATCCCTGCAGACCTAACCATTGCTTTCCCACTGCCTAGAACAGTAGCACCTGGAAGATGCTCAAAGTCTTTGCAGGAGTAAATGGATAGATATATAGGTAGATTCTAAACATCATCCTCCAGAAGAGGGAAGCCCTAAGACTTGGTTCTCGGTCCTCATCTTTACAGAACTAGTCTGATGAGCGCCATGGATGGAGAGAAAGGGAGGGGATACTGCCAATAGGATCAAGTAAAACTAGGAAGGACTTGGAGAGAAAATTCAAAGCATATGAAAGGGAACTCTTGAATACTGCCAGTGGGAAGTGAACCACCAGCCCAGCCACTATGGAAATTTTTCATTCAACTACTAATAGATCTGATATCATTATGGTGTGGTATGAATCCATTACATCATTGGTGGGTATTTCCTTAAAGTTCTCTAGACAATGTATATCACAGGTACTTTTGCATCCATGTTTATGTTTGTAGCCCCATTTACCAAAGATAAGTTCTGGAATAAACTTTGGTTTCACAAACAGGGAACCTACTGAGGAAAATGTGGTCAGTGCATAATGTAGCACAACAAAGAATGAAACTGTGTCTTTTTCAGGAGAATGGGTATAAACCTAAACCAGCCTCAAAAAGGAAAAGAGCTTATGTTTCCTTTTATTAGGCAAATACTAGACTTTTTTGTACAAATATATAAAACCATACAGCTGTTTGGCACTTAACAAGAAGTAAAAGCATCCAGAGAACTAGTGGAAAGAGAAAGAAAGAAGACAGTATGTATGGGTGCATAGTCCATGGTCTGAATATATTATATACTTGCATGAAAATGTTGTTTTGAATCCATGTAACATGCACAGTGAATATATGGAGAAAGAGGGAGACAAGTGAATGCACACACAAACACACACACACACACACACACACACACAAACACAAGTGGGGTTGGGAAAAGCTGAGCTGAGAATGGCCTTGCTGCCTAGCTGAAGATAGACACTGGAGAAAGATGAATTTGAGCTATTAAACAGCCCATACGATCAGAAGAGAGAAGGCCGCATGCACTGGTTTATTGCCTCGGTTCTGACCTTTCATAAGCGCTTACTTGGCAGCCCTATTGAGAGTGGTATTTGATTCTGGAAGCATCTTAAAGGAGCAACACCCGACCTTCCACTTTCCTTTTTTCATTTAGGCCATAAAATATATTGGCTTTGTGCATTACTGCCAAGGGAAGAAAAAAATGTCATGCGTTAGTTTCCAAATGAAATGACATTTAGTAAAGTGTACATTTAAGGTATTTTTCAGGGCTAGCTTTTTTCAGACTCCAGAATAAGGGTCTGTCTTCATTCTCCAAGTGATGGAAATAATGTAGCACAACAAAGGATGAAAGTGTGTCTTTTTCAGGAGAATGGGTATAAACCTAAACCAGCCTCAAAAAGGAAAAGAGCTTGTGTTTCCTTTTATTAGGCATGTGACTTTTGTTTCTCTTAAACATCCTGTCATGTTATAGGGAAACTGTGTGTACACGTGAGTATGGAAACCAGATATCCACTTCAGGTCTCATTCTTTAGGTGGTGTCTGCCTTGCTTTCTGAGATCAGGCTCCTTATTGGTTTGGAGCTCATCAAGTATTCTAAGAAGCTGGCAAATAAGGCCGAGGAATCCATCTGTCTGTGCCTCCGTGGCACTGGGATTGCATGACTGTCCTGTCTCGCCTAGCTTTTAAAAGTGAAAATATAGGTTATGAAACTTGAACTCATATCCTGATGCTTGTGAGTGAAGCACTTTTCCAGACAAGATGCCTCTCCAGCTCTATAGGAAAAATAAGAGCCTCAGTAAGTCTTGCAATAACTTCATGATCCCTCTGAACACTCTTTTGTTTTGGTTGGGCATTTTATGATCAGTACAGTTGTAAAAGAGACACAGCTGAGATTTAGGTGCTCTGGCAGGATTGGATCTTGATCCTTAGGAAGGAAAGAAAGAACAAATCATGTATTTGTTCTCAATGCTCAAAACACAGGAAAAAGAGGTCCCCAGTACCTCTTCATACATGTCCAAGATACAAGTAGATTGACTCTTGCACTTCTACTAATTTCTATGGAAAGGCACAATTGATGGATGTAGAGCATCCTGGGTAGTGGTTGAGTAGAGTAGGTGAGACTTAGAGAATTGGTCTTAATGAAGAGAAATGGGATTTGGTTGCCAAGCTGTAGCTAGAACAAATGAATTCTTGAAGGATGATTTAAACAAAGTAAACCATACTGTACTTACTCAAGAGAAAATTTATGCTGGCTGCTTTTTTCCTCTCAGGTCTTTTTCTTTAGTAACCTCATCTAATCAGTAGGGTTTTTTACATTGCTGTTGTTGAATTATGCCTTTGATAGGTTCTATAGCAAGAACACTATGATATAACTCCATCTAGCATAGTATAGGCCAGCATCTGCCTGGCAGACTTTTGTTATTTGTTAAAGACAGAACATGAAGTTTCTAGTCCTGTTATATAGCATTGCATTTAATTAGTGCAGATGAAAGCCGGCTCTAGTAATGCAAAATTGTACAAAAGACACCTATGCTTTTATAACTCTGATATGAAGATATTTTCTGATTATGAATGTGCCTCCTGTCACAGAGGATAATTTGAGAACCGTACACCAACATTAAGAAGAAAGTATTAGGACCTCTTTCATTGTGCTAACCATTTCATTTTATGGTCTTCATTTGCAAGATGTGATCTATTCTAAGTTAATTTTTGTATAAAGTATGCGGTTTGGGTTGGAGTCCCTTTGTGTATGTATATAGTTACGACTGTGTCTGCACATCCAATTATTCTAAAATCATTTATTTAGTATATATTACTTTTTTAGTTTCATTTTATTAGATAGGGTATGCCTGGGACACTATAGTTTGTTTTTAAGACTCTAATGATTATGATACATACGTATCACTTATTCTACAGAGAATCAATGTTTTACCACTTCATGTGAGTGTAGGAACCTAAACACCCACCTCAATTAGCTTGATTATGATGATGATTATTCCTCACTGTTTATATACAACAACCATCAATGATGTTGGCTAATTTTATCTCACCAGTGATGGGGACTAGGGACTGCTTTCTATCAGCATCACACTGTCTTCTCTCTGCATTTAGCTGACAGAATAGAAGAGCTATACATTAAAAAGTTCACTCGAAACTTCATTTCCTAAGTTAAAGCCATTAAACACATCTCAATGACCTCAAAAGGAGCAGACTTGGGTTTCACTTTAATTTTTAATTTTTCTTCATGTGTATGTGTGTGCTCTGGGTTGGTGTTTGCCTCCTGGGTGCAAGTGCCTGAGGAAGCCAGAGGATGGTGCTGGATCCCTGTGGAGTTGTTGTCAGTGGTTGTGAGGCACGTGACATGGGTATTTGGAACATTCCTGGGATCCTTTGCAAGAGCTCCAAGCATACTTGACCATGAACTGTCTCCCCAGCCCCCAGACTTGTGTTTCCGTGTATGTTTGTGGAAGACTTTCCTCTTTCAGACATCTTCCTAAGTTTTTGTTTCACATTTCCTTTCGGTTGGCTTTCCTCTTTGGAAAACTTGTTTTCTGTAACAAATGTTTGAGAGCATATCTGTTGGCAATGATATTTTTAGGTACTTTCATGTTTCATCTTTGTTTATGTTTATATTTCTGAAGATGGAATGTAGGGCCTCATACATGCTAGGTAAGAGTCCTACCACTGAACCTAGGTGTGTGTGTGTGTGTGTGTGTGTGTGTGTGTGTGTGTGTCCTAGAGGCCAGAGGAGAATGTGAAGAGTCTTACTCCATTTTGTCTATCACTCTTGCCCTTATTTCCTAGAAGCATGATCTCTCCCTGAATACGAAGCTAGCCTTGTACCCATCAAGCCCCAGCCATCCTCTAGCCTCCCTTAGCAACAATGCTGGCAGTATATGCACACACAGTCACACAAAGGTTATGTGAGTGTTAAGGATCTCAGATCAAGTTTTCATGAATGTGCAGCAAGGACTTTATTCATCACTGTAATTTAGAGGGGGGGAGGAAGAGAGAGAAAGAGAGATTTTCCATACTGTATATTCTGATGATTGTGGTTCCCCTTTTCCCAATCCCCCCCATATCCTCCCCACTTCTTCATCCATCCATTCAAATCCATACTCTTTCTTTCTCTCATTAAAATGCAATTCGTATCTAAAAAGGTAATAAAATAAAATAAAAATAAGAAAACCAGAATAGGATGAAATAAACAAACATAAAAAAAGAGCTAAAGAAACAGCACAAGAAATACACACAGATACCAAGACACACACATTTACACACACAGATGCCTAGGCACACACATTTACACACACACAGATGCCAAGGCACACATATTTACACACACAGATGCCAAGGCACACACATTTACACACACAGATGCCAAGACATACACATTTATATGCACAGATGCCAAGACACACACATTTGCACTCATAGATGCCAACACACACATTTGCACACACAGAAAACCCATAGCAACAAAACTGGAAACTGTAATATATAAGCAACAGATCTGTAAGGGAGAGAACAAAGCAAAACCTAGACAAAGCAGGATTTTTAAAAAAGCCTCCACAGCATTGGAAGACAAAACCCTCCAAAATTACCATTGACTTAATTTTGGGTTAGCTATTTACTGCTGGATGTGGGGCCTACTCTGAATGGTGATTTGGATACCCAGTGAGGCTCCATGAAGAAAACTAGATTTGCTTTGTGAGTGCCTATCAATGGAGATAGGTTCTGGGTTAGGGATAGGCATATCTACTCCTCAGCACTTGAGACCACGTCTGGCTTAGACTTGTGCAGGGTGTGGTGTTGCAGTCTTTGTGTCTTTTGTGTATAGATTCTGTGACCCCTCCTACTGCACCACTTCAAGCAATTTTGACAAACACATACACACACACACATATACACATACACATATATATATGTATACTATTTATATATATGTAGACACACACACATATATGTGGTATGGATTATTTTGGGTTTACCTCCTTGGTATTTAACAATCTTCTTCAACTTGCGGGTTTAAGTGGACACTGTATATTTGTTACTTTTCTGTTGCTGTCATAAAATGCCCTGACGAAAGCAATTTAAAGAAGAAAGGATTGATTTTGGCTTACAGTTCCAGAAGGAATGGAGTCCCTGATTGCAGGGACATCATGGAAACATGAGCCTGACCAGCTAACCCCATTTCATCCACAGAAATAGGGCCCCTATCCAGAAAGCCTCCAAGGCCTTCCTGGTTTGTGCTTCCTCAAGTGACACTCCACTTCTCAAAGGCTCCATAACCTTCCTAAACAGTGGCATCATCTGGGGACCAAGTGTTCAATCAAATGAGCCTACTGGGGACATTTCATATCAAACTACAAAGGGAAGCCTGTTGGAGGAGGTGTAGGCTACCTCTTAGGAGCATAGCCTTTGGAATCATGAAAACAGGATCCTTTAGCTATGTATTAGGCAGCCTTTGTCATCCCCATGACTCGCACCCAACACAGCCTGGGTTGCCCAGAAGGAGACTGTCTTGGGAAGGAATGATGGGGATGGAAGGAGAAGAGGAACGTGGATCTCCACTTTCTGAGGTTAAGATTCCTCAAGATAAACCTAGAGAACTTCTCCTAAGACATGTCTGTCTGTCTGTCCATGGGCAAACACTTCTGAGCTCCTAACTGTTTTGGCTCGACTGCCAAGAGAGAGTGAGGTTGGAGAGGATTTCTGATTCAGATCCTGGATCTCATTCTACGTATGTCTTCTCAGAAACTGGAGCTTCCTTCATCAGTATGATCTCTTTCTCTCTCTGCTATTAAACGGAAAGCCCGCATCCACAGAGCAGTCACCCAGTATCATTTTTCCTCTTCAGGTTCACCTACATCCTGCTTCTCTTCTGCTTGTAGATTTTTCACTTTTTCTTCCTAAAGATTTATGGAGATATATCTGCCCTCATCCAAAGAGCATATTTTAAGTGTAATTCAACGTGAAATTTTCTATTTATTACTCTGGCTACACCCTTTCACTTTTTAATAATTTGGAAATTTTTTCTTGTAGATCCTTTTTTTAGTAAAAAAAATTTATTTTAAAAATTAAGGAAAATTATTTTTTCCTCTAATGATTAATTAAGCTATATTTTTGGCAGATAGTAAGAACCATAACATTTGTGCATTTTTGAAACTTTTTTCTTATAAACTGAAGTGGGTTTTTGGCTTATTTCCCATACCTGTTTGTCAGAACTGTGATTCTAAGTTCTGTGTGTTATGTTATTGCTCAGAATTTCTGATTTATATTTAATTTTTCCATTGTCATACATTATATTGTTATATATTTATCTCTCAAAATAATATTGTGGTTAATTAACACCTACACATGAATTACTTTCCCTCCTTTCTTCCTTCATTCCTTTCTTTCTTTCTTCCTTCCTTCCTCTCTTCCTTTCTTTCTGTCTGTCTGTCTGCCCAATCCGTGGATACTAAGAGCTGAACCCAGGGACCAGGCATGAGACTAGCACTCTTTGGTAGAGTGCTTGCCTAGTACTAATGCATAAAGCCTAGATTGATCCCAGCACCATAGATTAGGAGGTGGATGCAGACAGATCAAGGGTTCAGAACCATCTTTGTCTACATAGCTAGTTCAAGGCTAGTCTGGAGTATGTGAGACTGTGTCAAAATAACACCAATAACAAAAAAGCAAACAGAACCAAAAGAGATCTTCCCAGGGGTAATTGTCATGGTGAAAGAGCCCACAACATCACCTCATCTAGAGGCTTCAGTGTGTCCTAAGCAAACATCCTTATTTTTGTTTTTATTTTAGAAAAAGTATAAAGAAACTTTCACTACATAACACATAAAATATACATCAAGAGTTGGAAGCTACAGCTCTCGTCCTTCAGTAAAGTTTTAAGGAACTCCCAGTACCTTGTCAAGGGCTAGGAGTTAAGAGATTTTACAGTGGTTTAAAAATAAAAATAGAAAGACACAACATAACCTGTCAATAATGCAGAACTTAGTTTAATTTTGGCCATTTGTATTAAAAGTTTATCAATCAATTTTCATCTCTGTTAAAGGACCATATAAACCAGTTTTCTTGGATGGATCCCTTTCTACATCTGCCCTCTGTGTAATCTAAATACCTCTCTGGACATTCCCTGCTAATGCATTCCAATTTGCCTATTGGATAACAGATCACATGGTCACTCCAATATAGCCTCCTTGGATAGTAAGAAAAGCACGTTGGTCAAGCTCTAATAATCCATCAGTGTATAGCTTGGAAGCAGGTCAGTGTATCTACTAGTACCTCATCTTTACAGTGCTAGTAGAAAGTAAATTTTGAGAGGCCTTATTTCTCTGCTATAAACCGTGGTCCCAAAGTCCTCCCCCCCCTGAAGTCTGTCTAACCACCATCCACAACAGTCCTTCTCACTACCATCCACACAGACCTTCTTACTACAATCCACATACAGACTGTCTCACTACCATCCTCATACATTCTGTCTCACTAACATCTCATTACTGTATTATTAAGCACTGTCTATCATCCCAATATCGCTGGATAGGGAGGTAGAAGGATCACCAATTGAAGGCCTACTTGGATGCTGTAATGTGTTCAAGGTTAGGCTGGGCCACTTGGTAACATCAGTCTCAAATTAACAAGTGAAGAGAAGAGAAGGCTAGGTGTAATTTATAGTGGAAGCCCTTTCTTAGCATCTGTGAAATACGGTGTTCAGACCTCAGTACTACACACTAACAAAAATAATAAGAGAGTACTAGATAATTAAATGGAATCTGTTTTCCAGAGCATACAGACAATATTGCCAGCACTTGACATTGGAGAAGACATTGCATTGGTTATTGTCTTATCACACTTCCCCTAATGTAAGCGAAGATCTTGTGCACCTGCTAAACAGGACTAGAAGGCTAAGGCTAAATGCACAAAGAGACCACATGCTTTTTAGACTGCCCCCATCCTCTCCTGCATTATCTCCTTAAAGATGCCATCCATCATCCCACTAATGATACTTCACCCCCTTGCAGTCTACTTCTGGATTGTACAATGTAGAATTATACAAAATAGTTGACTGTTTGAACCTAGAGAAAAGGTACTTATTACTGTGAATGCTCAGTCTTTGGTGAGCCCAGCAATCAAAAGTAACTATTTTTTTTTGTTTTTCCCCTCTTCTTTTCCTGTGCATATGTATATATGATATGGTTAGATGTGCTTGAGCAAGCATGCTTGTGTACATCAAAGCACATGTGTGCTTATGTACTCACATATGTATGGAATACCTGTGTGTGGAGATGCATATGTATGTGTCTGTGGAGCCCCATGGTTAATGTCCAGAATCTCTGTCAATCTTCCTCCTTATTCATTTTTTGAAATTTATTATGTTGCACAATGTACTGTGTGTATACATACACAGATGCATATGTAGGCATGCAATGACACACCTGCAGCTCACTAGTCAGAGTTGATTTTCTGCTCTCACCATGTGGCTACTGGAGATTGAGTTTGGGCCCCAAGGCTTGAAGGCAAGTGGCTTTATTCACTGACCCATCTCATCTCAATACACACAAGCAGCATTTACATGGGTAGCAGGGACCCTGTTGAACCACTCTCCAGCCCCATGCTTTTATGCTGCTGTTTCTGTAGAACCTTCTGACATTCTCTCCTTTTTCTCTTTTCTGCAGGTTCTGAGGCAACAGATGAATTGTGAAAGAGAGCAGCTGAGGGTAGGTACAGCCTGCTTGTAGCAAGCTTTCTGCTTCCTCTTTCAGTGCGATAAGCAAAAATGCCCTTGTCGCTTTCAAGACCTAGAGTCTAAATAACAGGCTTCATCTCAAGACGGATAGAGCTGGCAATATTTATCCCAGCTAATTTCATATTGATTGAGCTGGTAAATACAGTAGATCTTCTTTTGAAGTGCCATTATAGTATATATGGATTTTTTGATTTAGATTCGGCGATAAATACTTCTCTCGTGGAATTTGTTTGACATCATTGGACTCCTTTTATGTACAACATGAGGTCTAAGTGATCACAAAGGTCATGAGGACTCCTTGCTGCCTTCCTAGTGTGACTTCCCAGCTGTTTGCTGAGTGACTGAAAGGCACTTTTGGGATGGACTAGGTTTAGTAAGCAACACCTCCATCAAGGCCTATTTGTTTGGAATGATAATTTGAATTATCTATACATTTTGGATCTTGGTGTCATTTGTATACAAGAGAGATAAAGCCAGAATGCTGAACTTTGTAGTTTATTCTGTTGCTTAAAAAGCAAGTCTCCAGACTCAAGTGTATCAATTGCATGAAAGTTTTCCTTGGGGAAGAAGAATTTTTTTTTTTTTTCTCAGTAGCAGCATTGCGCCTTCCCTGTGTCTCGGTTGGATGCCCTTATTTGCATGTGCTTTTGTGGAATTTTATGAAATATCTAGATTCATTACCTCTGACCTCCATTTGATTCCAAAGCTTGTATTTTGGCCTTCCTTTGATGTCACTGCTGGGGACCTCTCATTCTCACTGGACCATGTGACTTGTGTTTTCAGATTGCTATGAAAACTAGTGGAATCTGTGGTTTTTTAAAACATAGCAGTGTTTGAGGTGAGGGCCTGGGGAGCGTGGTACTCCAAAGTATTTGAGTAAATAATGCAGTCAATGAATTTAATGCCTTTGCACACTGCTAGTTACATCTAAGGACATTTGCTGAACTGTAATCTCCAGGTGACAAGGACCCCTGGCATTCTTTCTATATTTTTGTTTTTGCATTTGTTATCTGCTTTCTTAAATCCTACATGGAGCCATGGATGTGCCTGTATTAAACTGAGATGGTGCCCCATGTTTTCTTTTCTTGTTATGCTTGTATTTTGTACCATCTAGGCCTCTATTAATGTTTTATCTCAGTCCACATTTCATCTAACATTAGTATAATTCCTGCAAGAAACAGACCCCAAGACATTTATTGGCTGAAGATGTGGTTCACTGGTAGATCAATGACCTGGTGTGCATAAACTCCTGCTTCACATAAACAAGGTGAGGTTGCACATACCTCTGATTCTAGCACTCAGGAGGTAGAGGTGGGAAGATAAGAAATTCAAGGTCACCATTGGCTACAAAGGGATACAAGCAAGTTTGAGGCTATCCTGTGCTCAATCTTTTTAATGACTTTTGTTCTGAGCTTCACTGAACTTTTCTCTCAGCAACCTGAATGGTGGTTTATTGTAGTAAATAATATATTGGAAGTTTGGATTTTCCTCTCCTGATTGTAAGAGGAAAACTTTCAGAAGTAAGTCATTGGTAGATACAAAGCAATGGACTCATGGCTTCAGGAGGCTTTGACACAGCCCCAGAATTCAGAGAGAGCTGACCTCTATATTGCAAATGATGTGGCCTCGGAGAATTAAGACTCTAGAAAACAAGGAAGGGCTTGTCTGCAGCTTGAGGGTTGATGATTTGATGAGGGCAATGTCCATAGGGTACAGTATAGAATCGAGCAGGGTGTTCTTTGCCGTGTGGTAAAGCTAGGTACTATATATGCTCAATTATTCAGTTGAGACTCATGTGCGACCCAAGAACACCCCCACCCCTACTCTATCCCACACTGTCATTAAAAATAACTGCTTTATTTGAGGTTATTTTTTGTCTGCTGGTTTTAGAATTTTAAATTAATTTGTGTTTAAAATCAATGATTACCATTTTGCAATTAATAAAGTGACCATTTGTACAGCCCAGCTTTAACACCAAGGTGGATGCAATAATATTTTCCCTTTCTATTTGACTCAGTATCTATTTCTTACAGGGAACCTCCTTCATGTTGTAACACACTGTTAGCTACCTCATTGTCTCCATTATGAGTATGGTTGGTCCAAGTATGAGAATGTATACATGCGAAAGCCAGGAAATAACTTTAGCTTCATTCCTCAGGTATTATTATATCTTGGGTTTTGATGTTGTTGTTTTTGTTTGGTTTTATCACTTGTTTGATGCTGAAGCAGGGTAGGCTGTCTGGCCAGCAGGTCCCAGGTATGCTCCTGTCTCTGTCTCCCAGTCACTAAGAGTACAAATACCACACCCAGCCTTTTGAATCTGGATTCTGGGGATCAAACTCAGGCCCTCATATCTGCAAGTCTTATGAATTAGCTTTTCTTTCTAGCCCTTGGATTTGTTTTAAGACAGCATCTGAGCTTATGACTCAGGTTATCCTCAAACTCCCTCTCTTCCCAAGGCAGACTTTGAACTCTTGACGGGCCTACCACCTCAGCATCAGTGTCCCTGGGACTCCCAGCATAGGTCACCAACCCTGCTCTCAATTTCCACAGTTCAGTCTTATGTGTGGACATTTTTCCTGTCTTGTCCCTTTACGCTCTCTGGCCTCCTAACTCCCTCTGTTCCAGTTGGTGGATTCAGCCTAGGTCAGCTGCATTCCATCTCCTCCATGTCTCCTTTCTCTTCTCTCCTCCTCTTTTTTATTTCCTTCTCTTCTCTTTCTGCTTCCTCCTCTTTTTCTCTCCTTCTTCTCTTTCCTTTCCCCTGTTCCTCCCTCCCCTTTCCTTTTCCAATCCTCCACCTCTTCTTCCCGCTCCTCTACTTGCTTTTGAGTGTTCATGCAAATCAAACCACTCTCTGCTTTTTTATAAACACTGTACCATCTAGGCCTCTGAGTCAATTTCACTGGGATTCTCTCAGATAATATAAGAAAACCCTCTACCAGCCTCTACCCTTGTGTCAAAGGGTTGGATATCAGAGGGCAAAGGAGACACTGACTACCTAGTATAGTGACATTTACCTTCTCAGCATGGAGACAAGAGCTGAGCAAAGGATCCTGGGAAGTATTGCCACACTGAACTTGTGGCATTGCATTTTGCACCTTGTGGTTTGCTCATCCTGTGGGATAACATTTTTAGAGAGCCAAAAACCAAGTCTTTATAAAGAGTAAAACATTTATAGAAAAACTTATTCCATTTTCAATTCTCTCCCAATCCTGTTTATGCCAATGAGGAAGTCATGGTTTAAACTAAAAGAGATTCAACAAGGCTGCAACTGTTTCTAAGCTTTCTTTATAATACAGAGGGAGTGTGCCTCAGGCTTTAAGCCTGCAGCAGCCTGAGCATCTAGGCTGACTTCAAAAGCATTGTTTGCAAAATATAGCAGTCAAGGAATTAGGGGCCTAGAGCTAGGCTCAGTGCAATAACATCTAAACTTTGTAAGGCTTGTGCACTTGTGCATTTGTGCATAGTTTTTAAATCTTCTCTAATTTTAGTTCCTTGTGTGGTCTATTGTACCTGTTTTATGAGGCCTGTCTGTGCATGTATGTATATGTGTACAAGCACAGGTGTACATGTGTGTTACTTACCTTTCTATTTGACTAAATAATTGGCAGGAAGCAATTTAAGGAAGAATTTATTTTGGCTGATGGTTCAGGAAATGTGGTCCATTTTGGCTGAAAGCATGGAGGTGGAGCTTGCTGTGTGGCCTGTTGTTAAACTTAGGTGTATCAAAAATCAGAGAGCTCTTCAGCAGGGAGTGGAGCTGGCCTTAGCTCTCAAGGGCTACCTCCCAGCAATCCACATCCTGGAAACCAGGCTCAATTTATAATAAGTACCACTTCCTCTGAGAACAGTATCAGGAGCTGGGGACCAATGATATAAGCCCCTGAACTTGTGAGGGACATTTCATAGCCTGTATGTGCACAAAGGTTAAACAGTGACTGCAATGGGGTGTCTAGCACACTATTTGCATAGAAAACATTTTTAATTGTTTTTAAATATTGCTAGTTCTGGGTTTCTTTTGTGTTTTTTCCCATAAACTTTATTTGCAGTTACTGATAATGGTTTTCTGTTTGCAGTGGCAATGCCATGCTTACTTGGTAAATGCATCCCTTTAGGTTAAAAATGAGTTGCTTTCAAGGTAAATATGAGCTACACAATGTTACTGGTTGCCCAGAGTTAGGACAAAACTGCTGCTATTTGAATGCAAATGGCTTAAGTTTTAGAAACACAGAAATCAGCATGCCGGCCTTCTGAAAGATGTCGTACAGCTTACCTACAGTATCAATATTTAATTTGCCAGTTAGAAGCAAGTTTCTCAGTTCTGCAAGACACGAGAGTGATGTGGCTTGCAGAAATGCAAATCGCTAATGATCTTCTTGGCATGAACCCATTGCCTTCATCCAGGCATCAGAGAATGAATCGTGTACACTGCCTCGAACTGAGCTATCAGAATGAGCCTCTCACCTCCCCCTTCCACTTTCAACATCCATGCATCCCCCAGTTATTCTTAAGGGAGCAAAGAAGGAACTATAAACCCCCATGACTCCTTCCAGATTTATATTTCCTTGACTGTAGTTTCTGAGTGGCTCATTGTGAGGAAGCCTGCCTCCATCCAGTTATTTATTCAGGAAATATTTTTGAGTGTGAACCAGATGCCAGTCACTGTCTGCATAGTGGAGATGTAATGCTGTAATAAAACCAATACATTTCTCATACTCTGATACCTTCCAGGCTAGTGGGAAAAGACACACATTTGTCAAATAACTCTCTCCGAAGTCCCTAGGAAACTGGCAAATATCCTCTAAGTCCATGCTACACAGAAAGGCACGGACAGAAGACTCTTTTCTTACCGATGTCCATTTATAAAACTTAGTGGATGGATAGGGAAGATACTACTCAGGACCTTTAGACATCACGATGGTGGGGCCACAACCCCCCAGGCTGTGACTGCTTTGCATGAATTTACCTTTCTTTCCACCCGCTGTGGTGTCTGCTTGCCAACAGTCGGTTGTATGCGTTCCCAGAGCTGCTTCTGCCAGCTGCGCTTGTTATTGTAATTACATTATTTAGTGCAATATTATGTAAACTGATGAAAAATGAGTGCAGTAAGAAAAAGAGCTGTTTCTATGAAAACGAAGTTAAATGCTTTGGAAACACTGTATGAAAGCAAGCCTCAAAAATTAGTTCAATTAGCTATGGGCCAGAGGACGGGAGAGTATTAGTGGGGGAGTGGGGTGGGAGGCAGAAGTCTGGGGATAGTCTGTAGCCAGAATGTCTCTGAGATGTGCCTTCCTGTTGCGATTCTACTTTAAACAAAATCAGAAGTGATGCAGTGGCCTGAGGAAATAACTCCATGGTAAAGCACTGGGCTTGCAAGTGTGAGACTCTGAGCTGGATCTCATTGGAACAAACAGCCATGCATAGGAGTTGGACACTTGTAATTCTGGTGCTAGAGGAGGATACTAGGAGCTCAGTGACCACATGTATACATACTCTCACATGTGCTCCTGCTTATACACAAACACACACATATAAAAGAACATGTCATGCAAAGTTTAGGGTCACATAGATGGGCATGGCACATATTTGAAAGGCCAGAGTGTGGCTACGGTAGCCTATTCCAAGTCATAGGGTCATGCTGGCAACTATACACCAACACCATTATATATGAAAGCAGGCATATACAAAAGGAATAGATGGCAGTGTGTTTCAATAAAACTTTATTTATAAAAAAAATAAAACAAGAGCTATGTTAGTTAGTTAATGCCTATGGAGAAAAAATGTTAGTGAGGTTTTTAAATAAAAGTTATTGAGAGGTTTTTTTTTTCTCTCTTCAGGGAAATCCTGCAAAGAAAATGCTTAAATGTAAAGAAAAGATTTATATGTATTGAATGTACATTACTAAGTTTATATTTTTTAAAATGATTATAAATTTGCTTTATAAAGTGGTCTCTTCCTTTAAAAAAACAAACAAACAACATCAACAAAAGTTTAGTAAGCTATCTTCTCCCATTCCCATACAGGAAGCTGAGACAAGGGTGTGAAACATGGAACTGTGCTTGCTTTCGTGTTTCAGCCCCAATAACTCAATACCTCATCAATCTCCCAGAGAAGGGCAAATTGATCCCAAATGACTTTGGATCTTCTACTCAGCAGTTTGTGAGACTCCACAAGAAGTGTGACATTTGCTACATATAGTGTGCTTCTGCCTAAAATCATCAAAGTGTAAATGGACACAAACTATATTCATCATATATGCATACATTTAATTTATTTGTTATTCTGTCTTTGTATACTGGATGTATATGAGCATATGCAAACACCAAGGCGTGTGTAGAGTTTAAAGAACAACTTTGGGAAGTTGATTCTCTGCTTTCACCATAGGTTCTGAGGATCAACCTTGTGGCATCAGGCTTGAACAGCATAAGTGTTAATCATTGAGACATCTTTCCTATCCAGATGTGCTTTGGAAAGTTTTAATTTCTTACTTCTTCTGACCCCTATTCTCCATATCAACATCCAAAGGATTGGCATAAGCCAGATTTCAATAAATAGCTGGGACAGGAGCAGAAATCGGGGGCAGCAGGGGATTTGCAGCATGAACATTGAGAAGAGCATACACCTGAAATCTGTATTGTTAGCACCCATAACTCTGTACAGACACCAAGTGTACATTCTTCTGTGTGTGTGTCCCTTCCTGCATACACATATACACATGCGCGTGCGTATGCACACACACACACACACACACACACACACACACACACAGGCACGCACACACACATCCTTGGCAGATATCTGTCTGCTTCAGTCTTATCCAATTAATGTTCCCATATTTGTGGTTTTCTCCAAGCAGAAGGGCTTTGTTTGTACCTATGTAATGAGCTCTTTCCTTCCAGAAACTGCATACATTCTATGCACCTGTAGCAGATCATCTCCAGAGACAGCTTCCCTACTGAGACTAGGGATCCATAACATGTAAAACTGTCTATAAATACTTTCCTTAGCAAACCTTACCCTCTTCACCCATCTTTCCACACCTCATGTGCTCCCTGACTTTGGCTAGAATATTAACTGAGTAGCACAAAAAAGTAGATCAAGAAATTCAGAAATTAGTGACAGATTTTAATTTCCCAACCTTCACTGTGGACTGGGGATAAAGAGGTCACCAGCAGCCACCTTTCTTTATCTTTTTGTGGCCATTTCAACACTGATACCTGCTGTGGGATTAGTCTGGATCATGGGGCTAGTCTGGGCTAGAAACTTCTTACTACAGATAGCCTAGGAAAACTGCAAAGTAATGCCTCTCTCCTTATCCTGTGCAATCTGCACAGCCCATTCTCCCAGTCATCATATACCTTCCCAGAACAAACTTGTTCTGTTTCTTATTTTATTATTAAATCTGTATCACACACAAAAAAACATCCAAGCAAAACCGCTAACAATGCTGACATTTCAGTTTGTCATGGATCTCTTCATTTTGTTGATTGATGCTTTAGTGAGAACTTGCCTTCCTATTCTGCTCCTTGGAGGTTGGAGTACCATTTCCTTTTGGGGATGGAGTGGGAATCCTTGCTAGAGCAGAGAATGGGAAGAAGGTATAGCTGCCCATACATTGAGAAGATCAAATGAGCCACTCAGTTTCACTGGAACTGATGTCTCCTGGCATAAAAATAATAGAGCCTAGAACTAACTCTACTTTGCTCGGGTCAGGCATGTGCCCGATCTTCCACTAGTGTTCTTGATAGCCTGGGGCCTTTAGCTGCATAGATCTGCACTTACATTCCACCTTAAACAAAGAAATGCACCATTATTCTTAGCTACTTGGTGACTCCTCTTTATGGTAAACTTCTATTCAATCATGTCCTAGAGCATATATAGGAAACAAGGCCAGGGACAAAGCCAGCCTAAACCAGTTTGAGGTACATATACAATAAGGCAAATTGTGTCATTTAGTGAACTTTTAGGGGAGAAACACCTATTTACAGTCTTATGTCTGTCTAATTGGATGGGCACATGATTAAAAGCAGATGCATCATGGGAAAGTACATGCACAGTGGGGAAAGGATTTCATAATCCCAGCTTGGACCATTAAAGCAAGAACTACCCATGCTATACCCCTTAGCAACAAGTCCTCCTTCTCCAGGACCCCATAAAAAGAAACTCTGAAGAGAAAGTAAGCATGGGTCATTACTGATGTGACCCAGCGCCTTCATGCAGGTGTGTGATCTGTTCTATCACCTGTCTCCTCAATAAATTCTCCTTTATCTTTTTCAAGCTATGTGTATTTCTTCTTGAAGCCTCAGAGAACCTGGAAGCAGAATGACCATCATTAGTAACACAATGAATCCTGATCATTTTGAACGACCCCACTGTGGCCCTCAGAAACACTAGGACAGACCTCTTTCTTTTTCTTTATGGCCTGAGATCACTCTTATTTAGGCTATGTTTGTGTATATGTGAGCACTGTGTACATTAAGCACAATAGGCAGGCTAATGATTTCTTTTCTGATTGCTGTGATGAAATGTAACTTAGAGAAGAGTTTTTGTTACTTCGTAAACTCAAGAAGGTCAAGTCAGCACAAGCGTAGCAAGGGTAGAAGGAAATCACCAATCTGTCCTCATATGCTCATAGAGTCAAGGACCCAAACCTAGGACCTGGGTCCCACAAATGGATTGTGTCTTCCCACATCAATGAACATAATCAAGATAATACCCACAATACATACACACTAGCCAAGCAAATTTAGAATCTCTCTCATTGAAACATGCTTTCCAGGTGATTCTAGATTATGGAAAGTTTGATTATTAAATCTTTTCTACCCTGAGGTAGCCAGCACCATATTGTCGATTCAGTGTCCCTTCAACTCTGCATTATGTGACGTCTTATAAGGAAGATAATAAGGATTCATCTCTAGCTGGAGATACGACCAATGTTGAACAATTGGATTCTTGCTCCTGAGCCATTGGGTAGTGAGTGCAGTAATGCAAAACAGTAATGAAATGTTGGGACTGAAAACTGGGAGTGGATTCATTTCTATGGTGGTACCCTTGTCCAACTAAGTGAAGAAGGATTCCCAGGGCTACATCCTAGATCCTCCCTGATTCCTCTCTTTATGTCTTTAAGCCTGGTTATCCAGCCAGCCATCCCTTGAGCTACCTCACATCCTTTGAATGATCTCTTTTTCTGCTGAAGTTAGTCAGAACCAGTTCCTTTTTTCCTGTGATCAAAGAATCCCTACTGATACACTGGGGAGACATGCAAAGTTGGAGAATTGCAGAGCCGAGAGTTTGGGGAAAGGTTTGCTAAAAGCTGACTCTTCATCACATCCTGCAATGCTTCCCTGATGCCTCTGAGCATTGCCAGTGCTTTGTGCTGTTGGCAGCAGGGAGGGTGGAGCTATCACTGATGCTATGCACAGGGCGGGGAGATCTGTCTATACTGACCCACTTCCATGGCAAGGAGCTGTCAGCTCACAGTCTGTACAGTGATTTGTCAACACTTATCCAAATCTACAGTGGGGTGAGAGTGTTCATGAATCCTGGAGGCTGGGGAGTTAGAGATGATTTCAGGGTCTTTAGAGCACTGTTTTTCTCTTGTTCAAGTCCAATAATGTACCCTGGTACTGTGACTACCCAATTCTTCATAGATGATGAATGGGATATATAAGATCATCATATGCCTTCTGAGAAGTTAGTATTTCTTAGATGGCCACCATTAAATACCACCTAGAATGTGTGTAAAAAGCACCATTTTCTTCGAGCCAGACTTTGACTCTGGGGACTAACTAGGAATGGACCAAGAGAACATCGATTCCTAACCTGCTTCTGAGGTGGCATATTGAGCATGAGAATTGAGAATATTGATTTTAAAACTTAGCAGGTGAAATATTTTGATGTTTTAGCATCACTCTGTAGATATTGGATTTTCATGCTGCTGTGGGCTGAGCTGTGTCTCTCTGGATTAGTTACTCTTATGTCATTGTGACCTAAATACTTGACACACAAGACTTTAAAAAGAAATGGGTTTTTTTTTTGGTTTTTTTTTTTTGTTCATTTTTAAAGAGGGATATCAGCCCATGGTTGGGGGTGGGAGGCATGGCACCACAGCTTAGTTCTTTATTGCACAAGTCCAGTAGCGATTCCTCACATGGCAGTACACCAGTAAACAGAGATTGTGGTCTTAACCAGGGATGGGTATAGCCTTTAAAGGTCCACTCCTAGTGACCTACTTTTACGGCTATGTCACATCCCCTAAAGCTTCCACAGCCTTCCATATAGCACAAACAACTGAGCACTGGATGTTTGAAACATGAGGTTTTCAGGGCATTCCAGTTTTAACAACAGCATTGCCTGAAAGTCATATAGTAATGTCAAAACCCCGAATATTCCAGAAAAGTATGGCATTTGGAGGCAAGAGTCTATTGAGGTGACTGAGACTAAGATAAAGGAGATAAAGTGAAGATATATAGGTTTGACCTAGTTCAATATGACTGGTGTCTTTATAGGAAAATATGATTGCATGACAGATGCTTATAAACACACACACACACACACACACACACACACACAGAGAGAGAGAGAGAGGACAGAATTAGAGAAACAGAGAGAAGAAAACACAGAGAGACGAGACAGAGGAGGGTTGACCATGATGTGCAGACATAGGCATGGAATCCTAGAAACCCTGTCCTTATATTTCCATTCACCATTCTTACCAAATAATTTCTTTGGTTCATATATGAGTTGTCTCATGTATTTCCTTCTGAGAACTCTAGAAAACCCATGTCTCATCTTCTGGAGGCATTAAACCAAAGAAACAAACCCTAAGAGTTTTATAGTTTGTTATTCTGTGAACTGGTATACCACCTACTTTATTGCTCTATTGCCAAGACTTCTAAAACAACTATGGGTAATAGTTTGTATGTTTGCTCACTTATCTAAATCTTAAAAAAAAAAGAAAGAGATTATTATGTTGGCTCCTAGCATTTATTTCTAGCATATAACAAGTCACATGGACTTTGTATATTTTGGATTGGTTGATGGAGGGCAGAAGATGAACGATATACTTATATGAGTGATAGGTTTGTGCTTGCTCCATCACTGGGAGGCCAATTTTACATGGAGACTCATTAATAGCCATTTCTAAATGAGAAAGCAAGTGGTATTTGGAAGTCCATATTCTAGTGTTCCATATTCCCGTTCTTGTTTCCAAAGTGAGGGTTTTGCACCTATCCAACTGTTGTATACTAGAGGTAAATTCTGCCCAGAGGGCCTCTAAAACATAATCTGAAGTACCCAGCTCATTTTCTTTCATCACTTGCCCCATGATGCCTTGAGTTCTGCTTTTGGCCTGATGAGACCCACAGGTATCTTTCTTTCAGCATCATCATTTCTGTACAGCTGTTCACTTTCTGTGTCCATCCTACAGCTTGAGACATGCATGGATTCCCTGAACCTACTTCTGGGGCAAAGTTATTGTAGATCTAAGACCTGGCCCTTCTTGTAAGTCTCTGTTCACCAACAAACAAGGGCTTAGATGATAAATCTATTAGAAAATGCTTATCTTGTAAGCAATTTTATCTCCTGGAACCCAATTTTAAGAAAGCCATGTGTGACAGTGCACACTTATAAGCCCAGCAATACTGAAGTAGGGACAAAAAGGACTCACCACAAGAAGGTCTTTGGGACTCACCAGGAAGTCAATCTAGCCTGCTTGGCAAGCTCTAGACTAGATAGAGACCTGTCACACACAAAAAATACTGATAGCAACAAAGAGGGAATAGTCACAGTTGACCTCTGGCCCTTACAGACTTGTTCCCTCACCTGTAAGCACACCAGAACACACATACATACATATATGCATACTTACATACACACACATACATATACACATAAATGCATAAGCAACTTCACAAAAAATTGATAAAAATTTACATATCCACGTGTGGCTTTTGGTGTCTTGACGTATACATCATGAAATGATTTATTTGAGCTAATTGCTATATTTCTAGATAGTAATATTAAAAATGTACTCTTTTAGGATAATAAAACCTGGCTTTCAGCCCCAATCAGAGCGCTGTTTAGCTGGAACAGTGTGTCATTGTGCAGCACGACATCCCCTAGGTGTCCTGCAAGCTCCATCCTCCTCTCTTCTCCTGTAAATTTGGCTTTTCCAGATCCCACCCAAGCTGGGTCCAGAGTAGCCAGGTTTTCTAAAGCATAGGGGAAGAGAAGCAGACAGGTGTATAGAGATCATGCAATGTTTGTCTTTCTGTGCATGGTCCTGCCCTTTGTGTTTTTTCCTACAGTGTCCCAAGTGATGTTCTACACCCAGGGCAAAATAAACAAATAACATTATACAGTTAAAGTACTCATGGGAGGCAGGGGCAAGGACATTTCTAAAATATTCCAAAGCTCTTGAAATACTTGTCCTGAGAAGTCTAAAACCTGTGATCATTGGGTATATGCACCAGACTAAGAATTTTACACATTAATAAGAAGATTTTGTTTATTCTGACTTTGTAGAAGAATAGAATGAGTGACACATTACTTATAAGAATCCTGCCTCACTGTAGTATTCTAGAGGTTTCTGGCCCCAGCCTATCCCCACAGTCCAGACCTGTCTACTGCTGCTTAGCCTCCCCCAATGACTCAGATGCTTATATTAAATACATGCTGCTTGGCCTATGGCTCAGGCATATTGCTAGCTAGCTCTTGCATCTTAATTCAACCCATTTTTATTAATCTGTCTTGCCATGTGTCCCGTGGCTTAATAATGTTTCTTTAAATCTTGCTTCTTGGGTGACTGGATCACATCTCTGTCTGGCTCTGCCCTCCTACTTTATTTATGCTCAGATTTCCCACCTGCTTCTAAGATACCCTGCCATAGGCCAAAACAGTCCCTTTATTAACCAATGGTACTCACAGCCCATATCATTGTAAGGTTTGAGTTGGAAGCCAGATCTTCTTGTTCATTTTAGAACTTTTTTACATTTATGGAACATAACTAGGCTCCCTCTGGAATACCTGAGTATCCCAGGGTCAGTATGGACCTTCATGGGGGAAAAGTCTGGAGGTAATCATGGCTGACATAAAATGAAGAAGGGAAAGAAGTTAGATGCTTACACTTTGAACCTGGAGTTAGTCCTAGAACTGAGGCCAGGTCTTCACAGATCCCAGATATCTTCAAGCTATGACAGAAATAGCCGGCCTGCTTAATTAGTTAGCTAGGAAGTTACGAAAGTGTGCATATGAGGTTCTCTAGTTTTGGGTGCTCAGGTTAATTTCTTTGACAGCCACCTTCTGGATCCTGTCTTACTTAGAGGAGGGTTTTTTTTGTTTGTTTGTTTGTTTAAAATAAAGAGATTTTTTTTCTAGACTGTTGGCTGAGATCTTACAGGTCTATGTGTTCTATTTTAAGATCTGCCTACATCAAGATCAGTCCACTGAGCAGGCAAGTAGTTGAAACAATTTTTCTTTGTATACTCGACTTTTTATATAGAAAAGGAATTACAAAGTAAAGATTCAGCACAAAGACTGGGGTAGGGCGGGATGAAGTCTAACTTCTGAGATGATGAGTCAAAGGGGCTTTTGCTTTTCTGACCAGTTACTGATTTTGAATCCAAATCATTTATGTTTCCTTCTGTGTAGACATCTATCAGAACCACACAGCAAATTTTATCTACAAAGTAGGCATTTCACCACGAAAAAGAGATATGGCAATGCCTCTTTCTGCTTCCAGAAAATAATGAGAGCCATGCCCACAAAAAAAGTCTGTTATGAGTTAGCTAGGAAAGCTAAGGTGTCAGAGGGGAGCAGCAATCCCAGGCTTGGCCAAGGGCGAATGTGAAGGCTACCTTTATAGCCTTTGCTTTCCCTGCCTGTGGCAGGCCCTGACAGCTGTTAAGGGTCTTTCATCAAAGCAGATGGCCATCTTGAAAAAGTAAAGTAGAGTTAGAAATGTTGGAATGTAACTATATCCCCAGCTACTTGACTCAGTGAGATAGAGGGATCATAAGTTCAAAGACAGCTTGGGAAAATTAGCAAAATTATGTCTCAGCATATAAAGTAAAATGTGTAGAGGATGTAATCAGGGCTCTGTACTACAGGGTTCTGTAATCACCACACTGCATTTGATGGGATGATGTCCCACTCATATACAAAGAAAACAGCTATATTGAATACATTTATATTTGCCCTGGCATCATTTCTCATTTACAGGCTTCTTTTAAGAGTACGGAAGCTCTCTTGGATAGGAAACCTGAGGACATGATTTCTAAAACCCTGTCTGCCTTGGATATAGCCTATGCAAGCATAGATAAATGCATGCTCAAGAGTTCTCTGCCGATAACAACATAGAGATTTAAATTTTCTGACAATCCTTATACTGTTATTTTCAGTGGCTTTGCAACCTTAATCATGATTGCATGTATGTTTTGACAACTTTACACCAAAGGCATGTTTTTTTAATAGATGTCTGAATTAAATATCCAGCTCTTTTCAAGTTAGCTGAGTTAACATTTAAGTGATTCTGATTAACCTGGCTGTGTTCATTTGCTCCTAAATATTCTACTGCCGAGCCATCTCCCTTTGCATAAACTGATTTGGGAGTGTAGCCCTAGGAAATATAATTTTCTAAATAGCTAAGAGCACCGTGCCCAGTGTGCTTCCTTGAGACTGAATGTGTAAGATTCAGCCTCCCTGCCTTGCTCAGCTCTCAGGTGGTACAGAGTGGAAATTGGAAGCAGACTATCACACTCTGCACTGATGGACAAAAGCAAAGCTGATGAAACAAGGGCTGTGGGGGGTGGGGCATCTGGGGTGATGACTATGAAGAAATGTGCCTGGCTCAGTTTGGAATTGGGAAAGCTTTGAGTACAGGCCATTTTGTCCACAGCAGCATGTTGTCATGCTGCCCTCTGGCTACATTTAGCAATAAGAAAATGACTCCTAATAAACACTGTAAGTCTTTGTGAGCACATCTTCCTGAAAACATGAGGAACAAGGGTCTCATCTGCTGAAGATGGCCATTCTGGAAAAATCACATGTTGGTCATCTATGTTGCTGTTCAGTTTTGAGAAACATTGAGATTTTGGAATTGCACAGTCGTTGAGTTACTCTGAAAGATTTCAACGTGTATCTAAGCATGCATCTTACTTCTGTTTCTGTTGCTGTATGTAGTCTTATGGAGGGCACTTTAGGAAAGAATGGGTTTGTTTGGCTTACAATTCCACTTTGCAGACCATCACTGAGGGTAAGACAAGGCAAGAACTCAGACATAGTTTTATCATATCCGTAGTCAAAAGCATAGAGAAACAAATAGATCCTTGCTTGGCAATTCGTCTTCTTTCAGTTAAATCTCTTTGCTTTTTTATGGTTCAAAGTTCAGCCTATAGGATGGTGCTGCCCATAGTGGAATGGATCAATTAACAACCAAGACAATACACCATACATATGTGCACAGGCCAATTTGATCTATATAAGTGAGGCTCCATTCTCAGGTATTTCTTGTCTGTGCCAACCTAGCAGTTAAAACTAGCCATCATAGCATGGTTGAGAACATGGACAATATCTTGCTTTGTAGTATGCTAGAGAGTGTCAAACATTGTAATAGTCATACAGGACACTATATGTTAAATGTGACATGAGCTCTTATGAGACCTTAAAGGAAGAGATAGTTATTCTTCCTAGCAACAGTGACTAGGGCTGTTTAATGTTTGCTAGCTTTGATGTGTTACCCTAGTTTCCAGTCGTTTTGTCTGAAAGGCTATAGTTTATATATAACTGAAAAATTTTAGTTCCACTCTATCAGGTCTCACTTACCTCTCCCTTGCATACAGAAATATTAATCTGGGTTTCTTCCTTAGTCATCTTTCTCTATAATAGAATCTAAATAAGGTGGTGTAACTAGACAGCATGACATTCTCGACCTTTCCATCTCCTTATTATCTCTCCTTCTCCTGTATTAGAGTCAACGCTCTGGATTTCCGCATGTCTATGGATTCCTTCCCATGTTTACCCTCAGGCATGCAGTTGGAATCCACATGATTGCTCAGCTTTACTCCAGCAGCTTCAAGACTATGTTATGTTTTAAAGTCATATTTTCCATTAGTAAAAACATATCCTTGACATTGCCTTGGAATGTTTCTGTTGCAGCTGGTATAATTGTTGGTAAAAACACTTCTATCTCTCTCAGCCAAGTTGTCTTGCTTTGAAGAGTAAATCATGATTGCTTGGCTTCTTTTTTCTCCTTTGCTCCAAATGACCTTTCCAAAACTCAATTAATGCTACTCTCAGTCTTCATGTGTCGGCACACTTATCACCTTTGCCACATTTACCCATACTCTGTAATTATCCAGTTCATCTCCTTGTTTGTTGGCTCATGGTCTCTGCCTCCTGTATTCACGCTCCCGTTAGAATTCATTTCATCAGCACTGAGATATGCTTGTCTTATTCATCATTTGGCTGCCTGGTGTCTGTCCCTTATTAGGAACTGAATGAATATTGGTGAATATGACTTTTAATAGTTAACACACTCTATTAGTTACTTTCTGTTGCTGTGATAAAATGCCATGTCCAAAGGAACTTAAGAGACAGAATATTTTGACTTAAGATTTCTGAGGGAGAAGAACTTATCATTGCAGGGCACGGGTATAACAGCAAGCAGCTGAGAAATTACTTTTTCTGAGACAGGGTCTCTCTATGTAGCCCTGGCTGACCTGGAACTTACTCTATAGGTCAGGCTGGCATTGAACTCAGATATTCACCTACCTGTGCCTCATAAGTGCTAGGATTATAGGAGTGTGACACTATTGCCTGGAGAAATCACATCTTTAACTCCAAACAGGAAACAGATGATGACCTGGAACTGGGGCAAGGCTTTAAACTCTCACAGCTTCTGCCTGGAGAGATGTTCTTTCAGAGAGCCTAGGTACTAATCCTTGTACCCACAAGGCAGTTAATACCTCTCTTCAGTTTGAGGGATGAGACACCCTCCTCTGTTCTCTGTGGGCACAGTACACACATAGGGCACATACATGCAATGTAGGCAAAACAAAATATATATATATAATAAAGGCTAAATCAGCTCTCAGAGTCCACTCTTAGTGATGTACTTCCTCCAGCAAGGCCACACCTGCCACATAACCTGTCTCAACAATGTCACTGCTGGAGACCAAGTCTTCAAATGTAGTCATCAGTTTCCCTGTCCTGCCAGGCTACAGCCATTTTGTCTCAAATAATCACACAAAGGCTTATTTTAATTAAGTTGTTTGCCTTTGACTTAAGCTTATTACTTGATAACTCTTACTCTTAAACTGATCCATGATTTTTATCCATATTTAGCCATGTGTCTTGGTACCATTTTCACAGTGCAGCATTCTCATTCTGCATCTCCTGGTATCTCCTTCTCACCCAGCTATTTTATTTCCTCTTTTAACATCCCTAAAGCTAGGATTAAAAGTATAGGTCACTACTACCTGACCTTCATGGCCTTGCTCCATGAATGATATTCCTCTGATATTTCAGACTAATTTTATTAAATATATAATATATCACCACATCTAAATGCTGGAACACATGTAAATGATTCTTTTTTTGAAGCTACCACATCCATTTCTGTGATATAAAAAGTACAGAAGACTTGGTTAACCTGTCCCATCAGCCACATTTGCCCCATGTTTTCAGTTTGTACAATTTTTAAATGAATTATATAAACACAATTTTTAATTTGTGTTTACAGGGTAGAAAAGTTAGACTATGTGACTAAGTTCTTATGTCCTATATCAAACCCAATGTTATAATTGTCCAGCCCTTCAAAAACTATGATGAATCCCTGTTCTACATAAAGATCCTACTGTAGGGAAGTAACACATTGGTCACATCCCAGCCCGACCATCTCCAAGAGAGCAGGAGAAAAGGCTAAGGCTAAGAGAATTAAAGAAGTGGATAGACTTTATAGTCTTGCACAACAAAACTCAGCCACCATTTGATGAAAGGCAGCACAATTCAAGCCCTCTACAACCTGCACAAGCTAGCAAACATGCTGTAGATGTCACACTCCTGGATTTCATGTACCTGTCCATTTTGGCAGCAAGCATCAGGCACCCAGCACAATAGAACAGAAACATTTGGCTGATATTATACAACAAGAGATTGGTTAACTGGAGTCTTGAGACTCCTAACTTGTGTGTTAAACTATTCCATCCAGTTTCATTGGAAGGTAAGTATGGTCATTTGTTTCCTCATTGGGAGCATGTAGTTTTGTATTGCAAGAAAAGAGATGATGTTTCAGTAGACATCGTATTGTAATAGTAAATTTCTAGCCCAGACTTTCTGGCCTGGCCATGAGATTCAAACCTACTCACAGCCCTGCTATTGCTTAGCCCCAAATAATTACACAAAGGCTTATATTATTTTCATGTTGATCTACCTATGGCTCAGAAATATTGCTAGCTAGGTCTCTTATCTTAACCCATTTCCATTGAACTGTTTAGCCATGAGGCTTGGTACTTTTGCTTGGAGCAGCATTTCAACTTCCTTCCTTCCTCTGCATCTACTGGCATCTCCAGTGGTGTTCCTAGAGTTTTCTTAGTATTTAACCCTCCACACACAAGCACTTCCTGTCTGCCTTCTGGCCAATCAGCTATTTATTAAACCAGTAGGAGGAACAAATATTTACAAAGTAACAGAATATAGTCTCACTACACCATATGACTGGCAATGCCAAAATTTTTAGTCCCTCTCTGTATAAGAAGCTATTTTTTTTATTACTTGTTAGCAAAAAGGATTATGGGTAACTCACATGTTAGAACTAAAATGTGTGAGGATTAGACATGGCACAGCTGAGGTAGGTATCAGCTCACAGCAATTGTTTTTACCTGCACAAATCCTACATAAAATCAAGCCAGTCAAATGTTCAACCCAGGTAGAGAGGGTCTCCCGAGGTTCACCCTTGTCAGAGGAGCTATTACTGGCTGTTGATGTTGAAGAAGGCAGCAAGAGCCACTCCCTTTTGGCGGCATAGCTGTTAATAGGTTGCTTATTCCTCAGTCTGTGACTACACTTTCATATGCATATGGAGCAATCTTTATTGCACTCATGGTTTATTACTAACACTTTTTGAAAGAGCACATGGAACTGGGAAGGAGGCATAGTGGGAATTAGAAGGGAAGTGGTAGTGGCTGGATGGATCAATATATATTCTAGGAATGTAGGAAACTCTAAAAGTCTAAAAAATGTTATTTTAAAAATACCTTGACTCCAACTCAAACAAAAGAATTAAAATTCATCGGGGATTTAAAGTAATTATTGCAAATGTGGACGGCCTTGTGGGGGAAGGCCAACAGTGGTTCACAGAGGAGAAATTAAAATCCAGAGTGAAACCTCCAAACTGGACCTACACTGAGATGTTGGAACTGGAGTTACAGTATATGACAAGCAAAAAGTGGAGCACTGAAAGAAGAAATCCATAAGTGTGAAGACAGAACAGAGCAGTTAAGCTGGGAGAAACAAGGAGAAAGAACACTGATATTCTCACAATGGACATTTCTGCAAATTAAAAAGTGTTGCCCCCTAATAATACATAATCACTGCAGCAAAAATTAATTGGATTTCCAAATGAAAAGGAGAGAAAAAATAAAGAGGAAAAATGTTTAAAAAATTAAGATAAAACAGCTTCTCAATTTGATAAAAATAACAACCTACCCACCAGATAATATAGCAAAATAGGCAATACACAATTTTAAAAGCCTAGTTAGGAACATTGTAAAGGGCTGTTCAGGGACTGGGCATTTAACAAATGACAAAATGCTTGCCTAACATGCACCATGCCTGAGATTTGGTCCCAACACTAGATAAAAACCATATGTGGTTGAGTAACCTGAAATCCCAGCATAGATCGGTAGCAATAGGAAGATGAGGAGACCAAGAACATCCTGTACTACACAGCAGGTCCAAGGCCAGCCTGATACACCAAAGGTTCTACCTCAAAAACAAAGTAATAGAATAACATAAGCTTAAACCCACCAATAAGAAAACAACAGAGTGAATCTTTTTTGGAAAGCATTTGTTGTCCATTCTGCAGCACTGCACTGAGCATGAATAACTGAGTCCCACACCACGAAGCATGTCCTGATAGATGTTGTAAGAGCTTACAGATGCCACACAGTAGGCTGAGAAGGGGAGTTGGAATGGAAAGTGTTGCTTCTCCTGTGGAACTGTTAGGGTTCATGAGAGGGAGAAGGGCCGAGGGAAAGAGTGCCCATAAGTAAACAAACTTCAGAAAGGGAGCCTGGAGTCAGAGCCAAGGGAGTCACCAAGACAGAGAACACACAGAGACAGTCATAGAATGGTTCTATGGGATAAGGCTGAGGACTAGTCTCACTGGGGATCCGTGAGTGGGGTTCCATTACTGTGCAGGATGGTCTGCAGGAATCATGCCTGTCTGAGGAGAACTGAGATGAGGCATACCCTGGCTGAAACCTAAGTCTTCTCTGGGCATCATCAATGAGAGTCTATGATAATCAAAGCCTACCGAAGTAGAAGTTAGTTTTTATAAGCAGTTATCTATAAAGCATTGGCCAGTTGCCACAGCATAATGAAGAAGAGAGCTTAGAAATGGGGACAAATGGAGTATTGGCATCGTTGTCAATGTGTTTTCTGCATACTCGGCTAAAAAGAGTTATAAATGACTAACAATATTTTTAAATATAGAAATTCTTTCACCCAATATCTATAATTTAGGATTATCTTAAAGAAACTTTATTTTAAAATATTGACAGTGTTTCATGTATCCCTTTCCAGGTGCTTCCTTTAAAAAAAAAAATAATGATGGAAACAAAAGAAACCTAAAACTGAAGTTTCTGGAGAAGAAATAAACACAAACCACTTGCTCTTGTCTGTCTAATATTTCTCCTCACATTTGGTCTGAGCCTGCCTCCAGCCTTACATTTCAGAGCTGAGTCTCTGAAGGCTTCCTTGTTGACATGAGTTTTGTCCAAGGGACTATCCACAAAGCACCTTTTGTTCATGGGGTTATTGTAGCCATACAAATTCACAAAAGACTTGTTCTTTGATTTCATGGCAATTTTGTTCTTGCCCAGGGCAGCAGTTACCTTTTGGGGATAGTGGTCCATTCCAGCAATCAGCCTGGAGAGAGAACATAGCTAAAGAGCAGGAGGGGGAGCTCAAGCAAGCACCAGCCTCCCTCTGCCTTTATAGAGTGGGATACAGAGTGATGAGAGCCCAGAGAATTTCTTAGGGAATGTTTCTGCAGATAGACCTATAATTTCCTACCCAGAAATTCCTTGGGGATCTTGCAGAACTTGAGCTCTGAGTAGGCTCTCTTCTGACTATGAATCACTCAACCCTCTCCTGAGAAGGAAAGGCTTTCTATGGGGTGAATTGCTTCAAAGGGTATCTGTGATCCTCCCCTTTGGACCAGCCAGTATAGATCATGTTGCAGACTGTAGTGTATCTGACATGATGAATTTTCTAAAGAGAGTCAGAATGGGAATTCCAGCCTTCTGTAGGTGGCACAGACAGTGCATATATTAGCACTGAGAGCACACAGAGTCTCAGAGATGAACTAATCTGTGAATAACTGTGCCATTTGTAACAGCGTAAACAGGGGCTTAATGGGGAGATGGTGCAGAGGAATGAGGTATTCGCAACCTGTCATCATATTAGTACGGTGATCAAATTTGTGACCAAGCTCCTGAGCAAACATTTGATATCAAGTGTGTGTCTTCCTGCTATAATTTGTGCTGTATTAGGGGCATCGTACCATATTAGTGACTTGAAAATGTTTTTAAATAGTATCTCTTGGGTTGACAGAAATGGAATGTTCTGGAGTTGTACGACTATTAGTCATATTAAACTCAGCCTGTTAGCAGCTTTCCCAGCACTGATACTTAAATGAGGTTTTAATATAAACAAAATGTACTTCTGAAATGTGCTTCCAGCTACAACCAATTTCTCCCAGTCCATTAGCTACTTTGCATTCCTTTTAAGAAATCCAAGCTTGAGCTTTTATTGAGGAGTCAAAGTATTTGTTCAATTCATTAAGTCAACTGTAGAGAAAGTAAACACAAGAGGTCAGGATGCTTCTGGAGTTAGGGTGGGACCCAGCAATCTTGCCATGAACACCACCACCATCCCTAGGAAACTCAAGCACATTTTTAAAGGTTGCCTGCCTCTACCTGTCTATATGACTTGACCAATGATGGAGGATGGTCAAGCAAAAATATACTCTTTTGATTTACCTCTTTGGAACAGAAAAGACCAATGAGGCTCAGTACCGGGTCCTCACCACACAGAGATTTATGGTACCTATGAAGCTGGCAGAGAATTGATATTGAGAAAAGATGTAATCCAGGCACAACTGGAATTGTCATATGGCAATAACACATATGTCAGTACGTCTTGTCCCAACCACTCACATGGACATAATCATAGAAGGAGTTTGTGAACCTTGTAGATAGCCAGTGGGTTAGAAATAATACCTCTGACATCTGAGCTGAGGATTGCATGAAATCTATTTGGTATTATAATAAAAACCCAGAGCCACATATTGGGAGAAAGCTGGGATATCAGAGAAACAGAGAAACAAACCATAGCCACATTTTACCCACCAACTCCTCAGGCCCGTGTTCACCAAATCCTGATTCCAAACCTCTCTCTCCTCAGCTCACCAGGAAAGTGTCCTGGAAATCTGAAAATCCTCCCTTCTCCCCCTCTGCTCAGCTATTTTATTTTCTCTTTCCACATTCCTAAAGCTAGGATTAAAGGCGTGGGCTACCACTGCCTGGCTTTCACTGCTAGGCTCTGAAGGGGCCTCTCCTCTGATATTCCACACTATTTTTATTAAATATATATCACCACAGCTGGGTGGTATAAAGTAAAGCTATGAATCTCCCACGCTAAAGAACTGAAGACTGAAGTTAAGGATTCAGCAGGCTGTGCTCTGCCTGACAGCTCCAGGCAAGGATCCTTCACAATGCTTGGAGTTTCAGATGTTGGCCATAGTCTCTGGCTCCTTTTGGACTGCCCAGATGGCATACTTCCTGTGCTGTGTTGTAACATGGTCTTTCCTCAGCAAGTCTGTAGGTCATTTTGAAGACCTCCTTCATTAAGTACATCAGTCATTAGGTCACATCCTACTGACCTCATTTTAATTTGATTGCTTTTTATAAAGACCCTGTTTCCAAATGAGGCCACATGAGGAGCATTGAGGGTTTGGGGCTAAGTCTATTCCATGGACTCCATAATATGAGCCCTTTCAGCCTGATTTCTCTTATATTTATTGCTGATTACAGTAGGGCCTGCATTGTATGCATGTGGATTCCCACTTCCAAGGAGAATTATAGCATTTATTATTTCTGATAAGTACTGAGGATATTTGGCAAAGAACTCAACTTTCTCAGAGCCATGCCACATAGCTTCAGTCTGCTTTAGGCCAAAAGAAGGAGGAATTCTGAATCCTCTGCCTGTTTAGTCATAGAAAGGGGATTTATCTCTTAAAGGATTAAAGAAAAGAAAAGGAAAAGGAAGACATACAGACTAGTACAACTGCCAGCAAATATTTGTTACATCATGTGAACACCCAACACATGTTTTACAGGTTTGTATTCTTGTCTTAGGTGATCTGGTGCTATAGAGTCATTTCTTAAAATTCTCTGTGTGTGTATGTGTGTGTGTATAAGTGTGTGTGTGTGTGTATGTGTGTGTGTGTGTGTGTGTGTGTGTGTGTGTGTGTGTGTGAGAGAGAGAGAGAGAGAGAGAGAGAGAGAGAGAGAGAGAGAGAGATTTGAGCATTCATTTTCCACCTTGTTTAAAACCAAGTCTCTGTTGCCTGCAGCTGTGTACACCAAGCTAGCTAGCCTATGTCCTTCTGGAAATTTTCTTTTTCCTTCTGGCAGCTCTGCGCATCTCATCATAGAAATACTGCCTTTACACAAATGTGTTAGTGTGCCTGGTTTTTTATGGGTTCTTGGGATTTAAACTCAGGTCTTCATTCTTGCACAGCAAATACTTTACCCACAGAACCATCTTTACATCTCCCTAGATAATGGTGACTTTTATGCTACTGTTAATATTAATATATGTACTCTATCAGACATTTACTCTGTGTTGTATGATGTGCTCCTGGGTATGCATTTGTCATGATGCCATATAGCAGTTCTAAGATATGAAAATGAGCTTTCCCCATTGTACCAGTGTTGTGCAGGGACATTCACAAACACACTCAGAACTATATAGTTTTTGGAATGTGAAGAATCATGATTTAAATCTCTGGACCCTCTTCTTTGCTCTACCCCATAAACAAAGATGCATATGTTTAGTGTTCAGCCAGGTAAGTGAACATATATTCATTATCAATCAGGCTCAGCTCCAGCTAAATCTTTCAGTTTAAAAATATGCAGAAAAATTTCCTAAGAGAATGTGAGAAAGGGCAAGAGATACTGGACACTGCAGAAAGAAGTACAGCTAACCAAGCACACAGCCACTGTACATAACTGGATTCTGATTTTACTGTCTCCCTTGTATCTCACTGTACAGCACAAGGCCCCAGGGTAGAAGAGGACTTCTACAACCCAGAGTCCTTTTAGTACCAACTTCAAGTTGTAAATATTTTGAAAATTTGTTGCCAGTATCCCATCTCCTTCTTTCCCTCTATATAAAGAAAAATAAAGTGAAATCATGAATAAGCATCCAATAAAGACCTTTGCATTAAGACAAAGTACAATGGATGTGAAAAATGAGAGTAAACTGCTGAGTGAGACAAGAGCGAGACATCTGTGTATGTAAAATGTTCCAATTATTGATATGGGTGGAGATTACAAAAGGGGTGTGTGTGTGTGAGTGTGTGTGTGTATGAAGATGAGTACTTAGAATTAGTGACATACTTGTTACTTTTTCAGAAGACCTGAGCTCCATTCCCAGTGCCCAAGTGTCCCAAATTTCCTCTAACTCCAACTCCAGATCTAATGCCCTCTCCTGGCCACTATGGGTAACTGCATGTGCTTGTATGCACACAGATAGCACACATGCATATACTTACTTAAAGAACAACAGCAACAAAGATTACTGAACCCTCTAGAATTGTGGTATGCAGAGTTGGCAGTGGGAGAGGATTGGCTGGAAATTTACCATCGCTAACTTAGTACAGATTTTGTATTTTTCAAGATGAGGACTAAGGGAGGTCTATGTGTAATGTTTCCATGAATTATACACTTAAAATGGATAGAATATTAATTTTATATAATATATACTTTACCATAATTAAAAAACAATAAAATGCACTTAGGATACTAAAAATCTAAAAACAAAAGTGGATGGGATAAAATAATATTCAGTGTTCTTTTGATTTGGAAGCCGCTGCCAGGGTAACATGACCTTATATAACTTTATGCCAAGTAAGCAAACAGTATTAGAGGTTGCTGGTTTATATTAGTCAATCATTATTGAACCCTGTTGAATAGATGGACCACTTCCTTCCAATGACTTATCCATCAGCTTCTTTTTTATTCCTAAAAATTATTGTCATGCCTCTAGCTGGGAGAGCTACAGTCACTGAGTTCAATGTCAAAGAAAAAGCGGTATTGAGTGTGTTTAACAGAGCTTTTCTCCATAGGATTAAACAATGTGGACCTCCTTGGTCTTTGTTTGGGAAATTGTGAATCAACATTTAAGGTATCTGGCTTGTTCAGAGCTGGCTCAGCGATTTGTTCTCTTGATGCCTTTGATCCTGGTTCACATTCTCCCAGGAACCACACAGCATTATCCCACCTAGCTGCATGCCAATACCTGGCAGATGGCTGTTGTACAGACTGTAGGTTTAAGGACACAATTTATATCATGGAATACTCTGAGTAGTTCTGTGTTCTGCAACATTGTTGATTGTTTGGAAGACCTCATCAAGAGTTTGAATGGCTGCATCATCCTCATTGGGCTTCAAGGCCATAAGCTATGGTCAGCAGCCAGCCAGGGAAGGACTTTTCTCTAGACCAATGTCTTGCTGGCTCACCATCAATGATGTGTGAAACACAGCTCCTACCATGGGATGACAAAGGTCTCATTCTACTAGTTCACCATCCATTTCTTACTCAGCTTTTGCCAGTGGTTGGCTCTAGCCACAGTGGCCTGGTAAGAAACAGAACATGGATATCTTTTCATTCTCTTAACACATTTTATGTCCTGTGCTGGGCCAATGCAAACTTGACTGATCCTCATGAGGATGTTCTTGGCTCTAGAGCATTGTATTCCCAGTCACTGGTAGAAAAGAAATAACAGCATTCTGATGGGGAATGTCTTTCTGTAGGCTGTTACTATGCTTATTACCATTAGTTAATAAAGAAGCTGTTTTGGCTTATGGCAAGACATCTTAGAGGCAGGCAGAAAATCCAAGCAGAGATAGAGATAAAGAGGAAGGAGGATGGAGTCAGGGTGAGAAGCTGCAAGCTGTGGTCCAGAAATCAAGATGAAATGGAACACAGATAACACCATGGAATAAATGGTAATACAATATATTAATAGGAATGGGTTGAATTAAGCTGTAAGAGCTAGTTGGTATTGAGCCTGATCCATAGGCCAAACAGTTTGTAATTAATTTAAATATCTGAGTGATTATTTTATAAGCATCCTGAGGACTGCAAGTAGAAGAGCTTTGTCCAGACTGAGGGGCCCTGGTGAGACAGAAAAACTGTCCAACTATAGCATTCAGTTTTTATATATACTCAAGCTCTCTTTTTTCTTTTTATTTTGAGACAAGATCTCTCAAAATTACTTAGGCTGGTCCAGAACTCACTCTATAGCTCAGGTTGGGCTTGAACTTGTGATCTTAAGTGGCTAGGATTACCGTCCTGAGCCATTAAATCTGACTAAAGCATATTACATCAAGGTCCCCACACTGATTAAATAGAGACCCTCAAATCGTTTTCTAGATTCAGACAGTGAATAGTAAGCTCTTAATAAAGACTTTCATGAAGTTCAGATTCCAATGCCAATTGTGTAGGATTCAACATTTCACAGTGGTGTTCAATTTCTATAGCAAATTAGAAACCCCACAAAGGCCAGTCACCAGCAGCTTAATCAGTGTGTGGGTAAGCCATCACTCTGCAATTGATTAATTATTCCACTGAGCAGATAACTGATAACTGGATTAATTATTTTTAAATAACTCCTGTGTAAGCATGAGAATAAAAAGCTTTGAGTGGACCCGCTAACACAGCAGCTTCTTACCCCACCCATCTTGCAGCCAATAGGGTAAAATGGTTTCAAATGGACTATTGCATATGCTTATTTAGTTATTAAAATCACTTATAAAAGGGAAGCTTTGGAGGTAGAAGTAAATAGAAAATGTTATTATCCTCATTTCTAGGAACAAGTCTTGAGGAATTGATTGGATCATCAGTTATATTCTGAGCAAAATTTCAAACATGGACAGTGCTTGGAGACACCCCCTGAAAAGGCAGCACTCAGAATGTTGTGTTTGGTCTGCTAACATTTGGACTGGAGAGTGTGGGCATGGCAACACCTCAAAGACAAGTTGATTTATGGGCAACAGCTGCCTCCTGCTTGTGTCACAGTGATAAACCATCTCACCATGTTTGGTTGAATCTCATCTCTAGCCGAGGGACCACATGTTCAAGCAGGTGGGAGGAGATTGTACTCCTAAGAGGCAGAGGAAGCAGAGGCAGGGGTACCATATGAGCTAACTAAAGCTCAAGGTTCAATGGAAAGGAATAAGATGCAGAAGGTAGCAATCACCCATGTGAGCTGTAGGTACCAAGGGTCTGTGTCCATCTGTCCTCCATTGCTGCAGCTTAGCATCTTCCATATTGTGCATCTCAGGGATTGTAGCACAGCTCAGCCTATTAACTTATGTATGTTTGAGCTGGCATCAGTTTGGTTCCCTTTAATCCTGTCATCTCCCTCATGAGCTAGATCCTTTAAGCTCTCTCTGAACAACTTTTGCTAGGGATATTTTAGAGTCTGGGAGCTGCATGGTTAATCGGGGTTGTCTACTTAATTAGAATAAGAGATGCCTCTAGGAGTTCACTTAGAGTGTGTCAATGAGGAAGCTCAAAAGACCTCATCAGCTAAGGTGAGACAACTTGTGTTGAATGTGAGCAGCACTGTTCACTAGGCTGGGAGCCAGAGGAAGGAAAAAGCCTGGTAGCTCTGCTTTGTTCTTTTTCCTCTTCCTGTTCACCATGAAATGGCCAACTTTGCTCTGCGCTGCCTTCTGCCGTGATGATTGCATTAGTTAGTTTTCTCCTTGCTAAATATCTGACACAAGCAACTTAAGACAGTAAGGCTTTGCTTTGGTTCACAGTTCTAGGGTATAACTCATTGTAACAAGGAAGCTGAGGCAGCTGGTCAGGAGGCAGAAAGGGATGAATGCACATGCTCAGCTAACTCTTTCCTTTTATTATGCTGCCTGAGATTTTAGGTAATGGAATGATGCTGCCCCCTTTAGGGTTGCTCTTCCCTACTCAGATAACCTAATCTAGAATATTTCTCTCAGACATCCCCAGGAGCTTGTCTCTTGTATGATTCTGAAGCTGTGAAGATGAAAATCGATAAATCATCACAAGGGACTGCTGCAACACAGGTCCAGAAACAATCCTCTCAGCAGCCATGGACAGAAGCCTCAAATAGTGTCCCTTTCATTAAGTCATTTATGTAGATAATTTGTCACAGTGATTCCTGGACATTGAGAATTGGACCATAAACTATGGTTACCATGGAGATAAGTAAGTCCAGTGTCCATGACTTATTTTGACTTGGTGTTCTCATTGCTACTCTGGCATTCTTGTGCTGACAAATCAACTTTTTAAAAATTAATTGATTAATTTTTCCCAGCCCAATCACAGTTTCCCTTTCTTCTCTCCCCTCCTTCCAGACCCTCTCTCCAGTCACCCTCCATCTACTCTTTCTTTCTCTTCAGAAAATGGCAGACCTCCCATGTTCACTAGCCAGCCATGGCATCTCAAGTTGCAGTAAGATTAGATAAATTCTCCTCCACTCAGGCTGGATGAGGCAACCCAATAGGAGTAAAGGGTCTCAAAAGCATATACAAGAGTCAGAGACAGCCCCTGATCCCATTGCTAGAAGTCTCACAAGAAGACCAAGCTACACACTGCAACATATGTGCAGAGGACATAGGTCAGTCCTCTGCAAGTTCTCTAGTTGGTGGATGAGAGGAAGTCAAGCATTCCTAGGGGAACCATGTCACCATCTTCCTGGGATCCAGGAATGCCTGCCCAATTACACTGTTTACTATTTATTTTTTCTACCTCACATACTCTCATAAGGACTTGGAATGTCATTAGCCCTAATCTCACCCATGAATACCCAAGGACCATGAACATAGAAACAGAAAATTTAAGGAAGTGAATGAGAAGACATGTGATGATATCAAGGCACATAAAAAGTGATGAACAAGAAAATATAAAGTTCAAGGACATTCAAATTACAATGAAAGAAAACAATAATTTGATCATCAGTTGGCCTTATCTGTCTATCTACTTAAAGTATAACTAGGTGAACTGTTATATGGATGCAAGGCCAGGACAATTGATGGCTGTATCAACAGATGACAGACAGACATATAGACAGATAAAACACTGAATGACAATTTATAACAGGGCTATAAAAAATCGACTTCTAATGTGGTGTGTTTGCATGTATGAGTATGTTCACATCCCAGATCATCTCAGAAGTCTACAGACGTAACTGTTGTCAAGGCCAGATTGCTAGGCAAATCCATGCCAACTGGCACCCAATCTGAGACAACTTGGAGGAGCAGATACTGTCAATTAGGATTGTTCAATGCTCCCCAGCATCTGTGGCCAGGTGGTCCTGAGTACGAGCCCATAGTCATACCTATGAAAAGTCAACCGAGTATCACTGGAATAACTGATGTTTCTGAAGAGTGCATCCAGAATTTCTTTTGAGTTTCCTGGGTGTTTAAATATTGACAGTCTGGTTACATTTAAAAAATATATACTGCCCAAATAAAATGTGTCTTCAGGCTGATTGTTGCCCACTTATTTGAGGTGTTTGTGTCCTTCCACACCACCACTACTGCCCAGTGCCTCTAGAGAGATGGGACACACCAAGCTCCAGAAAATATGGAGTGTTGACATGAACTTATGTGTGCTATAAGCAAAGAAATGGAATGCTTGGATATTTCCCCAAAATATGTACAAGGGTTTGGGGCACATGGAAAAGTAGTGGTGCTCATGTGCAGTGAAGATCTGTATCAAAAGCAGGAACCCTGATGTGAAGGGGCGAAGAAACTCCCTTATTATCCTTATTATTCACATAAAATTGTCTTATTACATTTGTGTATGTGTGTGTGTGTGTGTGTGTGTGTGTGCATGTGTGTGTTTGCACATGGAGATCAGAAAATAACTTGCAGGAATCAGTCCCCTTCTCCCACTACGTGGGTCTCAGGGATCAAACCAGGGTCTCCAGGCTTAAGCATTGGGTCATGTGTCTTTATCCACTATATCATCTTGGCACTACCTCATTGCTCTTCATAATGATAATGACCAAGAGTATATACAATATACCTGTAGTAGGCTTGGGATGTCCTGGTTTGCACATTAGGTGTCCTGTAACTCAGGAACCCCTCTTCAAACAGGACACTTAGCCACTTTCCTCTTCATCATGTTTACTATATTTGAAGTACTTGAACATCGCAGATACAGATAGGTTCATGAATACATGTTATTTGCAAGTGTGTGCATACACATAGTATGTGCGCATACATATTTGCATTGTGGGGGCAATGTCTATGTTTGTGAAAATCTGATATTAACCTTGAATGTCATTTTTAGTCATTCTACCCTTTGTTTATTGAGGCAGGGTCTCTTGGTTGGTTTTACTTGGAACATGCTGATTTGATTATGCCAGTTGACTACTTAGTCCCAAGGATTTACCTGTCTCTACCTCCCCAGCCCCAGAACTACAAATATGAGTCACCACTCCCCGCTGTTTTACACCTGTTCGAAGGATTCAAGTAAGGTCCTCTGGTTTGCAAAACAAGAATGTCACTGACTTCGCTATCATCCCAGCCTCATGATTTACATATTTTCTAGCTGGGGACTTTGTGACTAAGTCTGATTCCTCTGAGGTGGCCTTTGCTGTGGTTCTGTTGGTCACTAGTTAACAAGTCTATGTGATAACTGCTCCTCCCAGTCCTTGGTCATTAGGCATCTCCATGACACTGTTGATGAGAATCTTTAACAGGTGCCTTCACCACCTGCTCAGCTCTGGAGATGACTCTGCAATTTAGCTAATGCACCTTAATTATTTAGGTGACATTTTGCCTGATGTAGTTTTAAGGAGGAATGAAAATGAATGAGAGACTTAATTCCATGGTTTTTTCTATATGATGTATAAAGATGTGACTAATGACTAAGACTCTACTCTGAGCACAAGTTCATCTTCTCCCTTTCCCTTAAAGGCTACCATGTGTTTTAATATTCATTTCTCTCTTATCCATATATCAATAATTGAGTTCTGCATCAATTAATATGCTGGGCAAATTGTATTCCCCATCCTCTCCTTCACGATGCATTTCAGTAATGGAGATAATTTTCAAGATAAAGTATACAATTTAAAATGGATTAAAAAAGAACAACTAATAAAAGGGAATTGATTCATGGGCAAAAAATTTTTTTTTAGATAATTTCAGGAAATCTTAGCTGTGTATCTAGCTTGTGGATTTTCTAAGGAAAGTCTGTCAACATGATCAAGTTTTATGCACTCTGCAAAATTTCCCAGATCTTCAATTGTAGAGGGTAAGAAACAGTAAAATAAAGAACACACACACAAGTGCAGACACATACATGCACACAACCACACTCCACACACTCATGCATCAAGATCAGTTCTGCTACTGGGGACATGTGAATAATTTCTTCCCTTGGTTTAGGAAGGCTCCACATTCATGCCAGCAAGTCTCTGGAGCTTTCCATTTGCTGAGTGGGGCTGATGAGGGTTGGCTTTTCTTTCCATTTGATAGACTGGCACACTGGCTTGTAAAGCCATTTCTTCCTCCCCCCCCCCTCCCAGATTCCCATACACACCCAGGCTGAAAGCCATGCAAGGCAGCCGTGGACAGGCAGCAGCTGCGGCAGCAAGGGAGACCTGCAGCCTCTGAGCCCGCAGTGACACCATGGAGCCGGTAGATGGCTGTAGACAAGTGTGCTGAGCATGTGGTGTGAAGAGGAATGAGTCTGGGGAGGCCTTGACCTAACTGGATGCTGCTTTTATCTGAAGTACATTTAAAGAGATAAAGGGGAAGCCAGGAGAGGCACATGTTCTTTCCTCTGCTGCTGGAGCTTTACTTTGAGTTAAAAAAAAAAAATCTCAGAGTCACCAGCTCTTTGCTGATATGCTTGCCTCAGGAGGGTCAGCCCTCCAGTAAATTTCTCCAGTAGGGACTTTGGGAATCTCCTACTGGCTGCCAGGAATTTCTGTAGCACCTGTCTTCAATGATCATACTGAGCTGTTACTATTATTACTATTATTGTTATCATCATCGTCACCATTGCCAGTCTCAACAGAGTCTGTGTTGCCACTGTTCCTCGCTGCCTAAAGTACTTGGATTTGCTCATGAGACAGCCACACCAAGAATTGTTACCTAAGCAATCTTGACTAGAGGGAAAAGAAAAGGCAAGAGTTAGGAAAGGAAAGAGGGGGGAGGGAGGAGGGGAGGGAGAGGAGAGGAGAGGAGAAGAGAGAGAGAGAGAGAGAGAGAGAGAGAGAGAGAGAGAGAGAGAGAGAGAGAGAGAGAGAGAGAGAGAGAGAAGCAAGCAGCCCCGGAGCAAGTCACTCCACACATTGGCACTGAAGGAATGCTGTCCTGATAAACTCATAAACAAGCATAGCAAAGCTGGTGTAAGGAAATAAGAGGGACTCTGAGGACCTGGCAGGAAAAGGCAAGAATCTCTACCGAGTGGTTTTCAGTTTTTCTTCCAGATACTCTTGGTGAAGTGAGGAGACTTCTGTTTGCTGACAGAGCCTTTGATTTCTCTTGCAAGATGATGATGTATTTGTGGGTAGGTAGTCTCTCTCTCTCTCTCTCTCTCTCTCTCTCTCTCTCTCTCTCTCTCTCTCATTCTCTCTGTCTTTCTCTGATTAATAAATTGACTTCGGGGATAAAAATTGCAGCCTAGAGTAATCACATTTCGTGTAAGGTGATTATGCCGATGCAGGATAATCTTGCATGGCTACGGTACATGTGCAAGCTTTTCCAGGGGGAGCTAGGCAAGACTTGCTTCATTAGCGCTGAGCTACAATTTTATTTTCACGTGCAAAAAGGAAACAAAAAAATGTGTGTGTGTATGTCCTCACGCATGCATGCGGGTATGTGTGTGTGTGTGGAGTGGAGGAATATGTTGCTTTCCTTTTTCTTGAGACATTGATGATGGTGAATTCAGAGTAAAGAGCAGATCTAGGAATGCCGTTTTAAGCATGGAACAAAATTCTCTCACTTGTAGCTGCGTACCATTTCATTTAATTACAAAGCAGGGTGCTGAGAAATGATGGCTCTGTTTGGATATATATATATATGTATATGTATTAGCCTGCATGAATAACTACTTATTTTTCATGTTAGCTTTGAGTGTTTTAGCTGATAACTGAGTGTTTTCTTTACCTTAAGCAGGTGTGTGTGTGTGTGTGTGTGCGTGTGTGTGTGCATGCAATGAGAATGCTCTGGCCAGAGGTAGATTGAGATGTACTTTTTCTGCCTTATTGATAAATATATATATATATGTAATATATATATATACAGTTATTTGTTTAAGATGTGGCACTAAAATAAACAAACAAAAGTAGTGGCCTGTTATTGTAGATGCCAATATTTAACTATTAAAGTAAATGGGAAAAAATAGTATCCTAGCATGAATGGCTTACAAAAGCATCTATCTTCTGGGAGAAAAAAATACAATCATTTTAGTTTATTTAGATCAAAGGACATGTGTGAAATTTTCCCAGTCAAATGTGCCAAGCTCTGGGTTCACATTAGAGACACATAACCCTAGCTTTGCAGGAGAGAGACTTATATGCAAATAAGTTATCCCCCTTTATATTAATGCTAGCATCATTGTTGTGTTTTGCTGTTCAGACGACTTAGAAAAATCTCTTCTCCTTCTTCCAGCCACTTTTCTGATTGAAGTCACAGCCTTGAACTTCTTGCTGGGAAGGGAAAGGCCTCTTTGTTGAATTCTGTTTTAATCACTTCTGCCCTTTGACCTGTGCTCCTGTCTCAGAGGGGCACACCCCTCCTGTGAATTAGGCATTGCTCAGCTCCTCCCCTTTAGTTTGCATGTAAGCTGTGGTGGAAACCCCCTTTCTCCTCAGTTTTGAAGAGTTGAATGCAATCAACTCTGGTGAGTGGAGACAGGCCTTAGTATCATTTTGTAATAATTTCAGGACGAGATTTCTCCTTAAATGTGCCTATCTTTAAGAAGTGTTTAGAAATAAAAAATTCAATAAACTTAACAAAGATAGTTTTAGGCCTGTTCCTTCCTGATTCCTCTGATTAATCCATGGTTAATAACATTGGTTTGTTGTTGCTGCTGCCTCAATTAAAATTTTGAATGTTTGCAAATGTTGACTTTTTTAAGTATTAAAATATCAGTCATTGCGCGGAATTGCCACTCGAGTCATTCATGAAATAACTATTTTAGTGTTTTTAAGGAAGGGAGCCTGTTTGGGTTTTTATTTTATGAGTGGATTCTGGTTAATTAATTTTGTTTAAATGTCTGCCTTTGGGCTATGCTTGCTTAGAGTGCCCAGCCACCCCCTTACCCCAAGTGCCTCAGTGGTGCCACTGATTTCATTTACTGAGTCAGCTGGCTCTCATGGCCATGCACATTTGCAAAGCTAAGCAGGGGAAACCACAAACTGCCTCCAGACCTACTCCCAGGGTCAAGGCGGAGGCTGGCTGACTTCGTTGAGGTCATTGATTCTGCACTTCTCAAAGCTGTGCCCCTCACTTCCTGTTTTCCTCTGTCTGACCCCTGCTTTTGGGTACCACACATTTTTATCAACTGAATTTATCAAGCTGAAAAATGGTTGCTACCTATCTGCCCCTGAACTTCACTATTCTATTTACATCTTTAACTCTGATTTGTTGTTGTTGTTGTTTTCATCTTTGCTGTGCATTAAAAAAAAAAAAGGCAGGCGCTTTAAATTGGAGCAGCTGGATGTGTGCTGTTTAAGGAGATGTGAATTAGCAGGCCAGCATGAGTGCTGGGATGTTGCGGGGAATTTTTGCTTTGCTCTTTTTTTCTCTCTGTTTGAAGCACAGTCTCTGCCCTTGCCGCCCAGTTTGTAAATACAGATACTCTGAATATGTTTGATATTTCTGTTCAAGAGCTTATCTTGCTTTAGGAAAATGAGCTTCAACTCTATTGGTGGGTGAAAAGAATCTCTACTTTACATGGACACAGGGATGAAGACAAGAGACAGTTGAAAGCGATTTCACATCAGCTCCATGTCCTTTGTTGATTCTGGAACTGGTGACACAGTCTCTTTAAGTGGACCTACCCACTCGTGTTCACAACATGGGCTTCCAGTGACAATGGTCCCAGAAAGAGTGAGAACTTCCTGTTGGGACCTGAAGGCAAAGGATGGAGAGTGGTTCTCACTCTGGCTGCTTTTGACAGGAAAAGCAAAGCTGTGCGGGTTAGGTGTACACATCCCCAAGCCCAGCCATAACTGCAGCCGGGGAACATTCAGCCCCTTTGGTATGTCTACTTCTAGGTTTCTTTAAGTAGTCTTTCCTTACAGACAAATAATAGTAGTCCTTTTCCGTGTACTTCATTTTCTGTAAGTGATGACAAGTTGGTGTTCAGGGCTAAGAATGCTGACTTTGCTGTCCCTGCTGCTTGCTGCCCTGATGGTTTTGACTCCCCTCACTTGGATTGAGTAGGCTAGAGGAGCCTTCTCCACAAAATTCCGGGATGCTGAACTTCAGCAGCTTCTGTGCTGGGCACCAGGCTAGAGAACATAAGACCAAAGCAGATTTTTATTTGCTTTCTGTTTTGTTTTGGTTGAGATAGGGCCTCACTATGTTGCTCAGCCTGGCCTCCAACTAGCCATCCTCCTGCCTCAACTTCTCAAGTTGTAGGATGATAGGTGTATATTATCATAGCTGGTTAAATACATTCTTGTGGATCAGTGCAGCCTCCAGCTATGGCCTGGTTACTTCCTTCTACTAGAGACCTTTTCTGGAACACAGATAAGCAGCCCCCTTCAGTGCAGGAACAGAGACAGAAACAGAGACTTCCTCATGGAATTCAGAGATAAGATACCACACATCCCCTGTGGTTCTTCATATCCTTAGCCAGAGTCTGAAATGTGCCTTTCAGAGAAATGGGTCACTGCTGTTGGATTTTTTTTCAATTTTTTCTCTTTACTTTATGTTAAAAAAGAACCATTTCTATTGTATTCCTTTCCACATCTCATTTATGTACCTCATGGCATTCTTGTGATCTTTAAAACAGTTATTATATTCGCTCATTTATTTTGTGTGGAGGAGTTTTGTGTGTCACAGCACATATGTGGAGGTTAGAGGACAATGAGTGGGAGTTAGGTTTCTCCTTCTACCATGTCATTTCTGGGGATCAAACTCAGGTTCTTGCACTCAGCTTTGCTGTAAGCACCTTTATTGACTGAGTTAGCATGCCATACCTGGTATATAGACATATGTGAGGTTTTTTTTTTATTTGCACCTTCTTTCTTTTTATTCTTTTTATTGTTGTTGTTGTTTATGCTTTCAAGACATATAATGATGACTACCACTATGGTCTCTATTCTGACACCCTCTCCTGAGTAGCTAGCTGACTAACAGGCATGTTCTATCAAACTCAGCTGCAATTCTAGTTTTTGCTTTTATGTTGCATGTTATTCTTGCCCTTCTGTAAATATTTTATGTTTAGTAACCTTGCTTCCAAACCCATAACTCTGCCCTTTAAACTGAAGGACAAGATAACAAGTAGAATATTTAAGAGTTATGAAAAGTATGGAGAATTGGGAAACAGTTGAATCAGACAACAGCTCTATGCTAACTTCAGTCCAGCATTTAAAACACAGAATGAATCATAAGACATTATTCTTTCTGTAAGAACCTGAGAATCTTCAGTTTGTCATCGTTGGCACAACCCAGCCACCTAGCTCCTTAGATCCACATCATGCTCTGAACAGTCTTTGCAAGTTGCCTGAGTGACTCACAGCATAACCCTGCTTTTTGCCCCCTTTCTTGGTTTTTAGAATCGTTCTCTATACTCTGCTTCTTCTTTCCTAAACACCTCTGGTCTATTCAGTGTGTTCTAGAAGTTGGTCAGAGACTGAGCTTAGACAAAGTGATTTGTAGACGCCACATTCAGAGGATGCATAGACAGTTGAACTGGTAGACTGAACTGGCATTGTGCTCTTTGGTACCAGCCCTTCAGACTTCTATAGGACAGATGTGGCTTGGCTGGCTTTCAGTGTGATGTTCATTTTTCTTGTTTATTTCAAGGGAACAATCCATGTCTGTTGTCTTTTGTTTTAGATTAGTAAATAAGGAATGAGATATCATTGTGATGTTTTTGAACAAATGTGTTTTAATAGCTTCGCTTCCCTCACATCTGCCCTACTTCTCTGCCCTACAATCTCTCATATAATGCATTCTCTTTACCCCTTTCAGGTACCATCTGTCACACACTCACTCACACTCTAACCCAGGCCATCCTTGTTTGGCATTCATCTTTTTTACATTCTCTTGGTCTCCTTTCTACTTCCTACAGTTTTTTTTTGTTGTTGTTGTTTTTTTTTTTTTTTTTTTTTTTTTTTTTTTTTTTTTTTTTTTTTTTTTTTTTTTTTTTTTTTTTTTTTTTTTTTAGAATTATAGTAAGTGCTAAAAAAAATTAATAGTACCAGCTCTTTTAGTGCCTAAAATAGAAGTTATCTCAATATGAAAACTGGTTTTACTCATGAATATAGTTTTCTAAAATCATGTCCATACATCATTATTTTCTCAGCTCCGAGAAACAGTGGTACTGAAGAGAAACATCAGGAATCACACTTTGGTTCATCAGTAGGGTTGATTGTTTCTGTTTTGGAGAGGCAGGATGCTATCACATACAAAGCACATATTAGTGGCAGAACCCATCTCAGCTTCTAATCTATTAAAACACGGAGAATGAGGACATAAAACTCAAACAAGAGAATTCTGTTACATAACATTTGACCAAAGTGTTTCAGAACTAACCTGCTTTTATCACTTAACATTCCATGCATTAAACATCTTTTCCTACAACAGTGCTTCCTCCTTGCCTAGGTAGGCTATGATCCAGGCAGTGGACATTCTAACATGTACTCAACTGAGTCTTCTACTGTATAATGTTTCTACTTTCATATTTTAAGTTACTGCTGGACCAAGGGAGATTATATAGGTAGTTTAAAAGTTGCTGAAATGGTGAAGAGATTTGACTGTTAATATTTATTACCTGTTGACTGCAATGCACAAGTTTTCCAATGGTTTGTTTGGGACTTGATACCGTATTTTACAAAATTTGATTCAAAGTTGCTTTCCATTCCTACCCTGATGCACTGATGGTCAATGGGTCAAGTTAGCTGGTTCATTAGTTAAATTTAAATTTGCATTAAGCAGCAGAGGAAGCATATGTGCTTGGGAGAAAAATGTTTCTTTTCTAATTTTATAATTTTTATAAAAATTATTCTTCTCCCAGACATTACATTTGGGTCTGACAGTTTCTCAGCTCCCCAACTACCCTCTTCCCCAAATCTACGCTTCCTTTACTTCCCTACTTAAAAGAGTGGGCCTCCCAGGGATATCAGCCAAACATGGCATAACAAGATGCAATAAGACAGAGCATAAATCTTCATATCAAGGCTGGACAATTTCATACCTTCATACCAAGTTGAGAGTTTCTGTTTTCTGTGACTATGACCTAGCAGCACAAAGATAGCTTCTGTTGAATTAAGTGGCAAACACATTTTTAATGACCTAGCCAGTTTATTTAGCACCTGTACTTTTTGCTTTGTGTCTTCAGTTGAGGGGTAAGGAAAATGGAAAGAAAAGGCTGAGGGTTGGAATGAAGGAATGCCTTACTGCTCTTGCCTCTGCAACTTGTGCTCGGTTCCTCTTTATGGACTCCACATCATTGGAGGCACAAGTAACCTCGATTCATCCAAACACTCACCACCACACCTATCTCTCACCCACTTCTTTTTCACTGAACAAACAGTCATCAGTGTAACTTCAGATATTAATAACTACTCAAATTAATGAGAATGAGTGTCTGTTGAATGCTCAGCCATTAATGAGGTATCTATATCTTCTCCTGACCGCAAAGATAAGGAGCATCCTGAAAGAGGAATCAGAAAGAATGTAAGAGATAGAGGGAACAATGGAGTGTTGTTGAATGCTGTCCTCTGGCACAGCATACCCAGTCTCATGTGTTGCTCTCTCATCAGCTGTGATTACCTGTGTAAGACGTTCACAAAGTTGATCCCATTAGCAGTCTGTCCTGGGTGGGAGGGGTTCATGATCCCTTATCTCCTCTAGGACTTATAGACAACTAAGAGTAACTATGGAAGGAAGAAATGATTTCATTCAATGGTGTAGCTACTGGAAAGGTGTTCATGCTTCTGTAAATAATCCTGGTGAAACAACACATTAGGTCATTTAAGAAGAAGACATGAAAGTACAGGCTACCTAGAAGAAGGAAAAGAAGAAGAAAGGAAAAAACAGCCATGTGAGAGGACAAAAGAGAACAATGGAGATGAATATGAGCAAAATACTTTCTATACACATGAAATCAGGAATCAATTATGTGTAATTAATAATGACAACAAAGGAGCATCCACCATATTTCCTACAGCACCTTATGAACATTTGCAACAGGCTAGTTTCCCAAGTCTCTTCAGATAAGAAGAAGCTACTAGTCCAGATTTTATACAGGCAGAAGAAAGTGCCAAGCCCCCATGATCCTCTTCACCAGCCAACTGATGGGAGGGAATTAGATAGTCGCAAAGAGAATGAGCAGGAGTGCTTTTGTGACTTATATCTTCCCCCTGGCTTAACCATTCTTGGCCTCTCCTCACTGCAGACTGTCTCTGGCAGAGGGAGGAATATGTTATTTTCCGCTTCAGCACCCAGAAGCCATTGATGTAAATTGATCAGTACTTTTTTGTATTTTTCTGAAATTTTGTTTACACGCACATTCTTCTTTGTCTGTAAAGTGACTCGTAGCATCAAGTCTCGTCCATTTTTCTTCCCAATATAATAATGACACCGAACTCATTGAATTCTTGTGTTTAAAGAATCTTCCAAAAAAAAAATCATAGTTCAACTCTGTAGGGCAGAAAACACAAAGGAAGCCAGACATCAGAGGAGACAAAAAAATAAAAATCTAGTAAACATAGGGAGCTCTAGACAGAAGACAAAGTTTTTTATATCTGTACAAATATATATCTTAACACAAAAACCTAAGGAGTATTCATATAAAAGATTAAACATGCTTTCTTTTTATATTTTACACATAGAAATTGGCCAACTTTGTGTGCTTTTATATTTTGTTTTGTTTTCTTTGGAGAGTAATAAAAATGGGCTTGCTGTAAAATGTCCCTTATGCTACTAGTTTGCATTTTGAGTGGTGTTTCACATACCTTTAGAAAATTTTCTAAACCTTCAGACAAATGCTTGAGCAAATGATGTGGGTTTGAACGACATACGGAAATTAGTTTCTGTTCAAACTTGTGTGCCTATTCAGAGAAGAACAAATTGAAAAATTGATATTCAATACCAAGAAGATAATTTGGGGATGCGATAAAGCATTGTTTTGACAACTAAGAAACACAATGCTTTTAGGACATGTTGAGAGAGAATCACAGATTGTGTTTCCTATTTATTATCCTCAGATATCTTAGAGAAAGGGAAAACTATTGAGAGACAGGTATAGGAAGAGAATGGTGTGGAAGTGATAAGGGAAATTTAGTGATACTCCTAATGATTCTGAAGATTGCCTCCAATAAGCCAGGAATCTTTTAATTCTGCTTCTCACAGGCCACCTATCTCATCATTTGAAGTCATACCCTCAGTCCTGTGTATTGTGTTCACTCCACTTGTTACTTTGACAGCCCAACCTCTCTGATACTCTCATTGTGGTTATTTTAAAGATGCTGCTTTGCTCTCTTCATTAGCTTGCCAGTTGATTAAGTAATGGGAGGTGGATTGTGGTAAGAATAGAACATGAAAGTGTGAGTGTGTGTGCTTGTGTGTGTGTGTACATGCATATATTGAGGTAAGCAAAGACAGAGAGAAAGGGGACTCCCTATAATAAAATATTCAGAACACTAGTAAGGGATATTTTTATTCCTAAAGTGCCTATAGTAGAATGCTCTTTTCACTCTTTGTTTTTCAATTAATGTTTGTGCTTATGTCAGTAGGTGCATGTAAAGACCAAAAGTCATCTACAGATGTTGTTCCTCAGAAGAATAACACCTTTTATTATTTGACAGGGTCTTTCATTGGCTTGAGACTTACTAATTATGCTAGGGATGACCTGCCTGCCTCTGCCATCCCTGCCTTAGGTTTATAAGCATGCACCACATGCATTGACTGGGTGTCCATATCAGATTTTTATGCCTTTGTAGCAAGGGATTCACTGACAGAACCCTCTACATCAACTCTGTAGTATTACTCTTAAACCATGATCTGCAATTCTCTCATATTCAAATTTGTTTCTATCTTAGAGACAATGCAATTTCTAGATTAACAGTTCTGAATAGAACTCAGAACAGAGTGTGAACCCAGTTAGTTAAGTTTGTAGGAGTGTCTTAGAGTTGTATTCTGCCCTACATTTAGTGTTACTTCTGCCTCTGAATCACGCTGGAAATCTTTGCAGAAGGGCAGCAACTTCTTAGTCTTTGGGGGTGGGCTGGTCTAGTGGGAGCCCACAGAGTTCCTGTCCAGAATGATTATCTTACTGAATAACTTTACAAGTAGAGTTCAGCTTATGAATTTATTAATTGATAAAATCATTTATTGACAGTTTCTTGTGTATCAGATCTTATGTATTGTAAGTTCTCAAGACACAGGAAACAGGAAATGATCTCAATCTTGATAGACTAAGAATGTATGTAGACTAGGAATCAGATATGACACAAGGACAAGATAAAAATGGAAACAAATGAACAGCACTAGTAAGTCAAGCATTTGTAGCATTCTACCTAAAAAGCCTTGCTGTAGAAATAAGCTGAGCTCAAGAGGGATATGCATTGATTCACACATCTGAGAATTCTCAAGACAGCAGACAGATCCAGGCCACTCTGTAACACTAAAGTCTGAGTCAGTTTTTCTGATTCAGTTTTCTATTTGCTGCCCCCAAAAGTTGACTTCTGGGCCTTTATGTGGACTTCCCACAGGCATGGAAAGCAACAGAGACTGATCACTCATCTAAGACCTGTCTATTCCTGTGCTCTTGGATTGGGGATTTCTGTACAATTGAACCAAGAACTGAGACTTAACATCTGATCCCAAGTGGAGAACTCACTGTGAGGAGAGCTGGGAACAGATATAATCCTAAGGTTGAGGATGTTAAGGAAGGGGTTATTCCTCCTGAGAAGTGATTGACTAGAAGGCTAGAACAGCACATATCACCCAAACAAATAATCAACATTGCAGTGACAGCTTGCAATGACACTGAACTCAAAATAAAACAGGTATTTGGGTTTAGATAAACTGGGCACGTTTTATTAATATTGAATCAAGGAATATTCTTTTTTAAGAGATCTCACTTTAGCGAGGACTGGAGGGTAAGGAAGGTATTATGAGGTGGAAGGGTGTTAAGAGATGTTGTGGTAAGGATGGTGTTTGTGGACAAGAAGGGCTGGTGGGCCAGGTTGGCCACAGCTCTGGGAGAGGGAATGTGCATAGAAAAAAGTTATGCTGCATCAGCAGAAGACCAAGCAATGGCGATGGTTGATGGCCCAATGCATCTTCTTCAGTGTCAGAGAGCTTTGCTTATCATGCAGCATTTTGGGATGAGAGTGAGGAAAAAAACCTAAGTTGGGAGAGAATGAGAAAGGTTTTCCTTTCCTCTGTTTTTCACTCATTTATTCATTTCTTGTATCATTCAGTTGAGTGTATATTTGAGCATGTACTTGTGCACGTGATTGTGGGGACCTGAAGTCAGCTTTGGGCATCATTCCTCATAACTCTTTTACTTTAACTTTTAAAACAGCATCTCTCACTAGAACCTTAAGTTTGCCTGTTAGGGTAGGACTGCCTGGTGAGCAAGCCCCAAACACCTTCCAGTCTCAGACGCCCTGTGCTGGATTCCAAGCATGGAACACCAGGTTTTGGTTTCTGCAGCACTGAATCTGGGTTCTCATATTGCAAAACAATACTTTATTGACTAAGGTATCACTCCAGCCCATATTTTGCTTTATTAAAGCATACACACATTTGCTATATAATGATTATTTATCTGAATCTTGATTTGTCTATGTTGCTAGTCTTATCTTCTACATGGTACTTGAGATAAAAGTCCAATTCTTTCACTCTCATGTAATGTACTCTCCTCTTCCTATTGCAAAGGTATTGGAGAACTGAATGGGCATTCTTTTCACTAGGATCTTAAGAACCTCTGTATACCTCCCAAACAATCAAAGCCCATCTACCTTGACTTGGCTGTCTTATGTCTTATGCCCTAAGCTCAATACTGGGAGCATTTTCCTCAGTCCCTCAAATGTGCTTAGTCAGCACCAGTTTGGTACTTATTTATCTCAAATCTCCAATGAGAGGGGAAGAAAGGGACGAGGTGAAAAAGAACAACAAAGCTCTCAGTTTGTGGGACATGAATGGGACTTCTGAATAACAGCCGTGGTGCACTCATGCCTCGCTCTATTCAGTCGTGAAGCACTTGAGGCTGAAGTTCAGAAAAACAAAGCAGTTTCATAATAGCAAACGTGGCTGGAAATTTCAAGTGTCTTCAAGGGCATTTGACATCAATGAGCTCAGTGATGGAATAGCCAAGGAAAGACAGGGTTCTTAATGTGCTAAATTAAAAGGCTAATCAAAGAGGCCAAGGCTACAAATGAGAACAGGAGCACAATTAGTTAATGGAGGGTTTAGAGTAATATGGGAGTTCTCTCTCTCTCCTCCTCCTCCTCCTCCTCCTCCTCCTCCTCCTCCTCCTCTCCTCTCTTCTCCTCTCCCTCTCCATAAAAGAACACACAGAAGCAAGATTCTCTGAAACATACGCAATCATTTATCATTTGCATGCTTCTTTTGAGACATTACAAGACATTAAAATAGTTAAAACCATGGCCTTTGGATTAAGGCAATGATGTGTTCAAATCAGCTTCTTTTCTTCTTTGAATGTATAATATCTTCCTCTTATCTTCAGAGGACACATTCTAAGACCCATAAAAGATGCCTGAAATACCAGATCATATTAAACCTTAGATATATGTTTTTCTGTCTTGTACACAGATACCCATGATCATATACAAATATGATAATATGTAAATTAGATACCCTAAGAGTTTACTGGATATAACAATAATAACATACTATAATAATGTTAGAAGGTTTTTTAAAGATACATGTATTAGGATGAGTATGTAACTCAGTTGGTAGAGTGTTTGCCTAATATGCACAAGACCTTGGGTCCAACCTCCAGAACCTAATACAACCAGGTTTAAATCCTCATACATATGATTTCAACATGTGATAGATAGATAGGTACAGGAAGATCACAAACTCAATCTAATTCTCAGTTTATTGTGTTTAAGACAAGCCTTGGCCACATGACACTGTCTCAAAATACTCAATTAAATGGATCATATATTTTAGAGTATTCTGTTTACTATTTTTAGGTAGTGATTGTCTACAGACAGCTAAAAAAAACTACACAGTGAAGCCTCAGTGACACAGTGCTCCTGCCTGTCACCTCACCTCAAAGATGGGACTTTCCTTAGCATAAGGCTGGTTATAGCAGCCAGAAGTGTTCCTATAAAATTATGCATTTGTGAGCATTTGTGTACATAGTGGTGGGTTTCAGAATGAGATTTTTTGCTAAGATCAGCCTGCCTTTACCTCCCAAGTGCTAAGATTAAAGGTTTGCCCCACCACTGCCTTTTTAAAAATATTTCTGCATGTTCGTGTACATGTGGAGATCAGAGGACAACTTCTGAGAATCAGTTCTCTCATTTCAGCTTTATGTGGATTCCAAGAAATCAAACTCAAAGCATCTTGGCCTGTGCAACAAATACTTTGACCATAGAAGCATCTCGTTAGCCCCTGTTTCCTTCTTGTGATGGCTCAATAAAACCGTTGTGTATATACACCACAGTTTCTTCATCCATCCATGTACTGGTTCCCAAGGACATCCTAATTTCTCACTGGCTCCTTTCAGTTAGTCACTACTCAGGAGGTACCATATCTAAACAGTTTGCAAAGCAATCTTGGTTAGAACCTTTTTAAAAGGTTGGATTAAAGATCTACAGATGAATTGCAAGAAAGCTACTTCAAATAAATAGAAGGCAGATAGTTGTTTGATAACTGTTAGCTTCCCTATCAGTCTCATCATTAAAGTGAAATAAATTCATGTAGCCTTAGCAGTTCAGGGGTGTACGATAAGGAAGGGCATAGTGGTCCACTTTTTAGCAGAGTGTAAATGGTTCCAAAAGAAGGGTTTGGTAAATGGCTAGCTATGGCTACGAACACACGATGTGCCAAGCCCTTATCATATGCTCCTGGGCATTTTGTTTCTCTGCTTTTAATGGGCACAGTGCCTGAAGAGGCTACAGCTACCCTTGGTCAGTACCAACTGAGCACTGAAAATGTACTATTTTGTACTTTACTTTTCTCCACTTACTACTGCTAGGGGAAGATAGAAAAAAATCAAAACAAAACAGAAGCCCGAAGGAAGGTGGAAAGCATCTGTGATTCAGGCAGTTCTAATATATAATTCTAAAGCAATTGATACTGTGAGAAGAGAGAGGAACTCAGTGATCTGAAAAGTGGGTAGCAGAAAATGTCATGAGACAACCCAGTGACAAAAGCATTTGGGTCACCAAGAGCTAGGACTACATGGTAGACAAAGAACTGATTCCCATGGGTTGTCCTCTGACTGCCATACGTGTGCCATGGTATGTACACTCCCACACATGCCACATGCACACTTAAAAAAATAAGGAGTTAAATTTATTAAAAAGTTATCATGGATATTCTGTTCCCTGAAAAGAGAAATGGTAGTTTTCTTGGTAAAAATTGAACCAATACCTAGACGTTATTTTTTAAAAAGAAAACTACTACTAATACTAATATTCTCACATACTTAGCTTCTGCTTTTGAAATTACTATTATTTTGATTTTTATGTAAGTTTCAATATATTTTCAATATATATGTCCTTATATATCATTTACTCCAAACACATTGGAGTCCTCCTGTGAGTGTATCCATATAAAAATTGTTTCTTAAAGCCTTCCCAATGTTACTAATTTTGACATAGTTATGCCATGATCCATTTGCCAATTTGTCTACTATTAGATATATTAGAGATATTTTTAAATGAGTCTATAATAAAAGTTAGTGAGAGAAAAATAAATTTAAAATATAGAACATGGGCAAATAAGAGCAAACAGACAACTCCAAAAGGCCAGAATATTTTGTGCATTCTCCCAATGTCAAATGAATGCAAACTAAAACATTTGTGTGCTTTGTTGAATTGAGAGAAATTGTAAATAGGGTAATTTGCTGAGTGTTGTCTGGGACTCAAGAATACTTGCTTTCAGGTTTTTGAGTGGGAAACCAAAATACTAAACATTTTTACAAGCTAATTTACAAGTATAAGGTATTTTACTGAGATAAAGAGATGGTGGGTGCAGCTAGGCTGCCAAATGTTGCTTAAGTTTGGATGGCTCAGTTGTTAATGAAACTAGATGCTTTTGGAGAGAAGCTGGATTCAGTTTCCAGCACCCACATCAGGTGCGGTACAATTGCTCATCACTCTAATTCCAGGAGATCAATTATCTTTTTGGTCTTCATGGCATGGGTACCTACACTCTTATACTACATACATACACACATACACACACACACACACACACACACACACACACACACACACACACACCGAGAGAGAGAGAGAGAGAGAGAGAGAGAGAGAGAGAGAGAGAGAGAGAGAGAGAGAGAAGACTAAAACTTAATAATTTCAGGTTACTGTAGTTTGCAGATGCAGGATGCCTTCAGATGAGCACTTAGTATTGAGAAAGAGCTGTGGGTGCAGACATGCATGAGGCTGACTGCCACCATTTGTGCTTTGTAATGTGTCTGTTGTGTAGCATGCTACCTCCTTCTGTTCTTACCTGTTATTTATTACATACCAATTTGGGGATATCTGCAGTCTTCAATGGTGTCCCATGCATAGAGATAGACAACACTAATGTTTTCCTCATAAGCAGGCTTCTTTGGAATAGCTCTCTTCTATCTTGGAGAATGTGTGATACCCTCTTGTGCTTTGGAGACTGTTAGGCATTGAGCAAAAGAGAGAATTCAGAAAAGTGAATACTCTGAGATGGCCAGAACTCTCTTTGTTCCATTCCAAAGTCTTGACAAAATAACTGTAGAATATAGAAGTACATGGGTGAATGAGGACAAAGAATTTTAGTGGAAGATACTCAAAGAGAGAACTGGTAGGCATGAGTTTATAGAGTCGAATGCATCTACGGAGAGGATGCAGGTCCTGTGTCGAAAGTGGTGCTTTTTAGAGAGATCTTAGAACATCTGTTAGCACGAGGAGAGAAGATTACTATGATGCCATTAGATGACACATATTGTGGTTTTGTAAGCCATAGAGTATAATCAATCAAAACCTGACACTTTTTAAGAAGGTGTTTGTTTGCTACAGGCTCTGCCCACAAGCCTATCCTGAGTCCCTGTTAGAATTTGGAGTTTGGTGTTAGAATCTGGCAACTCTCCATAGTTGGTGAGTTAGGGATGTCTTCAGAATCTGTTTGTCTCCGACTTTTAGCTGCATCTCACATGTAATGATTGCACAGTTAGTAAAGCACACAAAGTGTGGAAAATAAGAAATACTGGATCAATAGCCAAGACTGCAGTCCCTCTGAAAGCCAAACCCTGTAGCCTGTGGCTGCATCCGGTCAGCTACAAAGATATCATTGATGTAAAGTGTCCATGAGCTGCTGATCATGGCTTTCAGACTGAGCTGAACCTTCTTAGATAAATTCTATAGTCAGAAAAAGCCCTTATCATCATTCCTTTCCCTTCTTCTAAAAGGAACACACAAGACCAGCAAGATGGCCCATTGGATAATGGTGTTTGCCTCCATGTCTGCTGACCTGAGTTTGATCCCTGGAATTCGCATGAAAGAGAATAGACTACCACACTTTGTCCTCTGACCTACACATGTGTGCATGAGTACACACACACACACACACACACACACACACACACACACACTGAATTAATGCTTAAAAAGAAACACACATCTATTTCACTGTATCTATCTGCAGTTCACTGTTGTCTGTGGGGCTCTTTTCTCTGTGAAAACTTCATACTAGAAAAGAAAATTGAAAACAACAAGCTTCCTTTAGTACTGCACAGGAAATCTCTTCTCTGCATCCCTCCATAATGGAGCTCCACCAGCTTGTGTGCAAATAGAGAAAGGTGTGGAAATGAGGTCATGGAATTGTCTTTGGTGATGAGTTTAGTTGCTGCCTTCCAGGTCCACTTCTTTAAGATATCTTCAGGGGACTTAAAGAGAGCCAAGCATGCCATGATATTTATGAATCATGAGACTTAATAGAGACCAAAGTGGATCCTATTATTGATGTGCTTACTGCTTCATTAAATTCCCCTTAAGGTTTGCAGCATGGATAAGGATCATTTGCAATAATAATTATGCTGTGATCGATTGATTGGGTCTGACATTGCACTTGTCACCTTGAAATGCAGAATCTATATATTTTCGACAGTGTGAACATTTTTCGCTAATCTTGCATACCAGCAGATGATAGTTTATTTTTATGGAGCAAGGATAATTTATAAAGTTTGGAGACATAACATTAACCTTTTGCAAAAAATATGAAGTATCACTTGTCATTTTACTAAGAAATGAAAATCATCCACTAACAATATTTTTGAGATTAGAAAACACAGTTTAATTTTAAAAGGAAATTTTTAAATCAAAAAAATACAATCACTTCCACTGACTGATACAAGTTCATTGAAAGTATGATCTGATCACTGAAGTACTGGGCCAAGGGGCTGGAATGGTTGCTGAGTCCAGTTGCTGCTCTTACACAGGAGCCAAGTTCCATTCCTTACACCCATGTTGGAAGGCTCACAGTGGCCTGTCACATATGACTCCAGAAAACCCTGTATCTTCTGCCCTTGGCAGGCACTTATATGCAAGTGTATACACACATGTAGACACCTAAATATACATAAATGAAAAGAAATCTTAATACATTATAGGGTTGAGACTAGGTTTGTTTGTATGTGTAGACACATAAACACATGTTCATGCACAGACACAGCAATTGGTCCACTTTCCCTTTCTATTCATCTACTATGTCTTTTTATCTACCTATCTATTATGGTGATACATTGTATATTTAATAAAATAGTCTGGAATATCACAGGACAGTGTCATCTCTCCAGGCTTTTTGGTTTTTGTTGTACTTTTTGAGACAGGTTTGTTTTGTGTTTTGTTTCCTGGTTGTCCTGGAACTTGCTTTGTAGACCGGGGTGGCGTCAAGCTCATAGAGATCTTCCTGCCTCTGCCTACTAAGTGCTGGTACTAATGTCGCGTGTCACCACTGCCTGGCTTTTTATGTTACCCTTTATATTTGTGGTCTGTTACACTTTAATTCCATCTGTGCCCAAACAAATACTGCATATGTCTGCCTCTGGAGCATGTGAGTACTTTGCAAAGTGCCCACCCAAGATTAAAGTGATCTTACATTATGCAAGAGTTTGTACATTTTTTTTTTTTTAGGTTGTGGGGGGTTTTTAAGCAAAAAAGAAAACAATGACTTCATTTTCCCATGTTTGCATCCACTTTGATTGTGTGGATGCTTTCTGTCTTGAGCTTGTGATATACTCCGGTCTCCAGTCAGGTTGGCAGCCAACAACCATTTATAGATTTGCTTATTCAGGATTAGGCTTTGGGCCAAATGCTTAGAATAAATGAGGTGGGTGTAGCTCTTTTCCATGTGAATCTATATTCCAGCAAGAAGGACAAAGTTGAGATGAGCTAACTTCAGTGAGAAATACAGGATATGTATAATTGGTGTGGACAGAACAAAGTTCACAACATATTAATGCATTGACAGATAACAAAAAGCAGATTGGGTTGTATTTCTGTTTATTGTTATAAATTATGATGTCTAACCTGCATCACCTGATTACCGATATCCCACAGTATACATAGCTTCTGGTTACATTATTGGGGCTGTGACAAATACTCTAAACAAAAGTGGATTTGGGATAAAGGAGTTCTTTTTACTTTCTGCTTTTAGAGTACAGCCTGTCAGTAAGGGAAGACAAAGCAAGAGCTTGCTATTCCTCATAACCTATAACCAAGGGACTTACTTCAGAACCAAGAAAGTACATCAGGAACCACGGAGGCAGATGCATGTCAGAGAACTCACAGGGCAGTTTAACTCAACTAGCTTTCCTATGTAGTTCATGAATACCTGCCTTGGGATGGTACTGCCCACTGTGAACCAGGCTCTCTTACATCAATTAACAATCAAGACAATCACCCAGAGACATGCCCACAGGCCGGTCTGATCTAGGTAATTCCTCAATTGTGTTTTCCTCTCATATGATTCTTGGGCTTTGTCATGTTGACAGTTAGTGCTCACAAGGACATTTGGGATAAAGTTAAGACCCAGTAACCTTATGAGAAAGTGATTATTGTTATGTCTCTATTACAAATGTCATGTTATTAAGTTTACAGAGCTTCCAAATTGCTAAACTATTGAGTATCAGGAAACTACTACTTAACCCCCCAAAGTCAGTCTTCAAAGCTAGGGCTTTGTGACTATTTAATTCCACATGTAAATAAATATATTTATAAATATATGAACATGAATCTAAGTACTTATGTATTTATAAAAGAGCAACCACACACACATAACCATCAAAAGTGATCACAGCTGGTAATATGGATGATTTCTGATTAACACTGTCCTTAAATTTTCCATTGTATATATATTATATATTTAATAATTAATATAAAAGAATATAAAGTCATTATGTATCACTAAAGATATAATCAGCAAGAACGGTGGTACCAAATTTGTACAGAAATAAATCTGTATTAATTGCTTATCTTATTGAACTTACAAAACACCTGACAAAAGCAATATTTAAAAGGAAGGATTGATCTTGGCTCACTGTTCCAGATGTAATCCATCATGGCGGGGAAAGGCATGAAGTCAGGACTTCAAGGTGGATCACCTGTGTCCACAGTCAGATTTCAGAAAGAGTTAAGGGCTAGTTAGTGCTCAGCTCATTGTCTCCATCCATTCAATGTGGAACCCTTGCTTCTGGAATTATACCACTTTCATTTTGTGTGGATCTTGTCACCTCAATTAACACAACTTAGACAGTTCTTCACAGATGTGCCCAGAGATTTGTTTCATGGTTATATATACTTCAATTGCACAATCAAGATTAACAATCTCAACATCTACGATGCCAAACAGCATTTCAGAAATCCCAAGATCCATTGCCTAAAGTAACTTTAGATTTAAGCCATGAGAAAAATAGCATTGACTGAAAACAGTTTTTGAAACACCCTCCTTCAGTGCCAGGACTCACATGGGCAATGGAATCCTCCTGGTTGTACTGTAGAACAATTTTGCAAAGAATAAAATAATTGTGCTTATTACCTGTGGAAGCTATCACAGAACGTGTGTGTGCTTGGAAGAAACATTCTGTAACTGGATTGGGGTTTGAAGATGGTTGTTTTGAGGTCGAATGCAAAGAAAATAGTAATCAGAAAATGGAATTCTGGCCATTCTCCAACAAGAGTTTATTTAATTGTAAAAGGGGGAGGAGACAAATTACTCAGCAAAGAAGAATGCTTGCTTCTCTTGCAGAAGCTCCAAGTTTCCAAGCTCAGGTCCCAGCACACATGCTAGACAGCTCACTGCTGCTTATACCTCTAGCTCTAGAAAGTCTGACATCCTCTTCTGGCCTTCATGGACTCACAAATATAGGTAGCACACACACACACACACACACACACACACACACACACACACACACAAATAATTCTTTAAAACAGGAAATCATCTCCAAAACTCTGCCCTTTATTACCACTAATAGTGATAGTAAAAATAGAACTCAATTTTCTTTTGTGTTTTTCACATGTAAAATCTAAAACCACTTTATATACAAAGCAATTTTGAATCAGCACTTGCAAATTCTGAATACTGCAGATAGTCTACTATTTACTTGTTCTAACTGGTAATTGTTTTATTTTGTAATGGTGTTAAGTGATACCTTCCTTCGACAGGACATTGCAGGTGCAGGTGCTGAGTTCTGTTTCTAGGCCATCATCAAAACTTAATCTGATCCTCTCTTATAAGCAGTGGCCCCAGTCAGCTCTGAACTCAAAGGGGTAGACTTAGACCCTGCATGAAGTCCTGTTGTTGTAACAGTTTGGGGCACATATATTTAATAACTCATGTTAAATAATCATACAATAGATATAGCCTCAGATTATTTTTGATAATGTACCTCACTGGTAATGTCCTGAGTACATTTAGGTGAGGCTGAACTCACTTCCCATGTTTGTTAGGTTAGACATATCTTATAATTAGTTTATCAGACTATAACCCCAGCATAAATTGAGGGAAGTATTTTAGGAGATATCTAGCCATGACTATATGAAAATGACTTAATCTTGTGGTCAATATTAAGTTATGACAACAGCAGTAGTCATGTATGGGAAATGTTATCTAGTAAGAATTGTCTGAGACATAATATTTTAAATTCTCCTCACCTCCCATACCCACCTTCCAACACAACTGAGGACATAACATAGGCTATATTCTTGAAATGTAAAGCTGTTTATAGAGAAGTGACAAAGTAGATTGAAAGTTTTAGAAATTAACCTAGAACCTGTCTCTTAATCCCTGTATCAGGAGATGGTAGTCATCAAATCAAAATAGACTGCCATTCTCTTAAAGTGAAGAAAAATTGACCCCAATTCTTGAGGAAAGACACAGTATTTTTTTTTTTTTTTTTGGTCTTT
>PVIH01000003.1:0-58449 GCA_004025045.1 Sigmodon hispidus
CCTCCTCCTCTTCCTCCTCCTCCTCTCCCTCCTCCTCTTCCTCCTCCTCCTCTCCTTCCTCCTCTCCCTCCTCCTCTTCCTCCTCCTCTCCCTCCTCCTCTTCCTCCTCCTCCTCTCCCTCCTCCTCTTCCTCCTCCTCCTCTGTCTCTCTTTTTTCTTCCTACTTTCTCCTCTTCTCACCCCCCTTATCTCTTTCTCTTCTCTAGCCTTCTCCCCTTCTTCTCTCCCCTCCTCTCCCCTCCTCTCCCCTCCTCTCACCTCTAGAATCTACTCTCAGCCTCTTTGAGGTGAGGGCTGTGTCCTGTTTTGTGAGCAGTGTAAAGAAAGCCAGGTGAACCACTCTGGCAGACAGGAGGAAACTTCCTCAGGCATGAGCATAAGAAACACACACCAGCCACTGAGTCTAGGGTCCCAGTTCCCAGGCTGGGACGGAAGAAGGAGAAGCCATGTCTCGCTCAGCAAGATAAGCCCATCCCATCCGTCTTTGCTGACACTATCTGCAGGACCGACTGTCTCCTCCTGGGGGAGGGGAGAAGCAAGGCTTTATGGACAGGATGCCCTGGCTGGCCAGCTTCCCCCTCCTCCAAGAAAGAGATTTCCAAGCTGAGAAGGTCGTACCCTTTGCTCAGTCCTTTTTGGCCTGATGTGGGTGCTGAGTGCTGGATGCTAGGTGCTGGGGATTCAGTCTTGTCTAGTCCTTTCTCTGAATCTCCTCCCAAGGGACTGGAAACACTTGAATTGCAGCTTGTCTCTTTCAAGTGGCAGAAGAGGAGAGACCCTGAAAGAGAAAGTGAAGGAGAAGGAAGGCATGGTGCAGCCGCTCCAGTGATCTCCAGATCTTCTGGGATGTACTACAGCCATTCTCACTGCCGTGAAGTGGGCAGGCTAACAACCCTGTCTCCAAGATAACAAAGTAGAGATCCGGAGAAGTTAGGTAACTTGCCTGGGATCACACAGATCATCTGAGGGCTTCACAGGCCAGAAGGAACCTCTGACCGTAACACTTCACTTAGAAGAGATCACTCTGGGGAAGGGCTGAGTTAATCAAACAAAATCCCTACACTGAATTTGAGTCGACTTCCTGAAGCTTCTCCTGCTAAGTCAGCTGAATGACACTCCCTCCTCATTGCCCCACCTTCTATATCAGATCATCATTTATGATCCTCCTTTTTCTCCAGCAGGCATTCTGGGTGTGGGTGTGGCTAATGACTCTTGAGGCTCCACCTTAGCCATGTCTGTCCATAGATGCTGCCACGCCTTGGCTTACTGCCCCACCCCTGCCCACACTGAGCCTAGCAAAGGTGAGTTTGCACACTCACTTCCCACTGCCTTATCCAATTGAGAGCTCCCTAGTCGGTCATTGTTGCTCCCATCTTGAATAGAGTCTGCGAGGCCAGCCTTTTAAAGTACCATGACTATATTTTTCCTTTTTGTGCTTGTGTGTGTCTGAGAGAGAGGAGAGGAGAGGTGTATGTATGTTTGTGTGTGCGAGTGTGTGTGTGTGTGTGTGTGTGTGTATGTGTGTGAGAGAGAAAGGTATATGTGTGAGAGAGGAGTGTGTGTGTGTGTGAGAGAGAGAGAGAGAGGAGAGGTATATGTGTGTGTGTGAGAGAGAGGAGAGGTGTGTTATAATTGCTTTTGTTTTTTTGGGACAGGGTCATTCTCTGGAACCTGGGACTCAGTGAGTCAGCTAGACTAGCTGGTCAGTGAACTCCAAGGACCCACTTGTCTCCGCCTCTCCAGCACACATACCACACCTGGCCTTTTTCTAAAAGTGGGTCCTGGTGATTGAACTCAGATCCTCACCCTTGCAAGGCAAACACTTAACAAATGAGCCATTCTGATCATGGATCACTTTTGATGACATACAGCTATTTATCCTCTCTTCATGCCATAAAGAATTTTGGACCTGACTCTGCCCTGGGTGCTGGGGATTGGGAGCTCACCAGACTGCTTTCAGTAGCTTCTGGAAATGTCTCTAGATCCAAGCCAAACCTGTGAAGACCATGGTGGCTCATTGTCACCATGTAGGCCACCTGATGTTTGAAATCTCTAAATCTTCACTAGATATTTGAGAACAGTGAGGATCCCTAGGAGACACTGTTCTATAGGGAGGGGCCCTAGGAGACACTATCCTATAGTTTTTGCTGTTGGGTTCACTACACTGATGCCATCAACTAGGCTAAATATGGAGGCTCACGCCTGCCATCTGCCATCCCTGCATTTGGAAGGCTAAGGCAGGAGGAGACCAACCCAGGCTGCAGAGTGAAATTGAAAAAGAATCAATAAAAAATCTTTTTTTTTTTTTTTGCTCTTGCTATCCTGGAACTCACTTTGTAAACCAGGCTGGTCTCAAACTCTGAGATTCACCTGCTTCTGCCTCTTATTTGTTGGTTTTTAGATATTAAGTATATACTTGTATGTATCTAAGTGTAAGCACATGCATGTGAATGCAGGTGCCTGTGGAAGCAAGAAGACAGTGAAGGGTCCCATGGAGCTGGAGTTACAAGCAGTTGTGAGCTATCTGATGTGGGTACTAGGAATCAAACTTAGGTCCTCTGAAAGATCAGTAAGTGTTCTTAATCACTGAGCCATCTTTCCAGCTCCAATGACTACAAGATTCTACATCACCTTCCCAGGACCCCAAGAGATACTCACCCAGATTTTTAGTAGACTCCTTCATCTGTTTGTCTCTGGTCAACATGCAGGCTCTCACAGCTAACTCTAACTCTCCTTGTTTGGGCATCAGGCTCAGGGACAGATAGATTTCTCTCACCTACACAGGGTGTTCCAGATGGAAAGATGAGAAGCCAGAGCTCCTAAAATGCAGAGTCATAAAACTGCCACTTATGATGCTCCTAGATTCTAGTGTCTAGATGGGAACAGGACAAGACAAGGGTAGTTTGACTTTGTGCCATGTTGTTGAGAGAAGTTTTACACAATGTGGAAGCTCTTGGCTCCAGTAATAAGTAGAGGGTACTGGCCCTAGGTTGGGTTCTCAACTCTTAATTCTATGGACCTCACTGGGCTAGGCTATGCTTCCTCCCAGTATAGGAGCTGGGTGTCAAATATTTCAGGGGCAGGCTGGAGAGATATCTCAGTGATTAAAAGTGCTAGCTTCTCTTTGCAGAGGAACCTGGTTCAGTTCCTAGCATCTCCATAGTGGTTCACAAATGCCTATAACACCAGCTCTGGGGAATCTTCTGACTTCTACAGGTAACTGCCCTCATATGCACATACACATATACACATACATAGATAAATAAAAATAAATCTTACCAGATTATGCCCTAAATAAATTAGTTCACCCTATAGAGAATAATAAAAAAATAGCTTCCATTTTTAAAGTTAGGAGTGTGTGTTCCACACTCAGGGCCTGGCTCACCTCCTGGCTGGGACCTCTGTGGGAAATGCTTTTGGCTGAGCACTCAGTGCTGGAGTAGGATGCTCAGCCACACTTTGAAGTAAGTCTCTGCATCCAATGCCACAGTCAGGGCAACAATGGTACCCCACACCAGAGAAACTCTGGAAAAGTGTGAGAGACTGAAAGAGGATTGGAACATTTAGGGCAACAGCACAGACATCAGAATACGAATGAAATGCATTGGCAGGTGTCAGTTACTACTGCCTTTCCCATGTTTTAAGCTACTGTCTTGATGGGTTGTTTGCCTTTCTGTCATTTGTTCTTTGTAGAGTGGGTACCCCTTTGTAAGTCTGGCTGACCTTGAACTCAAGATCCTTCTGGTGTTACTTCCCCAGTGCTAGGGTTAAAGGATTCAACTAACATTCTTCATATAGATGTATGTATTTTTGCAAGCACCTTCAGATTCCTGAGGCAGGAAGTGGGCATCCAAGCACATGGCACCCAATGCCGTGCTGGACTGAGATCTCTTCATGAGCAGGACCATGTGTGGGCTTTGGCTCCATAGCTCATCACACAGGAAGTACTCCACATCAAGGATGAAGAGATAGGCCTGAGAATGTGACTCAGTTGACTGACCACCTGCCTAACATGTATGAAGCCCTGGGTTTGAATCCCAATCCTGCTACATAAACCAGGCAGGCATGGTGGCAGCCTCCTGAAGTCCAGCAGGGAAATCACAAGTTTCAGGCTAGCCTGAGGTACATAGAAAGACTCTGTCTCAAAATAAAGAGTAAAAAAAGAGGGTTGGGGGTATAGCACAGTGGTAGAACATTTGCCTAGCATGAGCAAGGCCCTTGAGTTCAATTCCCAGTGCATGTTTCACATGCACATGAATACACACACACACACACACACACACATACATACACACACACACACACACACACACACACACACACACTTCCTTTAAAAAGCTATTTTTGCCAACCTTTGATCCAACAAGCCAAGATCTTTTGGCCAAATGTTGGAGTTGGCAAATCTATCCAGATGCAGTCCATGGAGCTCAGCGGCTGAAACTTTGGGAGGCACCTCACATGAATGGGTGCTGGATGAGGGTGACAGTCAAGAATGGAGGCCTAGTGGAAGAGCAGGTGAACTTTTATCTCTTCTTGGTCCAATTGGCACCGACTTCTGTTTCTATTTTTTGATGTAGGATGTGGGTGACTCCAGAGGACAAGCAGCTTCATTTCCAAGAGCCTTTTGCTGCTCTTGGAAATATTCAGAATGCCTGGCCCTCCAGTCAAGCTCCAGCTTGGAGCCCAAAAGCTAAATCCAGATATGTCATATATTTATCCAAGGCAGCCATTGGCCAGGAAATGACTATAAAACACACATTTTGAATAAAGAGGGAGATTTATGGTGCTTTCGTGAATCTGAGCCATATCTCTCTGCCTCCCCCAGGCCAAGATCCCCTTAATCACTAACATACCCCCAGCTTGGACGCTCAGTGGGCACAGAATTGCTTCCTTCTGGTTCTGTCCCAGCAAAGGATATGATGGGGAAGGCCCTTGTTCAGCTGACAATCCGCAAATGTATCTCTGGTTCATTTGAAACTCCAGTGGGGCTGGATTTTTCTCTTTTGGAGGATACAAAGAAGAAGGAGGGCTTTTATATGGATCTTTGATCAGACAGGACTTAAAAATAATTTTTCTAGGAGTTTCTCTGTCCTTAATACCGTGGAATTGGGGGGGGGGTGTTACTTGCCCAAAACAGCTTCTATGTGCCAAAAGTTAGATCTAGGTAGGGGCCTTGCCTCAAGCTCTTTTCCCATCCCCATCTTATCCACCCTTTTTTTTTTTAACTGTACTTTTATTCAAGGAAAAGAGGCAAGTATCAGAGAAAGTTATTTTCAGCTGAACTTTCAGTTCTTTATTTCAAATGAAACAATAATAACAATGCTTAGAGAAAAATGACTATCTTATGAGTCTCCAGGATAAACCTGTTTCTGCCTCCAGCACTTGGGATACACCACCATGCTAGGCTGCTGTGTGGGTGCTATGGATCTGAACTCAGGTCCTCACATGTGAGTGGCAGGCTTTGGCTTTGTAGCTCATCATAGTATGTAGATAATGACTAGACTCACCCATGCTTCTGTAGGTAGTTCCAGCAAACTGGGTGGTTCACTAAGCTAGACTTGGGTGGGATCATTCTTCCTGGCTGGCAGTGCCCTATCTGGAATGAGGAGATATGTCTCTACACACACACAAGTCATATGACAATAGATATATTCAATGACAGACAGAACCCTTCCTAAGTGGTAGAATGTCCTCTGAGGAGCACCCCTGATGTGTGAACAGATAGTCCGGATGTTCCTGCCCCTGTAGAGCCCTCCTGGCCCGGATACCTGCAGTTCCAGAAATGAAAAGGGCCAGCAAGAAACTAAGGTTCTCCAAAGTGTCTTGGGGAAGCAAGGTGGTGGCTGTGATGATCTTGGTGATGACGGTGGTAATGGTGACGCAGGTGATGGTGATAATGATAGCGAAGGTCATGGTAATGATGGTGATAGTGATGAAGATGATAGCAATGGTGGTGATGGTGATGCAGATGATGGTGATGATGATAGCAATGGTGATGGTGATGCAGATGATGGTGATGATGGTAGCAATGGTGATGGTGATGTGATACTGGTGATAGTGATAAGGATGATAGCAATGGTAGTGATGGTGGTGATGGTGACAATAATAGAGACAGTGATAACAAGGGCAGTGGTGAGAGTGGTGGAGATGATGGTGGTGACTATTGTGGTGATGATGGTAGTGGTGGTGTAGTAGTGGTGATGAAATGCCGATGATTCCATGGTGATGATGGTGACAGAGGTAGTGGTGGCAACAGTAAGTGTGGTGTTCTCTTCACCCCCATTCAGTTTAAATCTTTGTGAAACCAATAGAAGACAGTGGGGTAAATTTCTGAAGGAAAGAATGGCAAGGGAGAGAGAGGAGGAGAGTAAGAAGCAGTAACAGCAGATGCGGATTGCTCCTCTTGTCACCAGAGGGTCCCCAGGCTCGTCCTCTGCGTCAGGCATCTGCAGTCCATCCTCACAGTCTGTCCCTTCCATAAATGATGGAATATTCCATCCCAAGGATGATGAAATAGAAGATCACAGAGGTTAAGTGGCTCCAGGTCACAAAATGGGTAAGGGCCCAGTACAGAGTGGGTCAGTGTGTGTGAGAGAGTGAGAGTGTACGTGAGTATGTTAGAGTGAGTGTGAGGGTATATGTGTGAGGAGGTGTAAAGGGATGTGAGTGTGTGTGTGTGTGTGTGTGTATTTGAGGGTGTGTGTGAGGGTATGTGTGAGGGTGTGAGTATGTGAGGCTGTGTGTGTGTGTGTGAGGGTTTGAGTGTGTGGGTGAGGGAATATGAAGGGATGTGAGTGAGTGTGTTTGAGTGTGTGAGAGTATGTGTGAATATGAGAATGTGTATATGTGTGAGTATGTGAGTGTGAGAGAGAGAATGTGTATGTACAAGGGAGTGTGAAGAAGTATGTGTCAGGGGTGTAAAGAATGTATGTATGTGTGTATGTGTGTGAAGGGAGATGAGCTTATGGGAGTGTGTGTGGAACTGTGAGGGGGTATCTGTGTGTGAGAGGGTATGAAGAGATGTTAGTGTGTGTGAGTCTGTGTGTGGATTGTGGGGAGATGTGAGGGTGTATGAGTGTATGTCGCTATGTGTGTGTGTCTGTGTAACAGAGTGTAAGAATTATGTTTGTTAATGAGAAAAATAGAGCTCAGCCTCCCAGCACCAAGAGGACCAAACAGCTGCACCAGGAAGTAGAGACATAAATATGCAGGCATCTCCATGTCTCTAAAACAGAACATTCTGTGGTTAACAGCTGGCCAGCTGGCACTGCTTCTAGCTCTGTCACTGATCAGGCCAGCAACGCCGCAAGTGAAGATCTCTACCACAGGCAATTCGGTCTCCATGTGCATCTGTTGGTAGAATAAGTGAATGCAGGGTCGGTGGCTGCCATCATCCACCTGTTCCTCAGCCTCCCACTGCTGCCTGCCTTTCTGCTCGAAATGCTGATTCTACCAGTTGTTTACCTGCTTAGTTCCCATTTATCAATAGACACAGCTCAAATGTCTCACACACACACGCACACACATGACTCTCACACACAGATGTATGTACACTTACACTCATACACACATGCATACATACACACACATGTTCACATTTACACACATATATATGCTTAAATTCATACACATACAAATTTACATACATATACACTCACACATTTTCTCACACATACACATACATTCACACACGCACATGCACATACTTTTTCACACACATCACACATACCTTAACACATTCATACACACCACCACAAACCAGGTTAGGTCCCCTTGTCCTATCTCTCAATGACACTGTGAACTCTGTCTTCATAATTTTCCAACTTCATGTTTGCACCTTGGTCCCATATTCCCCAAAGATATCTCATTATGCAATGGCAAATGTCTACCAAAACTGAAGTTTCAGAATCTAGTCCCAAGCATTTCCAATAAAGGATGTTATACCTGTGTTTGGAGAGCCACTGGGCCCAGTTTGAGCTTTTGAAACCCCAAAATGTTCAGGGCTGTGTTTGGAGTAAAGTTGGTTAAATCAGTTTGGAGGTCATCTCTTCAAAGTCAAAATTTTTCCTCAAATTAATGCATAGAAATATACATTGTACCAGTCAGTATTTATTTTGTGTGACGTTCCTAATTCACACCCTCAGGGACAGAAAATCCATTGACCTAGTTTCTCTATTGTACATGAAAGAAGTCAAATTTGTGTGCTGTTTCTTCATGATTAATTCACACTTCTCAGGAACTCTGTGCCCAGGAAAGGTATCTGGTAAGCCTGATGAAATGAATATTGTGTTGAATATCAACAATCCAACTGTTTCTTTTCCTGGGTAGGTGAGATATACATGTTTTGGTCATCTGAGGGGTGTGAGAATCAAAACAATTACAACAGTAGACTTGGGGCCTGGCTCAGTGCCACAGTGAACATGTTCCTAATCATGATGAGTCCCAGCCTCAGCATCAAAAAGAAATTATAAAAACAAAACAAACCTATGGTGGTGATGCATGCCTTAAATCTCAACACTTGAGAGGCAAAGGCAGGCAATCTCTTGTGTTTGAGGACAACCTGGTCTACAGAGTGAGTTCCAGGACTACACAGAGAAACCTTGTCTTGAAACAAACAAAATATGCAACATTTTTTATTGTTGTGTATGTCCATGTTTGTGTGTGCACCTGTGCTTTTAGGTGTGCAGGCATGAGTGTGCCTGCGAAGGTCAGAAGTCAGTATCAGATGTCTCTCTCACTTTCCAGCATTCTTCTTTGAGGCAGGGTCTCTCACTGAATCTGGAGCTCACTGATTCAGTGGAACCTAGCCAACAAGTTCCCAGGATCCTCCTGTCTTCACTTACTACTAGTGGGTTATAGGTGTGTGTGTGTGTGTGTGTGTGTGTGTGTGTGTGTGTGTTGATATATTGTATACTTAATAAAAATAGTCTGGAATATCAGAGGACAGAGTCGCTCACAGAGCGAAGCCATGAAGGCCAGGAAGTGGTGACCTACACCTTTAATACTATCACTCAGGTGGCAGACCTTTGTCTGTCTCTGTGAGTTTAAAGCCTAACAGCCAGGCAGGGGTCGCACACACCTTTAATCCTAGCTCTAGGAATGTTGTAGAGGAAGTGAGATACCTGGGCAGAGGGAAAGAAGGAAGGAGTTCAGCTCTCCTTACCAGTTCCTGGTCAGCTGAGGAGAGAGAGTTTTGAGGTGAAAAGATTCTTGGGGACAGGCCTGAGGAGTTGGCTGGGTGAGAAGTGAGTAGTTTGTTTCTCTATCTCTCTGATATTTCAGCTTTTCCCCAATATCTGGCTCCAAATTTTATTATAACACCAAATAGAATTTGTGCAATAGGTGTACACCCCGTACCTCGCTTGTGATTGGGCCTTCACATTTGCAATCAGCTACTTTCCTTACCTAGACAACTCCCCAGTCTCCTGTCAACATTGCTTCTTGGCCAATCTACTATTCCATCTGTCATGAGTGACAGATGCACAAATCTGAAATTCCTAGGTTTAAAGAAAAAATAAAATACTGGTCCAGCCAGGTGGTAGTGGGGCATGTCTTTAATTCCAGCACTCAGGAAGCAGAGGTAGGAGGATCTCTGTGAGGCCAGCCTGATCTACAGAGCAAGTTTCAAGACAACCACAACTACATAGGAGACACCCTGGCTCAAACAATACAACAATAAAAATATTCGTTCACAAATTGTCTGCATGGAGAACCTCTCAACACAACTGACCTAAAAATAGTTAAGAAAAAAAATACCTCGGAAAATCCAGGCCAATGTGGTAGCTATTGTAGCAAAGAGCCCACTTTTAGTCAAGCTTATATTATGGTTTGATTATGAATGGTCACCCACAGGCTTCTGTTTTGAGCACTGGCTTCTGGTGGGCTTGCTATCTTGAGAAGCTGGAGGATGAGATGGGATAAGCCAGCTGGAGGAAGTGGGGGGAGGCTTAGAAGGCTATACAGGGTCCCCAGGCCTTGCTCTGCTCCCTCCTTCAAGCACCATAAACTGAAGCAAGCTCTACATCCCAGACTCCCACCATGACACTCTACTGCCAATGGAGCTACGAAAGCATGGACAGAACCTTCCAGAACTCTAAATGGAAATCAACTCCTTACTCCCTCAACTTGTTTCTGTCAGGCAACCAGCCTGGATTCCTTTACATCCTTGGTTCTAATGCCCAGGTAAAATCAATTATAAGCACATCGAATTCCAAGATTCTAATTCCATAAATAATGTATTTCACTGAGCTCTGTTCGGGAGCTGTTTGGGTCTGAAATACCTCTGAGGGCCAGTAGGACAGAAAGGATATCAGCCGCAAGTCACCCTGTTCCCTCCGTCCAATAGCCCTCCCCTCAATCAGTCAACAGAAAACAGAAACAAGCAAGCAAACAAACGGGTGTCCACGTCTCGTGTACTCTTTTAAGCACATGGTATTTATTAGGCATTAATGGGCACACAAATGTAAGGAACGAGTACTTGATTCTCACCCACCCACCCCCATAGAGACACAAAAGACAATAATCTCATAGAACACTCACATGCAAACACACTCAACTTGCTCACAGATTTTTCACATCCTCAGCCATACAGATTACCCTGTTCTGTTTATTAGGGTCAGTTTAAAAAAAAAAAAAAGTAGAAAAAGAAAATGGAGAAAGAGACACAAAACCTTTATTTAAAAAAAAAAAAAAAAAAAAAAAAAAAAAAAAAAAAAAAAAAAAAAAAAAAAAAAAAAAAAAAAAAAAAAAAAAAAAAAAAAAAAAAAAAAAAAAAGAAAAAAAAAGATCAAGAAAGAAAAAGGAAAACACATTCAGAAGTAAAAGTAAGAGAGAAGAAGACACAATCAGAGTTTGAGTACCAATAAAATTAGAAGGTCTTGGGCAGCCCCCAGGCTGGGTTTCATGTTACTACTTAATTAGAATTCCTATTTATAAATAAATAGTACCAGTAAAATATTACATCTGAGAAACCCTACAATAATGTAGTACTTACACACTTTTTTTTTTAATACTTTTTCTGCTTTTGATGCGTGTGGCTTTGTGTCCCGCCCGGGTGATTGTCGCTGGGGTGTTTTCGAGCAGGTGGAGGCACCGGTAATATGGCTTCCTCTCCTTCAGCACCTGGAACTGTTTCACTGTGCATCCCATTCGGGTCACAGAGGAGGTTTGAGCCAGCCTGGGACTGACTTCCTGGTTGTCTTCTTATCTTTGCTTTTTAATCACAAAGTATATTTATTCTTGCTTTTTTTTTTCTCTCTCTCCCCTACAACTTGGAAAGCGGGGAGCTTGCCCCCCTGTTCCCAATCACAGTTCTGTTCCCCTTTGTCATCCAGGGCTCTTTCAGTTTGTTGAAGCAAGGTTTTCAACTGAGAAGTTATAGGCCCCATTCTAGCCACAGATGGCTGGAGCGACCCGGAGCTGGGGAGAATCGGTGCTGAGAAGTCGAGATGGCAGATGGAGTCTGACATCCTAACTCCATCCACTCAGTAGAAGGCAGCTTTGAATGCCATGAAGCTGGGGGAGGCAGGTCAAAAGCGAAAGGAATAAAGCAAAACCCAATCCAAAAACTAGCAGGTACCTCTGGGATCTTCGTAGACATCTCACTTGACGGAGGTAGGTATTTTTGTTAGAGGAGGGTGTCGGATGTACATTTTAGCTCATTTATTGGAGGGAAGCCCCAAAAGTACTTGTTTTGAGACATATTTTTCTCTGCTCTCCCTCCATTAAGGGACTGGGTCCCAGTAAGAAAATTCAAAGAAAAAATATATTATTATTTATTATATAACAAAGTCAACATTAACACCAAGACACAGAATGTCTCTCACTGTGTGCTGGGGTCAAACACTCAATGAGGCAGTATGTTCTAGAACCCAAAAGAAACAATCGGGGAACATGTCTGGGGTGCTGTGAGTGCGCCTGTTTGATGACAGGAGAGGTTGTGTGGGATGGGTCTCATCTCTCTGTTTTGTAAATTTCGAAACAAAACAACAGAGTCACAGTTTCAGAATGGTGACTTCACTGATTAGATCAGTGGCTGTGGGAGCCTCAGTAACAGAGGTGACAACAGGTGACGTGAGTTTCTCATCTGTGGGGTTCTCTTCTCATTGCTACTGTCCCTCACTCTCTTCTCTCTCTTGCCCCTCTCTCTCTCTGGCAAAGGTCTGCCTTTAACTATTCTCGCTCCACTCTGGCACCATGCCAACACCATGTACTGAGTGATACTGGTGTGGGGACAGGGTCCTGGGCACGCCATGAGAGTAGAGGAACTCGGGGGGCTGGAGGCCACCTGGAGACTGAAGGCCAGTCTGAGGCCCACATTGCCTGACCACAGGCTGATGGGCCACTGAGGTCTGGTGCTGAAACATCCCCTCACCAAGCTGAGGAGAGCCATGGTTGGCCATGCCAGCTAGCCGGGGGACCAGGGGCCCTGAAGTAAAATGAGCAGAGAAGTGCTGGTATGGTAGGCGGTCCATGGGCTGCACTGTGGTGACTGTGCAGCTGCTGTAGGAGGGCATGGTAGGCCATGTGTTACAGCTGATGTCCTCCAGGCTGGGCACGGGCTCGCTGGGGGGTGCAGAGCTGGCATACATGCAGGCCTGCCGCTGGGCAGATTCTGTCCTGTAAGAGGCACTCAGGCCCTGCTGCTGGGGGTAGCCTGGGCGGTAGAAGGCATCCTCCTCACTGGGGGATGTCTCCATGTACGGTTTCTTGTAGGGGTGCTCGGTGCTGGAGCATTCTTCATCTGCAAAGACAGGAAAGAAATTAGTTACCCCACACCACAGCCAGGACCAGAGAGACTGGGCCTGAGACTAAGAAGTTGTTTGCTCCAATCTCAAAAAAAAAAAAAAGTGAAGCATCATGGCCACATGGTTGGGGCTATGACATTTAAGCCAAAATCTTGACCTTGAACTAATGCAATTTCTCCATCTGCAAAATGTAACTAAGTCCTATAGGATATAATACATCTTACAGAGAGAAACATTGAGAATTAAATGGGAAAATGCAATTATTCCAGAGCCTGATACAAAGAAAAGTGTCACAAAATATTATCATCATCATCACCATCAACACTGCCATCATTATCATGACCACCATCATCATTATTACCACCACCATCACCACCATTATCATTGTCATCACCAGCTTTATTATTAATGATAATAATTAATAGTAGTTCCATTGTTTCACTCCACTTATATGTACACTATCTCATCCATCCGCTATCATCCAAAACCCGGCATATACGCAGCAATAATAAAAATAACAGTAGTACCAGAAACAATAAAAACAAACATACATAGTACTGATGATGCCTGGATGTGTCTTAATTACTTCCCACAAGGTGACCCACTCAATCCTTATAGTCACCTTATGAGGTAGGTGAGTCCTGTTTTATATGTGAGAGAAAAGGAACACATAGGTGTTAGTGATGCAGGTTAGTGATTCAGACCTCACTCAAAGATAATGCTAAATTGAGGAGAGAATGGAGGAGTGGATTTGGTCAAAACATATCACATGTATGCATTTCAAAACTCTGAAAAAGAAATGAAGAAGAAGAAAGAAGAAAGATTGTTGTCACAAGTCCCCTGATAACATAAAGAGCATCTCTCATAGCCAGGACAACATGGCACATAATTCTTATGGAAGACCTGATCTGTAACTGCTGCCAGATGCTTCCTAAAGGTATCTTAACACAGAGGTTAAGAAGCTTTCCCAAGGCCTTTTACTGTGGCTGATACTGGTGAATCTGTAACTAGTGACCACTACTATCGACCTATAAAATGTCTGCTCATGAATGTCATAGCACAAGAAAGAAACAATAATATCCCATGGAATAGATAGATGGATGGATTGTAGATTGATAGGTGGGTCAATGGGTTGATAGATGGTAGACAGATGGATAGGTAGATTGATGATGGATAGGTAGCTGGATAGTGGCTGGGTAATGAGTAGATGGATGAGAGATGGATAGCTAGCTAGATGGATGAATGATGGTTGATTGGATGGATGATGCATGGATAGGTGACTGGATAATGAATAAATAGATGGATGTGGATGAATAGACATAATTTGGAACAAATTTCCTTTATTAGCTGTTGACTCGATACCAATCCCTGTGTCTCTGTGTCTTGTGAACTGGATTGTGTTCCTCCTCTGTGCACTAGTTAGTCTCTTTACAGAGTAATGAAGATAACTTCATCTTCAGAAGAGTCTCTGTTGGGTACTTTGGCACTGTTGGCCCTCTTGGGATCTAACCAATATGCTGCGGTAGGTCATTTCCTAGAAGAATTCCCAGAAATAGCATGTTTTGAAAATTGCATACACACAGTTTTTCTACAACTTTCAGAGAGGCCAAAAACTAAGACCAGCCCCCAGGCTGAGTTCTGGACACATTTGGGCAGGAACCATCTGACTCTTCCATTAATGTGATGCCAGGTGGGTGGAGTGGGGGGAGTCCACATTCCAACAACCATCTCATTAGTTCTGATGCAGGTTAGTGATTCAGACCTCACTCAAAGATAATGTTAAATTGAGGAGAGAATGGAGGAGTGGATTTGGTCAAAACATATCACATGTATGCATTTCAAAACTCTGAAAAAAAAATGAAGAAGAAGAAAGAAGAAAGATTGTTGTCACAAGTCCCCTGATAACATAAAGAGCATCTCTCATAGCCAGGACAACATGGCACATAATTCTTATGGAAGACCTGATCTGTAACTGCTGCCAGATGCTTCCTAAAGGTATCTGCCAAGCTGTCATCTCAAACACACCCATTCGTTGGGTGGAATTTGACCCTCGTGATCAGAGATTATTGTTTCTCATCTTCTGATATCTTTCTAATCAACATATGCTGACAAATTACACATGGAGCTGGGGATGCAGCCCAATGATAGACTTCTTGCTCCAGATTTAATCGTACATGTGCATGCGAGTGTGTGTGTGTTTAAGGAATAAAGGGGAAGGTAAAGAAAGGTCAGCACCTTCTGGAAGCCAGAACCACTGTGGTCAACAGTGGGGTTGAGTTTAGTTTGTCTGAGCATTTGTTTGTTTCTATGTGTTTTGATTCAAGGCCTCACTCTGGAGCCCAAGCTGGCCTACAGCTTGCAATCCTCCTGCCTCAGCCTCCTGAGGCTTTTCCTCTCTGGGTTTCTCACTTAGTAAATGGGCACAGGTGGCCCAGAACACTGGATGCCTGGTCAGCACCCAGCAGGTTGTTGTTACCCCTAATAGATAGCATGTAGTCACTGTGGATACTGAGTCTCTGGAAGATGTGAAGAGACAGTTGCTGTGGGTCACACAAAGGGGACAGGGTGGCTTCAACCCATGTTCTTCAAGGTCAGACACCAGGAGTGCAGCCCACCTTTGGGAGCTGGAAGTATTTTTTGTGACTATGGCATAAGTTAACTTCTATCTCTTGTCTCTGATTTAAATGAGATTGTATCTCAGGCTCCTGGTGGGATGCATCTTTTGGGATTTGGAATGAAGTTATAGGCCCGTGTGTATGTTGTGTGCTTGTCTGGGGTGGGCTCAGTCAGTGGCAATTTTTTGGTCCCAAAACACCTAAGTTATAGTCTGGCCCATTGCCCCTCACGCTATTGGTGCCCTCTAAGCCCCATGGAAGTCTAGTGAGTTGTTTCTGGACTTGAGTCTCCTGTGCACAAATGCTGCATCACAAGCTGTAGAAGAAGTCTCAGGAGCTGGGCTTCCCAGAGGAAGGAAACATGCTCTGATTGACTAGCCCAGGTTGCCTCATCCTTACATTTGCAAAGGGAAGATGTGCTGGCATTGGTCCTTGCCTGGGAATGAGGCCTGACTTCCAGATGGACCCAAACCCTCAAACTTCTTGGATTTCCAAGGCCTGAACAATGTCACCCCAACATCCCCCAGCCTGGCTCCCCACACACATCCAACACCGGATGGGCTGGATACCAGATGCGGCAAGCATGACTGTTTCCTCAGCTCTCAGAGAGGAAAGTGTATCCATGGAGAGGTTCCTACTCAAACATCCTGCCTGATGTGATGGCTAAAAGGGTCCCGCTTGTTTGGTCTCTGAGTAAATCTTCTCCCAATGTAGGTATAGGGAACTTTCCTTATGGGTGGTAAACTAAGACACAGAAAAGGAATGGTGGGGGTTTTTTCCTTCTAAGACAGGGTCTTATCATATATCTCAGGCTGGCCTCAAACTTTCTATACAGCCAGGCTAGTCTGAAGCTCACTGTGTAGCCCAGGCTGGCATCAGACTCGTTATGTAGCTCAGGTTGGCTCTGAACTCCCAGTCATCTGCCTCTGCTTCCCTAGCAGTGAGATTGCAGGCAAATCCCACTGTACCTGGCTGGCCAGTGGTTCATGAAGGTGAAACTGGAAGCTAAGTCTGGTTTTCACGCTCAATATCCTGTATCTCCTAGTGGCATGCTCTCTTGTCGGCGTTACCGTCAACCACACTCTCAAAATATCATCTCCTAAGGGAGACTGCAATGGAGACTTGGTCAAACATGGCGATAAAGAGCTCAGCAGGTTTGCATTAGGGAGCTCTGTCGATTAAATTAATGCCAGACCAAAAGAAAAGAGAGGGTAGGAAGAAGTTTGAAAGAATCAAAGCCTGTTTAGGGTCAATAGTCCCAGCAGAGCCCTTGGCCACGCCTTCTGTGGGGATGTGGTGGAAAGACTGCAAATGCCAGACCCAACCGCTTTGCTTAGATGCGCTTAAGAATCAATGTAGCGGGGCTGTAGTAGGGTGTAGCAAGCCTTCTGCAGAAAGGGTTGCACCCACTGTCGGTAGCTCAGTGACCCTGGGCAAATAGCTTTACCTTTGTGGACTTTGAGTAGCTCTAACACAGGTTGAAGATAATTATGAATCCTACTAGGAAGGTTAATGAGAGAGATGAAATGAGAATACATGGGGAGTGCCTGGTCTGCTACTGGCATGGATGAGTACCTGAAGTAACAGACCAGGCTGCCCCCTGACCTTCGTGTACAATGGTACATGTGTGTATCTGCAAACATGAACACCACATACACACACAACTGCAAATTGCAAATTGGAAGAACAGACTGGGTGTGGGATCAGGGAAAGTGGGAAGCATCTAGAAGGGGCGGGGAGGGGGGGGAGATGCCCAGAGCAAAGGGCAAAGAGTACAGGATGAAGACTGGAGAGAAAGGCAGGACCAGCTGGATGCCTCCTAAGCCATTTCCATTACTGACTCAAGTGTTATCTGAACACCAGTGGGAGGCCATCAGGGGGTCAGCAGCCTGTAAGTGTCACGCCTAGATGTTGTGTTTAGCAGTGTCACTTTGCTGTGATAGGAGGGGACAGGAATGACACCAGACACCTGTTGAGAGGTGACTATGGGCTATGAGGCCCGCCATGGTGGCTCAGAGGTGGAGAAGTGAGTGGAACCAGGACTATGGGACTGGCTAGAGATAAGAATGTGAAAGCATGTCCCCTTTGTCCCTTCAGATTAGACACTAGAACTCAGACAGAGGGAGAAATTTTCTCAAAGTCTCCTAGTTAGTGAGAGGCCTAGTCTGTCTTCCCCAGTGAAGCCAGTGGATTTAGGGTATGGTGGAGCGCAGAACATAATCTGCAGAAAGCCTCCTGGTCTTTCCAGGAACCTCTGCCCTCCTTGCCACCTTCCACACCTCCACCCCCCAAAGGGAGCTTTGGGTGACAGAGAAGCCAATGGGGTCAGAAGGCAATTCATCATTAGTCCCCACGGTGTGAGGAGATAACAAATCAGGGAGGCTTCCTTCCAGTTTGGGACTCCCTAGGAGTGATAACTCTGTGGGTGGTTTCTCCCTGGCCCCAGCCTGGACCTGCTATCTGACTTCCCCTCATTGTCTGTCTGCCTTCCAGCCAGCCCAGCAGTCGGGCCCCATGCAATGTCAAAGGGTCCTGCAGGCCAGCAGCCTATCCTTATGTTTGGACCCAGCTGTCTCCAGCCTATCTCTCCCAATGGATAGACTCAAAAAGCTGGGAAGGTCTTTTATCAATGCCACTCCATCAAATCCAGGATCCAAGCATCTGAGAGTTTATCTGTCTTTCTTTCCTCTGAGTACCCTGATTCTCACCATCCTCTTGTTAGCAACCAAACTGACCCAAATAAAGATGTACCAAAAACATTCACAGCACTGGCTATCAAAGGAGTAGGAAATACTAGAAACAGTTATTATTTGCCATGCTATGAGGTTTATTTGAAGTATTTTGCATTTGTTTATTTCGCATGTGCATGTGTGTCTAGGTGTGTAGGGGGGAACATTTACCTTGGTAAGCATGTAGACTACAGAGAACAACTTACAGATGCTGCTTTTCAGCCTTCCCTCATGTGGGTCTCAGGGATCAAACTCGTTGCCAGGCTTTTTGGTAGGTGCCTTTACTGGCTGAACCATCATGCCAACCTGATGCTGTGTGCTTTCAAACACAACTTCAGGGGTTTCCCTTAACTGAATTGTTCAAGGCGGCCTGAGCTGGAGAGATTTCCCCGTCCTCATCCCTCTGGAGACAAATGGTGAACTGTACACTAACTTCAAATTCTAAGGTTATATGACCAATGATGGATGCTAGGGTGAAGTCATCAAAGGCATACTTACTGAGGACTTAGTGTACACTGGGCCCTGTAAATAGAGAGCAAGCAAGAGAAAGATCTGCTCCCATGCAGCATGTATTCTTGTGGGGGAGACAGGTATGAAGCCAGTGAGTGACCCATGGTGGTGGCTTGGGTTCTCAGCCAGTGTATTTCAGTTTTCACTTGAGATCTACCCATGATGCCATTACAAAGACTCCAGTTTAACCTGAGTACTGAATTTAGATCATATATGTTCAAAATTCATCATCTATTTATTTATCTCTTTATCCAACTGTCCATCTGTCCATTCATCCACCTATCTACTTACTCATTCATCAACAAATCCACCCACTTTTTCATTTCTCCACCCATCTATCCATCCACCCACTTATTTATTCACCCACTAGCCTATTTATTCATCCATCTACCCACCCCATCTACCCATCTATTCACCTATTATCTATTCATCCACTTTTCTATCCATTTATCTCTCTCCATCCCTTTATCTAACCATCTGTCCATCCTTCCATCCATCTAGCCATCCTTCCATCCTTCTGTCCATCTGTGTAAGGCATTGCAACTTTCTGTGTTGGCTGAACCTATTGAGTTACATTAGCAGCAGAAAGTCCAGGGCAACCTGTCCTCACTGCTTTGTGACTCAGAAGGTCTGAATTACAGCCATCTTCTGATTCCCTGCAGGTCCCTTTGCTGAGAGCTCCATCCGTTGGATTCCAGGAGCTCTGTCTATGGAGACACCACAGCATGTCTCTGCACGAACTCAGCCAGAAAGGGATATGACCCACTTGGGAACTGTGACCATATTTGCTCAATGGGATCAGTGACTTGAAAAGTGGCCCTGGGAAGCTTCCAGCTCTGGAATCCTCCCAAATACCTCTGAGCATTGCATGACCTTCATAGAGCCATCTGCCTAGTCTCCTAAGAGAGAAAAATAGAGAAAAGGAGCAGACATGGGTTATGCAGGGAGATAAGATTTGAAGTAGGAGATTTCTTACTTCAAGTGCTAAGCTGACTCACTGTGCAAGGCAGACAGACAGTAGACCACACTTGGTATTTCCTTAACTAAACCTAAGGAGGAGTTTGGGGATTGACCCTGTGTACAGTAGGGCCTGGGCATAAAGCAGTTCCAGCTTTCACCCATGGCTATTTGGAGCATAAGCATTAGCTATGACTCTGCCTTAAGTCACTATTCTGAGTTCATCACCAAAACCATTTCATCCCAAATTAAAAGTAAAAGCAATCAACCAAACAAGAAAGCATGCTTCTATAAAACACTAAGGGAGCATGGGTTCCTACAATACCATGCTGTGATCAGGTGGTCAGACTCAGGAGGAACTTCCCTGTTACTCAAAAGAATTAGCTGACTTTGAGGGGTTGCAAGTGTCCTTGGGCATTCTTCCTATGAATGCTCTGAAGCAGAATCATCAGATCTACAGTTAGTCCCATTAGAACACTTGATGCCTGGTTATGGCTCTTTCCACAACCAGGGAAGCTACCCTGGATCCAGACAATGTAAAGAATGAAACCAGATCTTTTCCTAGTCAAACACTGAGATTGCATGCTGTGCATTGATCATGCCTGACCTGAAGCCTGCACCCTGTGGTAGAATTCCTTTACAGTGTGATGATGCCTGGGAAGGATTTAAGAATCCTCAGGTCTAGCGTTCATCAGAAACCCAGCTTGGAGTTCTTCTGAGCATTCTGCTCCAGACCTTTCTGGGTACTAAAGACTGAAATGTATAATTTTACAATTTTCCAAACTGTGTTTCAACCTTTTTCTTATTATTCCTCCTCCCCTTTCCACCCCTTTTAAACTTGTAATGAATCTGGAAGGGATAAAAAACTAAAAAAATGGTTCCTTTGCCTTTTTTTTCCCTTGCCAAGGGGACCCTGCAGCTGTACTTTCTGTTATTAAAAAGGGGAACGCCCTAGTTAATAATAATAAAAAAATCCAAAGCTGTGAGCCCAGCAACAGTGAGATCTTTGGATTTAAGGTCTGGTAGGCTGAAAGAAGATTGGAAGGAAGGAATCAAGAGAGGAGGTGGCAGGTATGAAAATGAGCCGAGTGTAGCAATGTCAAGAGTCCAAAAGCCCTAGCTAGTTGAAAGGTTGAAAAAAATGTAAACACTGCAAAACATCTGGATGTCTTCAAGCATCTGCATGGTTGGCATTGTGTACACAAGACACCTGCAAGAGTGACTGCAGTTTCTTGGGGGGGATGTGTTTTGATTTTTTTTTTGTACCAATGTTTGGGCACCCTATGGTTCCCAGATGTGCTGCAAACTGTCTAGCTAAAAATAAACATGTGGGCCGTTAGGCAGGCACAATGCACACTGTGGGGGGAGGCTTCTGAGTTGCCTGCTGGCATCATTTGGGGAACATAGTTACCTGCGGTGCTGTGTGGCTGAAGCCAGATCTACACTTACCTATCCATTTGGGGGGTTGTTTAATAAACCAGCCCAAAGGCTTCACTGGTGTGTGCATGCTTACTCAAACCTTTATGTTCTAGCACTTTCTCTGAGTGACAAGATAGTTAACTTTCTTTACTCACTGTCACCAACTGGATAGTGCGGGGTGGGGGGTATGTGTCTGTCTGGCTCATATCTCCATCCAAAGCACCCAGTACACTGCCTGGAACTTAGCAGAGATCAGGAAATACCTGCTGGGTAGCCAAGTGGATGGTATTGGCCACTGTAAGCTGGAGAGCACAAGGACAGGGCATCATATGTGCAAAAAATCAGTGCTCACTTTGATTCCTGTCCTTGTCTCCCCTCTGAGGTTCACTTCCTGCATCTGAGAAATGGGAGCAAGGACAGACACTTTGGAGGCTGCTGAACGGCAGAGCAGGGGCATATTTTAGGTGTTTAGTAAGTAGTTTTTTCCTCATGTTGTTCATTCCAACATCTAGCATCATGACTACTGATCATCCAAGAAAGATGCACAGATGAAATGATACTTCATTTTTCTTTACACTTCTCAGGGACAGCCATAGTTCCCTCACCTCCCCAGCCTTTCTCTCTCCTTTCCATTTTTTCTTTTCTTTTTCCTTCCTTCCTTTCTTCCCTCCATCACTTCTTCTCTACCTCCTTTCAGGAACAGAAAAGTTCCTGGCCACTGACTGAGCCCACCCCAGACAAGCACACAACATACACACGAGCCTATAACTTCATGCCAAGTCCCAAAAGACGCATCCCACCAGGAGCCTGAGATACAATCTCCTTTAAATCAGAGACAAGAGATAGAGGTTAGCTTATGCCTTAGTCACAAAAAATACTTCCAACTCCCAAAGGTGGGCTGCACTCCTGGTGTCTGACCTTGAAGAACATGGGTTGAAGGCCACCCTGTCCCCTCTGTGTGACTCACAGCAACTGTCTCTTCACATCTTCCAGGGACTCAGTATCCACAGTGACTACATGCTATCTATTAGGGGTAACTACAGCCTGGTGGGTGCTGACCAGGCATCCAGTGTTCTGGGCCACCTGTGCCCATTTACTAAGTGAGAAACCCAGGGAGGAAAAGCCTCAGGAGGCTGAGGCAGGAGGATTGCAAGCTGTAGGCCAGCTTGGGCTCCAGAGTGAGGCCTTGTATCAAAACACATAGAAACAAACAAATGCTCAGACAAACTAAACTGAACCCACTGCACATGTTGACCACCGTGTTCTGGCTCCCAGAAGGTGCTGACAGAGTTTCCTTTCTTGACATAGACCCTTTGATTCAGACAGCTTAGGGAAAAGTCATCAATTTCTTACTTGATAAGGGAACTATGGCATGCCTGAGACACCTTAATGCATTTATGTAAAATGGGGATGCCAAGTGGAAATCAACTGTGACTCTATGTATATGTATGTGGGGATAGTTGTACATAAGAAAGGGTATGTGTGAGAGAAAGGAGGTGTGTGTGTACTGTTTGCGTGTTATGTGTTATGCATGTGTAATGTGTATGATGTGTGTGTGTGGATTTGTATGTATGTGTGTATGTGTATGTATGTATATATGTAAGCATGTTTGTGCATGTGTATGTCTGTATGCATGTGCTACACACACACACACTTTATGAAGTAGATGTGGACATTTTCTATCTTCCACAAGGAAAGGCTGAACTGAGAGACATGCTAAATGAACCTCTTACTTCTTCCTGTGTATTTGAATCTCCTATCACTTCTGTGTTTCTGTGTTACTTATTTAAATAATAATAATAATAATAATAATAGGGGGCTGGAGAGATGGCTCAGAGGTTAAGAGCACTGACAGTTCTTCCAGAGGTTCTGAGTTCAATTCCCAGCAACCACATGGTGGCTCACAACCATCTATGATGACATCTGGTACCCTCTTCTGTATACTGTATATATAATAAATAAATAAATAAATCTTTTAAAAATAATAATAATAAATGAACATCGTGGGGCACGCCACCCCAAGGAGGAACGCCGTGAGGGGGGGAAGGTCTGTCACACTCACCTTTCCTCTTGGTGCAGTGGTAAATTTGGCTGTGCTCCTGGGCCAGTGGGTATGGGTTGGGTGGAGGCAGAAGGTCCTGGGAGGGGCCGGAGACGCCATTCTCACATTGGTACTGGGACCCTAAATTTGATGAGGTGGAGAGAGCTCGGGTCTCACTGCTGAAGGGACTGTGGTTGGAGGCCACTTTGTGCCTCACTGTGCTCCTGGGAACCACGGGATACTCTTTACTAAAAGGAAGAAGACAAAAAAATCATGTCCATTGTGCTCTGCTGCGGACTCACCTCCTTGCTGAGCCACACGTCAACGAATCCACTAGAAACATCAACAAATGAGAAACTAAGGGGTCTTCGATGATCAAGATGGCCCAGTGACTCCTGGCATTTCAGACCATGAATATATGGTCAGGCGCTCACTTTTCATGTCTTGTACATTTGGCAAGCAGGTTTAAAAACAGCCAAGGGTACATATGTAAGAACCCTTCCCAACATTAGGGTATTGGAACTGCTTCAGTTTATCTACATGTCTTTGAATTATCCAACTCAAAAGCCAGTGGTGTGCTGCATAGACATTTAGACTTAACCTCTGAATATTTATTTTTATTTATTTTTAAAAGGCCATGTCTTTGCTCAAGTACAGCAGACCACACTCTGGACAGTCTGGTGCAGCCTTGGGTCTTTTCTACGGTGGACAGATTCCTGACTGCGACTTGCAATTACTTTTAAGTTACTATCTTCTCTATACTTCTGGACCTAACTGCTCTATGCCTTGGGTTTTCCTATCTGTAAGTTGGGGGCAGTAAATGTCCCTGATTCACAGTCAGGAAAGATGGCTCAGTGGGTAAGGACCTTGCTGTGCAAGCTTAGAGACCTGAGTTCAATCCCCGGAACCCACATAAAGGTGAAAGAAGAGAACCAACACCACAAAATTGTGCTCTGATCTCCAAGTATACACTATGGCATGTGCATGCCCCAAATATATATCACATGTACATATGCATGGACACACACACTAATAATAATAATAATAAAGAAATTCTCAAGTGATGGAGAAATGGCTTAGTAGTTACATTCAGTTTCCAGCACCCAGATTAGGCAATTCACAACCATCATTTCTAGGAAAGCTAAAAAAAATGCTCTTGCAGAATTTGTACATACCTGCTCTCATATGCATATAATCCCCTCCCACACATATTAAGCTCAAAATTGAAATAAAAAATTTAAATATATATTCATGAGTCCCACTTAAAAAAAATTCAATCAAAGGGTTGTAGACAAAGGAAGAAGGATAGAGCAAGTGCCAATCACTGGCTATTGTTTTGAGTAGAGAGAAGAGGGGGGGATAGGAGAGTAGAGAGGATGGAATCACAGAACCAAAGCCTGGTCCCCCTTGCATCACCCACATGCCCTGCTGAACCTCCACATTCACCCTGTGACTTCTTGCTCAGCATCCTCTCAGGTCCTCAGAATCCGGTCCCTCCCAAGCTAAGGATGTAACTCAGTTGGTAGAGTGCTTATTTACTGTGCACAAAGCCCTGCATTTATATCCCCAACACTAAATAAACCTGGCAGAGTGGATCGCATCTGTAATCCAAACACTTGGGAGGTAGAGGCAGGAGGATCAGGAGCCCAAAATAATAACAATAACAATGACAACAATTTCATAGCCATTTCAGCATGATTAGTCTCCTTTCTAGAATATGTGTTTTATGAAGTTAATCACAGTATTCTGAGAAAGTTATAGGTTTCAATACTCATCCAGAGATCCCTGGTACTAGACAGGTTAGGAACATATTCTAATACAAAGCATGTATGGATCAGGAAATATCAAATGTCAGGACATTTTTATCTGCATAACTTGGAATCAAATATTTCTTTAGGCATTTTTGATCCAAATAGGTTTAGTCTTACTATGAACAACAAAATGTGTGAAAATATGCACTTGGGGTACTAACTCAGTTTCTCTCCTGCAACTAAAATACATGTTTACTTGCGGAAATTAAAGTGTGTATTTAGGACTGGAGGTGTAGCTCAGAGGTACAGTGCTCACTTATCATGTATGAAAGCATGGTTCAATTTCCAGTACCACAATAAATAAATAAGTACATACATACATACATACACACATACATTATACATACATATACTACACACATACACACATACACACATACATACATACACACATACATACATACATACACACATACATACATACAAATACACATATACGTACATACACATATACATACATACATACATAGCTGGAGATACAACTCAGTGGTAGAGTACTTGTCTAGCAAGCTGAGGCTCTGGGTTTAATTTTCAGCACCATAATTTGTTAATTAGTTCATTATAAACAGACTAGGGATGTAGCTCAGTGATATTTAGGTGGGATATACAACACCCTGAATTTTAATAAACTGCAAAAAATAAAAATAAAATACAAAGCATACATTACACAATCTCAGGATCAAGTCCCATATTCATTAAAGGTTCTGAAGAATACCACAGGCATGAGTCCATAGCACCATTTCCATGAAACTGTGATGATGTTATAATCACTGTACCCATTTTACAGATTAGGAAGCTGAATCCCAGAGAGATGAGACAACTTGCCCATGGACCCTGAACTGATTAAAAGACAGAACCAGGATTCTAGCCCAGCCATTCCTAAATATCTCTGACAATATCTAAAACAGAGGCTTGGGATCAAGGTCCCCTTCAATGCACCAGGGATAGAACCTTCTCTACTCTATGCCCGGTCTCTGTCTGTTATTAGGAAACATATCACAGTGGTCAGGCAAGGCACATAAAGAGCCTGCCAAGTTTCCATGACACTACACACCCACCACTCATGACACCCAAGAGTCTCTCGGCTATACTTCCCCTGGGGGCCTGTGCCATCTCAGATCCCAGCTGGGATGCTCCACATGGCCACCAGTCAGCCAGGAAGCTAAACAGAATGGCATTAGCTTGAGAGATCTGGCTTTGTGGTTCAAACCATGTAATGGAAAAACAAGAAGAATAAAAGGAGAAGCATAATAATAAAACACTACCAAAGCCATCAATTCTCACCGGTAATTCTGCCTGAGTCTGCTGGGGTCAAGTGCTGGGCTGTCAGCACTCCAGGAAGAAGGGAGAAATCGTTTGGGGTTTTATATGTTTAACGGGGATGGTTATTTTTTTTAATTAAAGAAAATAAGCCTCCAAAAATATTGGCTGAGGGAATTTACAAGGGAGAGTACCAGTATGCTCTGTGGAATTCTCCCATCCAGCCTTGCCAAACTGCAGAATTACTCACCCCGAGAAAGGCCAAACCCTGTCTTATAAACACTTCCAGAAGTGGAAAAGTGATATTATCCCCAATAACCACGTGTCTCTCACAGCTTGCTTCCCTGTAAGGAGCCTCAAATATCATCCCCAGTATGTATCAAGAACATCTAGTTTAGTGCCTGAGATTCTGGATCCCAAGAGCATCTGACAGTGTTGGGCTGTGGGCAAGGGAAGACAGTATGCCTCCTCCATCCAGTGAGGTGAGACATAGGGAAGAAAATGTCTGAAGTAAACCACAGCAGCTTGGTCGCCATGGAGCTCTTCAGTGGGCCCATCAAGGGATCCATTATCAGTCAGAAGAACTATTAATGCCTCTCTGATGGGATCACCATGTGCCTGGGATGGGAAGATAAATTGTTTTCATATGAAGCTTAAGAAGTCCCATGAAGAAGCCAGAGCATCATAGAATTAGAGTGAAGGTTGAAAAGGAGCGTGTGTGTACAGCAACCATGCAGGGCAGGCTATCACCATAAATGCCACCACCACCACCACCATCAGCAGCATCAGCATCACTACCATCATTATCACCATCATCACCATTATCACCACTATCATCATCATCACCACCATCACCACCATCATCACCACCATCATTGGTACTGTTCTTTGAGTGTCTCATCCATGTTCCAGCCACTGTCCTGATTATCTTCAATGTCTTCTCTCATTTGATCCTAGACTATCCCTCATTTCATGCAAATACTTAAAAGACACCATACAGATAAGAAAATTCAAGTTCACACAGCTGAAAAGAGTCAACAGTGAATTCTTTCAATGTTCATTCTATTCCTAAATTCTTGGACATGGTAATGAGGAAGTTCTGCCTGCACACCTGCTGTGTGGCAAGCATCTTTCTACAAAGCAGGCCAACGACAGAGTTGGGGACTGGCTACAGTAGGTCAGGGTTGAGGTCATTGGGCAAGTCCCACTGTTTATCACATCCTGCTGCCCTTGTCATCCACCAAAATCCCACCAATGGGCTCTGATTAGAGGCACCAGACCCAAGCCAGATCTCAGATTCCTCAGCTTTTCCTGGGTGCCATCCCCACAGAGCAGACCCTGCCTGAATCAAGCTCCCTGGCATTCTGTTGCCTGTGAGTGTGTAGTGAATGACGCCATTGTCCAAGGGTCTGGGTTGTAAAACATTACAAGGGAATATTGAAACCAAGGGCCAAACTGCACCATCAGCCTGCAGCCAGCTAATGAACCAACCCGCTTCCCACTGCATGGCTGCCGATTGAATTGGCCTTTTCATGAGAGCAGGTGGCAGGGAGCTGGTGTGGTGGAGGTTTTTGTTCAGTTTTGTTTTCTCTGGTAGATGCTTACCCAATTTGTGACAGCATTTTTAAACAACCAAAGTGGGGTGAGGGTTGTAAAAGTCCAATTCTTGTGGGGCAAATTCCTCTACAAGCACCCCACTTTCATCTGAGACCCAAATTAAACTGGGCCAGGCAAATACAGCCCTTAGGGAGCTTTCCTGATGTGTTCACTTTCTAATCCACTTGGGGAAGTTATTTTGATCTGACATATGTGGGAACCACAGGAAACCAGGAGGGCATACCTCAGGTGACGCACACCCCAGGAAACATGCAGCTTCACAAAGATAACAAATAGATTTGGTTCTTGGCTCAAAGCAGAAAGGCAAAGAACCATCTCACTGTGGAGAATGGGCACACATGCTTTATGCAAATTTCTCACTAGGGCTGTGTGTTTTGAGAGGGACCAAGACTCCCATGAGACTTCTCATTATGCTGGGGACAACCTTGCCTTGCAACTCTGGGGTCATGAGGTCATACATCTCTAAAGAGAGTAACAGCAGAAATCGGCTCCTGGTTCTGATGCTGAACTGGCTGGCTGGATGCCCTATACTTCAGCATACACATACACACACACACACACACACACACACACACACACACACACACACACACAGAGAGAGAGAGAGAGAGAGAGAGAGAGAGAGAGAGAGAGAGAGAGAGAGAGAGAAATCGAAATTGAGCCCAGGCTGGCCTCAAACTCAATATATAGCCAAGGATAGCCTTCATTTTTTTTAATGTGTATGGTTGTTTTGTGTGAATGTGTGTCTGTGTACCTCGTGTGTGGCCTGGTCTCCATGAAGACAAGAAAATGGCACCAGATCCTTAGAAACTGGAGTTATATATAGTTTTAAGCAACTATGTGGGTCCTGGGAATTAAATCCAGGTCCTCTGAAAGAGCAGCCAGTGTTCTTAATCACTGAGCCATCTCTCCAGACCCACTTTTTAAATTTTATATTTTAAAAAAAATTAGATCTATTTATTTTATTTCATGTCCATGAAAGTTTTTCTTGCATGTGTGTTTGTGTACCACATGTGTTCTTCTTCTTCTGTTTCAAAGGGTTCAGAAGAGGGCACCAGACCCCCTGAAACTGGAGTTACAGACAGCTGTAAGCCCTCCTGTAGGTGCTGGGAATCAAACCCAGGTCCTCTGAAAGAGCAGCCAGCGAGTGCTCTTAGCTGTTGAGCTGTCCCTGAAGCTCTGGCTTTCATTTTTTGATGTTCTATTTCCCTCTTCTTCCAAATGCTGAGATAATAGGCCCATCAGGTCTGGTTAAATGTGGTGCCGGGGATGGAACCCAGGGATTTGTAGATGCTAGGCAAACACTCTACCAAATGAGCTGCATCCTAGTCTCACTGTTTGTTTGTTTGAGGGGCTGTGTAGTTAGAGAATCTCATTATGCAGCCAACAGTGATCCTCCTGTATCAGCCTTCTGAATGCTAGGAAGACAGGAATGCATGATTCCGTCCTGTACAACACATTCTCAAGCAGTGCTTTGCATCTACCTGAAAGGGGTTGGACATTCCAAAGGTGATCTTAGCAAATGTTGCCGCCGAGACAGCTCTGCAATCATGGGGAACCTGGGCCCATCTCCTTTTGTCCCTTTGTCACATTTCTTCCACTTACAGGAATAGGAAATGAACCCTGAAGAACATCTAAGAGTCACGAGAAAGAAGCTCCTTGGAAAGCACAGGAGCAGGGCTTGAATGGACTGAACCTTAGTGAGCTCTAAGGCTGCCCATCAACCACACTTCCCTCATGTCTGCCACACTGCACTGCACAGAACAGACATACAGTTCAGCCTCAAAAACTAACATGTTTGAAAGACTCAATGGGCAACAAGCCCGAGGACCAGAATTTGAATTCCCAACATCCACATAATGCTGGGTAGGAGTGGCATCCCATCTGTAATCCCAGGGAGAGGGTTAGGGTTAGGGTTAGGAACCCTACATCAATCTAGGAAGACACCTGACATTAACCTTGAGGTTACACATACACAAACACTCACACATACATGCATACACACATAAACACACAGTACAGGCATATACATATATGCACATATATACATAAACACATATACATATACACCTATATATGTTAATAAGCAAGGAGAATATGGAGATTTTTTCTGATATGTTCTAGATTTTTGACAGGGGTTTAGATTTTACAACTATGTACATTTGTCAAAAAGTAAAAAGTAAGCTTACGATGTGTACTTTTCACTCAGGAAATCTAAAATAAAAAACTATGAACAAAAATTTATCTTAGTTGATGATGTACATGCTGAAGGGTTAGGGGTGAATGGCTCATCCATGTGACTTAGTTTATAAATTTAATTTGTTAAAATGAGAAAGATGGGTGGGGGGGTGAAATGGATGCATTGGGTAGATAGATGAGTTAGATGACTGTGTGAATAGCCCAGACAGGTGGCCTGGAAGAATGGACAGACAGACAGAATAATAAATATGTGATAGAGAGGACATATGAGCAGAAAGTTTTAGGGTGCTTTTGCTGCATCCTGTAGCCACAGACTGTCGGGGAGGTGTAGAGAACTGTTTTCTAGCAAACTCCTTGTAAGCCTGATAAATACTGCTGAAATACAGACAAGAGAAACAGACACAGGATGATGATGTGGGAGCCGGGGAAGGTAGGTAGCTTAGTGGTGAGTTACATGCTTAGCAAGATCAAAGCACTGAGATCAACCACCAGCACCACAAAATAATTAGCTAAATAAAAATATAAATTGTGTGAAAGATCTAGGCAGAGATTTCTCCAATAAGGCACAGGAGGAAAGAGGCAAATCCACCACTCTCTGCGGAAGTACAAGGCGCTCTCTCCAGGGGCTGTCACCTCACACCTGCTAGGATGGCCGCTATCAAAATGACATGAGATAACAGGTGTTGGCGAGAAGGTGGAGAAAAGGGAACCCTCTCCGCCGCTGGTGGGGATACGGTTTGGCACAGTCATCATGGGAAACATTACAGAGTTCCTTCAAAAGCTAAAAATAGAAGCGTTGTATGATCCAACACTCCCTTGCTGGGTCTGCATCCAAAAAGGATGGAATTGGTGACTGGATTCCCATGCCCATTGCTATCATGGTCACCAGAGCCAAGAAATTGAAATGACCTATGCCTGCAGGTGAATGGGTAAAGGGAATGGAAAGTATGTGCACTAGAGTACCAGACAGCCTTCAAAAAGGAAGGGCTCCTCTCATTGGAGACACCATCAATGAACCTGGAGGATGTAATGCTAAGAAAGGGAAGCCAGACACAGAAAGATGGAATGTAGGACCTCACTCCTAGGAGAATCTAAATTGGTCCAACTTCCGGCAGGGGAGAGCCGAGTGGAGGCTGCCATGAGCTGGAGGAAGAGGCATAGAGACAGGCTGGGCAAAGAATAGCAAGCGCCAGATGTGCGAAGAGGAATAAACTCCAGAAAGAAACTCAGCAGCATGGTATAGGGCTGATGGTACTGCACGGGGTAATGAGCATGTGCAAAGAGGTAAGGACTAGGTGTCCCTAGGGGAGGGGAGGAAGAAGGAGAGAGGAGGGGGTGAGGAGGAGGGTGAGAAAGGAGGAGAGGAGAAAAAGAAGGGAGAAAAGGAAAAAGAAAATAGTAGTTAGGTGAGGGGACATGTTGACTGTAGGATTGCACTGCTTCATGTTCTGTATATCAAAGCTTTGAGTTATACACTTTCATACATAAACATTTTGTCAACTACACTACAGTAAGTGTGGAGGAATGAATGAGTGGTTCACAGCACCCTCTCTAGAAGGCAGTGCCCTAAGGTAGGAGGGGCCATCCAGAAGGTAAGAAAATGAAAATCTATCCGAGCGTCCATCCCAGACATCCATCCCAGATGGAGACTCTGCCGACAACCTCAGTTTTCTAACATCCCATAAGGCTACATTTTTTCACTCACAATCTCAACTTCCCTATTGTTTGAAATAAATGTATCACCCTCCCCAGGTGGGGGGCAGAATCCAGATTCACAAGAGAGTCTGGATTTGGACTGCCAATGCAAAGAAGTCCTAAGTCACTGTTTTATAACAGTGTTCAATTGCCTTTAGCCACAAGCAAAAGAAAGCAAGAGCACTAAGCCTGCCATACAAAAGCCAAAAACATGTGTGGTCAGGGGCTGAAAATTAATTTACAAACAGAGGGAATAGAAGCACAAACAGAAGAACTGTAACTTTAGAAGGGCCCAGCCCCACAAATCTCTTGAAATTGCTGAATTTTTCAGATCTTTCTTGAGTTCATTAGATTTACTCTCTGTGTGTATGTCTGTGTGTGTGTGTGTGTGTGTGTGTGTGTGTGTGTGTGTGTATGAGAGAGAGAGAGAGAGAGAGAGAGAGAGAGAGAGAGAGAGAGAGAAATGGGGTTTCTCTATGTAGCCTTGGCTGTCCTGGAACTTGCTGTTATGTAGACCAGGCTGGCTTTAAACTCAGAGATCTGCCTGCCTCTGCTTCCCAAATGCTGGAGTTAAAGGTGTGCACCACAACCAGCTGCTTTCATTGGGTTTTAAGAAGAAGAAAAACACACTGGAAAGAGTGATACAGGCAGAGGTGGAGGACAATGGTTATATATAACGTAGCCAAACTGAGTTCCTCCAAGACTATCACAGGGATGGAGGTGGGAGGATTCTGACCTGGCTACTGTGTCCTGAGATCCAGACTTCCCCATTCTGTCGGCTGAGGACAGCTCAAAATGTAGACATGTCTACTTTCAGGACCACTTTTCATCAAAAGAGCAAAGAAACACGATGACGTCACTCCTCTCTGAAAGCATCACAGCCCTGAAGTGTATTGACCCACAAAATTAGCCAGTTCCTGGTCAGATTCCATTTACACAAGTCCTGAACTCCCAAATCCAAAATTCTCCAAGGCCTGAAGCTTTCTGAGCGCTGACAAGAGGACTCGTGAGTGGAAAATCGCACACTTGTTGCAATCAAAAGTGCGGATATAAGACCAGCACTATGGCTCAGTGGGGAAAGGTTTTTGTCACACAGCCTGGAGACTTGAGTTCCATCCCCAAAACCGCACAAGGGCAAAATGAAAAAAAAAAAAAAATAACTCCACAAAATTGTCCTCTGGCCGCCACACACAAACATGTCATGGTATGCATGCATACCCACTAATAATAATTGTTATTATTATTTACATTCTGTTAGGGTTGGGGACATGTCTCAGTGATAGAAGACTTGCTTGGCATGTGCAAAGGCCATGGGGTCTGCCCCCAGCAAACAAACAAAAACAAGATAAGAATAATCTAAAGAACTGCCAAGCACTGCAAAAATACTGTATAATATTCCCTTCAGGCTGCGCATACAAGGCACAGGACACAAATGAATCTTCATGTGTGGAGTTGAAATCCCTTATATACATTCAATGATCCAAAATTCACAAAACTCTCAACTCTGAAAGGTCTCTGGGCTCAAACATTTGGCTGAGGGACCTTCAATCCCGACCACCTGCAGCAGAAAGGCCACCAGAGCTCAAGGCCACCCTGTAGAAGAGAAGCTAGGAAAACCCAGAGGCTTCTGCAGCTGCCTTGAATTCGATACCCTGTCGTGGTATGTTTAATAAAAATAGCCTGAAATATCAGAGGACAGAGCCAAGCCATGAAAGTCAGGGAGTGGTGACCCAGGCCTTTAATCCCAGCACTTGGGAGGCAGAGATAGATCCTCGGTGAAAGGACTCATCTTCAATACTAGTTCTAGGGATGTTGCCTGAAGAAGTAAAATAGATGGGTGGAGAAAGAAACATAAGGCAGGAGAAGGCAAAAGGTCAGCCCTTTTTCCTTCAGGCACAGACAGTCTGAAGACTCATAAAGACTCATAAAGACAGGACCTGCCCCGTTTGGCCTGAGGAATAGGTGAGAACTGGCTGTGGTTTTTTTGGTTTTTTTTCCCTGTCTCTCAGTGTTTAAGACTTTTTTTTTTTAACGTGTGTAGTCAGTTTATTTTGCTATGAACATGGAGGTAACGGCATTCATACACTATAGTGTTTGGAATACAGTCTTCCTCTTGGCCAGCTCAGCTTTGTAAGACTATTTTTATTGAATATACCACAATACCTATTCTTTCCTCCCTTTGTAGAAGGGGTTCCTCTCCACCTTCAGGACATTCTTGCTCATAGTGAGGGCTTTGCATCTCAGCCACTTATGTGAACCTGACAGGCCCACCTGCCATATGACCTCACCAAGATATGCACCATCACCCAGCACAGCCAACATGGGACATCCCTGAGTTTTTCTGTGTGTGCTGGGCAGTTTTAAACCTCAGAATGTCCCTTGTCACTCTATCTAGGCCAGTGGAGAACATTAAGAATCTTTACTATAGACAGAGCCTGTGTTGGAGAGGCTGTGTGTGAGTGGAGAGCCCATAGACAGCTAGCAATATCAAATGCAGATTATGAAAGTGTGCACCCCAAGAAATTGCCTTTTCTTCCTTCATCCATAGGCCTCACCTACAACCCGAAAGATTTAGGAATCACAAGCACATTGTCTTGTCAGCAAATGTTGCAAGTATGGATCATTAGACAGGTTTCACTGAATCATACGACCCTGTGGGTACTTCAGTGGCCCTGGAGCCCTCTGTGGAAGAACTGAAGTCACCCAGCATGCTTTTCTCCTTTCTGCAGGCTAGAGATGCCCTTCAGAGAAGTTGAGGTAACCTGATGTTTCACTTTACCTGGCTTGGGTTGTCACATAACAAAGAAAGAAGACATAGGATAAGCAAGGGACAGGGCCTTCCAGCCAGACTGAGACAATTTGCAACTCATTTGTTTGACATCAAGACTTATTGTTTAGGTAAGTCTCTTCCAAAGGCCCAAGGATTGAAGACTTGGGAAGGTCCTGGAGCTAGAGAGATGACTCAGTAGTTAAGAGCACTGGTGGCTCTGCTAGGGGACCCAGGTTCCAGTCCCAGTACCCACATGGTGGCTCACAATCATCTGTAACTCCAGCCCTTTCTGGCTTCTGAGAGCATTGTACATATGGGGTACACAGATATACATGCAAATAATCACGTACATAAAATAAAATGTTACATGTGGGTCCTAGCAGGATGCCACTGGGTTTCAGAGGTCTGCCTTTCACAGGGATACTGAGATAGCCTTTTTCCTTCCCATTTGCTACAAGGTAGGACACTGCCTCTGCTGCACTCTTCTGCCCTGGGGTTCTGCCTTGCCACAGACCCAAAATGAGGGTGTAAATTGACTATGGACTAAAATGTCTGAAACTGTGACCCCCCCCCTAAAAAAATTGTCCTCTTTTTAAAGCGGTCGTCTTCGATGTTTTATTGCAATACAGAAAGCAGAATTACGACATCTCACTATTGCCCACATCTCACTATTACCCGGCCCCGATCGTCTGCAAGCCCCCTTCCTTTCACAGGTGGGAAGCTGGTGTTCAGTGGGCTAGGAGAGTCACAGAACTATTCAGGACAACCCCAGTCTCAGTGTCTGTTGTCTGTACTTGAGCCCTGATTCCTCTGTGTTGGTTCATCTTTGCATACAGCAAGCGCTTAATAAAGATGTAAGATAAATAAACCAACAGACCAACAGATAAAAACCTTTACACAACAAATCTCCGAACTTCAGTTTCCCTTTTGCAACAGAGAGCTGGGCATGGACTAGATGCTGTCCCCTGCTGTCTCTTGTATCTCAATATCCAGGCTCCAGGAACAGTTCTCACAATGTCACCCTGTCCCTGCTTCTCTCCAGCTGCCTTGGAGACCTTTGGAATCTATTTCCTACTCTTTAAGACCCTGCCCACTGCTTTCCTGCCCCAGCCCAGAAAACCCTTTCTCAACACATTTAACTCCTGACCTTCGGGGAGCTACTGTGACCGCTCCATGAAGCCTCCCTTGACCGGAGCCCATGCACATGCACACTTCAATACCCAGACATTTTTAAGATGTCTAAATACTCCATAGACACCGAAGCCAAGTTCAAGGCAGGAACGTCAGGGTGTAGGGTTGTCTCTAGCCACAATGGAGTCCCAGTCCTTCCTAGGAGCTGAGCTGTCATGCACAGGTGCATGATGTATGCTGTCTTTGTGTTATCTTGACAGCATCACCTATTCTGGATGCCAACACCCCTGCAAGTGCCCGATACTTCCTTCATTCACCTAGGAGTTGGTCTTCCAGCTTGCTTGCTTCCTCCCTCCCCCCTCTCTTCCTTTCTTTCCTCTTCCTTCCTCCCCTCTTCTCCTCTCTCCCCTCCCCTATCCTGTTGACTTCGTCTCATTCTCTACACAGTAACATCTCTGCAACATCAGCACCAACACACGGATGAGTCCATGCACCTTCTAAAATCAGCTCCCCACCGCTCATCTCTTAGGACTTTGAGGAGCACTGATTGTGAGAAGCTGTCCTTCTGAAGCAGTCCCCACCTATCTAAACAACCTGGGTGCATGCACACTATCACAGGAAGCTGGAAATGGGCTGTTTATGTGGGTTTATGTTTTTCTCCCAGCTCTCTCAAGTTTATTATAAGCAGTGATGGCTCTGAACACCATAAATGAATACTGGAGAATAGCTAAGTCACTGTCCTGTTTGTCCAAACACTGAATCAGAAGGGAGAGTAGAGTAGGGTTAGTGTCCCGGCTTTGAGCAAGCTGGTCCAGAACCCAGCTAGCTCTGTGGAAGAGCTGTGTAGCCCTCCAGAGCCTTGCCTCTCTCCCTTCTTCCAGATTTTATTCCTCCTCCTGGAGTCAGCTGTCACCGAGTGTGTTGGGGACAGGAAACAGAATTACAAGATTAACAGTGAGCCAGCCTTTATCACAGCTGACTCCAAGAGCCACAGGCCTCACTTGTCACTACCTACTGTAACCTGGGGGCTGGGATAGCAGCCCAAAATAAATTCTGAACAAAGTTAGAACTGAGAGTCCTGGGGAGATTTTCCCTGAATCAGAGAAAGTGTCTTGAGAACAGACTAGAACCCAGGTTCTCTGCTGGCATTTGCTCAAGTCATTGTTTGTTTGTTGAGACAGGGTTTCTCTGGGTAATCATCCTGGCTGTCCCAGAACTCCATCTATAGACCAGGTTGGCCTTGAACTCACAGAGATCCACCTGTCTCTACCTCCCAAGTGCTGGGATTAAAGGCATACACCACCACCTTACAAGACCCTTAAAACATGGAGGCTACACATATTTGTGCTCATTTTACAAGTGGGAATGTTGAGTCTCCAGAAGGTTAATTCATTTTTCCAGAGTCGAACAGCAACTGGCACAGAGCAAGGGATAACCGCAGTTTTGACTGACCATGAAACTCTGTTACTTCAGCCACTTTGCTTCCTCTGTCACTGTCCCTAAGAGCTGGATAATGGTACATCCTGCCTAATACCCCAGAAGGTCAGTTTCTCATCCTGATTCCCCACATGACCACAAAGACCAATGGTTCTCAGACTGAGAGACTGGCTCCAACATGGCAAGCAGCTGTGACTAGCTCCCCCTCAACTGCCCTTTCTCTCTTTCCAATCTGATGGATGCACTCAAACTGGAATAGGGGTGGTTAGAATGTCCATGTGTTCTAGCTCTCAAACACCTGGGTCTCTCCTTCCATGTCTGACACCTGCTTCTATGAGCTTCCAAAGAACAGGGTCCAGCAAGGAAAGACTAGTAAATTAACAAAGAGAACTGGTGGGGGCGGGGGAGGAGAATGATAAGGGGTGACCTGAACACAGGTCCCAGGGCTACAAACAGGAAAAATCAAACAATTCCAGAGTGCCTCCTTTGCTGTGAGCCTAATGAACAGAGCCCAGGGATATAGCAGGACCTGATGGGAAGGGTGTGGTCAGTCAGTGGTAAGAGTCCGATAGACCTCCTTCCACAGTGATAGGAACCTGAAAAATTCTCACATGGACCGTGATCTTGTCTGGTTGTTTCCCAAGGCTCTCTGTGAGACTGCCTGAGGACGACTCCAGAGGAGAAGGGATTTGTAGTCAGTGTTAAGAGGCTGCCACTGTCAAGGAGGGTGGAGGCTGAAGTTCAGTCAGGCAGGATACAGGTGCTGAATACACAAATGCATCAAGCAGAGTCGGGACAAGGAACTCAGCAATAGAGCATGGGCTTCTCCTGTGTGAAAAACCCCGAATTCGGTCCTCAGCCCAGAAAGAGATACACCCCTTAAGACTGGGGAAGCTGGAGAAGGGGGTTGCCTCTTGATGGCTTCAATCTATCATTTCCTTGAGGGAAAGATGGAAGAGGTGGGTGATACTAAGACCTTTTGGTGACCTGTGCTTCTACAAGGTAGTGCAGGTTGGACCTTCACCTGTAGCTCTCAGACAAGGCTTCAGAATGGCTATTGCTACCTCTGTAGCAAAGTTACCATCAGTGTGGGATGTGACTCTGAACTTGGCTGTCTGGGGGTCTCTGATACTTGTAATCATCTCTGCTTACTTGAGATTTTGGTTGGCACAGCTTCCCTGACCCTAGAAATACAACAAGTGCCAATTTTAAAACGTGTTTTGAAAATATTAAATTTAAACATTCCTGAGGCTGGAGAGATGGCTCAGCAATTAAGAGCACTGGCTGCTCTTCCAGAGGACCTGGATTTCATTGCTAGCACCCACATGGCAGCTCACAACCATCTGTAACTCCAGTTCCAGGGGATCTGACACCCTCTTCCAAATGTACATAGTACATAGACATATGAGCAGGGGAACTACCTACACAAATAAAATAGTATTTTTTAATTAAATTAATTTCACAGCACATTGTTTAGACTCCAAGACCATTGGGGTCTCTATCTCTTTCTCTGTATTTGGTCCCTCACTGTTCTTTGAATGACCATGTCCCAGATATAACCGACTTTCCCTCTTCTCTTCCAGAATGTCATCAATGATTTCATTTTATTCATTTATGAATCACTAAACCCACTGAGAGGGAAAGAGAGACAGAAAAAGAGTGTGTTTGTATATCCATGTGTGTGTTTATGTACACTCATACATGTGTATCTGTGTGCTTGTGTGTGTGCGCGCGCATGTGCACACACGTGCATGCATGTATGCACACACATTTAATCAAGGGGATTGAGATGTGATTTCTAAGTCTCTTGCCCTGTGGTGGGTGGAGCTGGAAGTTGAGAGAATTGGTGAGCTGCCTTGCTCGTTCAATCATTTCAATCAGACCCAATTCCTTCTCTGTAGTCTGTTCCAGCCCTTTCTATTTGTCATATCAGCAAGTGCGACCACAAGATATGTACAACTAGCAATTGACCCTTAGCACTGGCTCCCAGCACACACTCCCACCCTCTGAGGTGCCCTGGACACCACCTGCTGTCAAGTTGGTCTGTGTTTCACCCCCAGGAAATGGGGTTGTTCACTTCTCTCTCATTTATGAAAAGCTGTTGCCAAAAGAACACCACCCTTCATCGCCTGAGATGGATGAGAGGAAAAGGGGGCGGGGGGAGGGGGGAAGATCCAAGGAAGAGGAGGCATATAGTGTTGGGTCCCAGGCTAGCTAGAGTCTAGTCTCCCATGGAGGGAGACTGCCTGAAAGCAGCCATCCAAATCATAAAGGTTATCAGAAAGGGGGAGAGGGCTGGGGAGATGTCTCACTCCATAATGTGCTTGGTGAACACGTGTGAGAGCCTGAATTCAGATCACCAAAACCCATGGCAGAATCTAGCCATGCTAAGGCTTGCCTGCAATTCCAGCTGTGGGGAGATGGACACAAGAAAATCAAACCCTGGAGCTCAATGGCAGCCAGCCTGGCTGAATCAGAGAGCTCAGCTTCAGTGAGAAACTCTGTCTCAAAAAATAAGGTAGAGAAGTGATTGAGAAAAGTACCTGTGTTGACCTTTGACCTACACAGAGAGAGAAAGAGAGAGAGAACACACATACACATAGAGAAAGACAGACAGAGACAGAGAAAGGGGAATGAGAATTCTCTTTATCTGTAGATGGCAAAAATGCTATTGGGAGAATTTGTGGGGTGCATTTTGCCCCTAGTTTCTTACCTTTGCATCCGAGACATCCTGTGCAGTTCCATATCATCACTGCCCCGAAAGCCTTTGGCAAAGGGGTTGTTCTCAATCTTTAGCTGTGTAATCTGAGAGGAGGAGAAGAAAGAAACAAGCTAGTTCACTTTTGATTACCACAGGATGACCTTGGGACAAGAGTACATAACAAATGTTGCAGAAAAGAGGCTCTGGACAACCCAGAGGACACAATACACCCTGTCAAAGTGACAGGACTCCCCGTTTTGAGTGGGGTCTTTGACAAATGTCCTAGGTCAGATGGCTGTTAAAAGGAAGGAGGAAACCTGGATTTGGTTTATTCATTAATTGGAGTCATATTCTGTATCGTACGTGCATGTGTGCGTGTGTGTGCATGTGTGTCCAGGAGTGTGCATAAGTGCACATGTGTGTATTTAGCATTTTGCATTTCAAAGAAATAGGAAGCCTCAACATTTGGCTCCTCTTCCTTAGAAAGCAGTAAGTGTTGACATGGTGACTGTGTACCCTGCATAATGTGGTAATCTCCTGATTGCAGGAAACACATCTTGATCATTGCTTTCAAAAGTCCGGTCATGCCCCATTTCACCATTTTGCAGACAACACTGACTAGCCCAGGTGTAAAATGCTGCCCATTGCTATAACCACTGACAGCTGAGGCTCCTGCAGATGGTAGCTGTCCTGTGGTTCTGACCCTGTGTGGTTTCCTAGGCAAAGGAGTGGGAATGCTTTAAAAATCTGTGTCACAACCCCAAAGCAGAACTGTGTGTTTTTTAATGTTTTGGTTCAAGGCCCAGCACTTTAATTTAAGCCATCAACACATATTATATTAGCGTCAATGTAATAGTGGATCCAGGTGGCAGACTGCCTCCATATGGAATTTGCTACAAGTGTTTCCTAAAAGTTGAATGTGAGTTTAACTGTCACATACAGAATCACATGACAGATGCTAGAGCATTATGACTGCCATCAGAGTTTCCCTCCAGAGCCACTGTCACATCTAAGAGCATCTGTACACGGCTTTGTTTAAATTGGGGTTTATTTTGTTTTGTTTACATATATATTTGTATACATGCCTCTGTGCATGCATAGTCACATGTGAAGGCCCAACATTGACATTAGGTTTCTTCCTGTCTTTCTCCACCTTATCAGATGTGGCAGGATGTCTCCTGTGAGCACAGAGCTTGCAGATTCAATTAGCCTTGCTATTCACCTGAACTGAGGCTCCCATCCTCACCTCCTAAGTAATATGATTATTGGAGCCCCTCCTCACCTCCTAAGTAATATGAGTATTGGAGCCCCAGCCATGACATTGCAACATTTGTGTGGTTGCTAACAACTCCAGACTTTAGGTTTATGCAGGAAGTACTTTGTCTGCCCAGTCAGCTGTCATTTAAGATTTTTTTCTTTTTAAATTCACTTTTGTTTTTTCTGAGACAGGGTTTCACTATGTAGCCCAGGCTGGCCTCTGGCCAAAGGTAATTCTAAGTGCTAAAGTTATAAGATTATAGGAATAAGCCCCACAACTAGCTATATTTTTTTATTTAGATCAACTCTTTTTATTCAAAAATAAAATAAAAAAAATATTTTACTCAGAAATATTGTACATAGTTCTATATGTTAAAGGAGAATCCAAGTGTGCCAGAGTCATTTGGTATTCAATAAAAAGATGACATTAGAGAATTTTCTAGAGCAAACCAATCCTAAACTAAAATTCACTCACAGAAAACTAGAGAGTTTATGGATAGGATTGATTGGGGTGGGGTGGGGAGCAAGCTACAGAAATGTACCTAGTTAATTAAAATGAGGGAAGAGGGTAAGGCATAGTGGTGCATGTCTTTAATCCCAGCACTCAGGAGGCAGACGTGAGTTTGAGGCCAGCCTGGTCTACAAAGCAAGTTCCAGGACAGTCAAGGCTGGTTTACAGAGAAACCATGTCTTGAAAAACCACACACACACACACACACACACACACACACACACACATACACACACACACACAACCACAACAAAACCAGGGAAAGGGATATGTACATTTATAAAATATTTTAAAACCAACCATTATTCTAAAAAATGATTTACTTTATTTTAAATTATGTATACCTGTGTGTTTGTGCACATGGGTGCAGGTGCCTGCAGAGGCCAGAAGAAGACATTGGATTCCCTGGAGCTAAAGTTATGGGTAGCTGTGAGCCGCCTGATATGGATGCTGGGAACCACATGTAAGTCCTCCTCAAGAGCAGCATATGCTCTTAACAACTGGGCTATCTTCTCAGCTTCTACTTATTATTGTTTTTATTTTTGTGTGTATATGTATGTGTGTGAGAGAGAGTGTGTGTGTGTGCCTATGTGTGTATGTCACAGCATGTATGGAGGTCACAGGAGGTTTCCTGGAGGTGGATCTCTTTTTCTGCCTTTCTATGGATTCTAGAAATTGATCTCAGGTCTCCAGGCTAGCTGCTTGGCAAGTGCATTGCAAGCTAAACCATCTCCCTAGCCCCAAGAGAAGTTATTACATTTATCAGAAAATTATTAAGTGCCTCAGTGTGGAGAACAGAGGACAATTTGTGCAGCCAGTTTTCGCCTTCCACCCCTGTGGGTCCCAGGGATTGAATTCTGGTCATTAGGCTTGAAGGCAAGGCTCATTTTCTGAAGCGTGAGCACTGCTGGGTAGATGGGACAGTTCTCAATGTTTGAATTAATTGAGACCCACAGAGAGGCTCAATCCCATCCATGAACTCTCTAGTTTTCCATGAAAGAGTTTTTTAGTTCAGGACTTGTCTGTTCTAGAATCTTCTCTAGTGGCATCAATTTCCTCCTTAAAACCAAAAGACAGGCTTTGATTTCAGAACTTCCTGTGGATATCAAAAAAGGTTTGTTATCATTTTATTAAATACCAGGTGGCTCTGGCATGCTGCATTCTCCTGGATTCTAGCCTTTTACTTGTGATCCTCCTGCCTCAGCCTCCTGGGTGCTGGTGTCACAGGCCTTGCATGGCCATGCCTCTTGATTTCTGATTTTGTCTTGACCCTTTAATGTTAGCCAGAGTCTAAAAATCATTTCAGAAAATTATCTTTCAAATGTGTGTTTCTGAATTTATAGGTCTGCCTGTTCTCCTGAGCTTTTGTGGAAAAGTTCAATCTAATAAAAGACTTTTTTAAAATAAATCTTCAAAGGTTAGCTAAAAACTAGATCACATAAAGCCATGTATGCTGGCACATACCTGTAATCTCAGCATTCTGAAGGCTGAGGCAGGAGAGTCAAGAGTTTGGAGCTACTCTGGGCTACATAGCAAGACCCTGTAGCAATAATAATAATGATAATAATAATAATAATAATAATAAATAGATGTCAAGCAATGGTGACATATGCCATTAATCCCAGGACTCAAGAGGCAGAAGCAGTCAGATCTTGAGGCCAACTTGGTCTACAGAGTGAGTTCCAGGACAAACACAGAGAAACCTTGTCTCGAAAAACCAATAATAATAATAATAATAATAATAATAATAATAATAATATAAATAATAATAATTTGAACTAGGTATGAAGCTTAGTTAACATATGTTTGGCATATAGAAAGTTCTGGGTCCAGTTGCAGAAGCATAAATGAAGCTCACACCTTTAATAGAAGCATCAGACAATGGAGGCAAGAAAATTCAAATTTCAAGGTCATTGACTATATAAACTGAACTGAAAGCCAGCCTGGGCTACATGAGACTCTATTATAAACAAACAATAGCAATTAGGTCATTTTAACAGAACTGAACAATTCTTAGTATCGCCATTTCCACCTCTCCCCATCCCAGCCCCTGAAGCTGAGGCCTGCCAGTCACCACAGCACAGAGGACAAATAAGGCTGTGAATTCAGAGCTAAGGCAGAACCTAGAACATCATCGTCTCACTAAGAACTCAGAACCCCAAAACTAGTGGAAGGAAAAGTGAAAAACATGGGCTTTATTTTGTCTTTAAAAAATAAATAAATAATAAATAAATAAAACCTTTTTGCTGGGCTAGAGAAAAGACTCAGCAGTTAAGGGAATTGGCTACTCTTTCAGCAGACCCATGTTGGTTCCCAGCACCCACATGGTGGCTCACAAGTGCCTGTAACTCCAGTTCAGGGGGATCTGATGCCTTATTATAGCCCTGGTGGGCACAAGGAACACACATATGCACAGACATACATTCAGACAAAATACTTAAACATTAATTTTTCTTAAGTCAAAAAACAGCTAAAACACAAAACCTACTTTTTGCTCATATTGATTCTTTTTATGTCACTTTAGGTCACTCACAATTTCACTATTCCTTAATCTGTACAAAATTATAACAGCAGCCATGCATGGTGGTTCACATCTGTAATCCCACCATGAACAAGACTGAAGCAGGAGGGTCATGAGTTTGAGGCCCCTTACTAAGACTCTGTTTCAAAAACAAAAACTCATTTGTGAGAATTAAAAAAAATATATAGATACACTTAAAGGTATTTATTTTAAATATGTCTCCTTTTAGATGGTGCTGGAAACAGAAATCAAGGGCCTTACACACACTGGTCCAGCGCTCAGCAATGTGCCACAGCCCAGCCTCCCTTCTTTTAGAAACTGCACAGACCCTCCAGTATATACACATTACTAGGGATGACTGGGGTGATGGGTCGGGGGTAGATTGTCTCTAGCACAGGCTCTAGGGGTGCTGAGACAGCAGGATTCCCAGGAACTCACAGGCTAGCCAGTCTAGCTGATTGCTAAGCTTTGGATTCAGTGAGAGACCCAGTCTCAAAGAGAAGGTAGGGTCAGTGAGGTGGTTTAGCTGACAAAGGTGTTTGTCACCAAGCCTGGCAACCTGACCTCTATCCCTAGGACCGATAGGAGAGAAGAGAATTGACTGGTCAAGTTGTCATCTGAATTCTACTTGTGTGCATGGTATGAGAACCTACACACCCACACACACATACACACACACATCTCATAGGTGTACACAACACACACATACACACGCACACACCCCACAAGCATATACAACACACAGGCACACACACACATACACACTCCACAGACACACATCCACATATGTGCACACACCATACACAGGCACACATACACACACTCCACAGGCATACACACCTCACAGGCATAAACAACACACACACACATTCCACAGGCATACATTCACATATGTGCACACACACACACACACACACACACACCCCACAGGCTTGCACAACACACACACAGAGAATCATTCTGAGAAATCCTTCTAGACAGGCTCTACAGTGAGACATATCTCATTTTGCACACAGCCTCATACACTATAAACCAGTCTATAAACTGTAGGCTGCAAGGCAGCTTATGAGCCCTCAAATCCACACACCTGGAAACCCTGCACCTACCAAAAAGCTCCAGGGAAACCTACTCCTATTTACCATACAAATGTGCTCTCTTCCAAAATCAGCATAAAACCGGATATCCGGGGAGGGAGGGAGTGGACGGGGAGAAATATAAATGCTGGCTCCAACTGGTGAGACAGCGGTTGTAAAAATTAATGAAAATAATTGTTGCAAATTCTTGCTTTTGGGGGAAAAAAAAAACACAACTCACGAGGGCCAAAAATCTTAATTATGTCTCTCTATTAGGGGCTTCATTTCCTGGTCCCAACCAGAAAGCTCGTACCTCATAAATATGAACTCCATACACAAGGACTTAGGCTGGAGCAAAGCACCTTGGAATGGAAAAGTCAGTTAACATTGGGGGACATGCACGCTTGCATACACAGCCATTGTAGTAAGAGCTGGGAAATGAAATGCCCGAGTGACTTGTATTTAACACCTCCATATTTCTAGGCAGTGTGCTGGGAGCTGCTGACAAATGCTGTGAAAAACCCAAACAAAAATGTGTTTCCCTGAGTGAATATCGTAGCTGGGGAAGAGTTGAGTTTTTAAATATCTTTTTTTTTTTTTTTTTCCAGGCTGTCAAACATCTGGGGAAATAACTCTCAAATCCAGCTTAGGATCACAGCTGGGCTGAGGAAATACAGCTCGATCGCCATTAAGAGTCCTGTGCTAACAGGGTGTGTATGTTTGTGCCTTATCTCCTATGAAAGGAGTCTGCCACATACTCATCCCTACCTGGCACTTGGCTGGCCTAGAGAAAGCATGGGGGGGGAACACCGACTGAGTTCTTTGAACCCCTCCCCAAACAGTGCCTTGCCTTCCTCAGGTATTCCTGGCTGCCCACTTACCCAGAATATTTTCCCCAAACTCTTTCATCTAAAACATAACAAGCAAGTTCTTGATTGACAATAAACCAAGGAGATCACAAGAGCCAGCATTTGAAGTAATTTTTTTTCAACCACAATAACAGATCTAATTTTAAAATGTCAGTCATTCCGATTTTCGTATAACCAAGGAGTAATGGTGAGCAGGCAAAGAGTCTCTCCCCACTCCCCCAAAAAATTAAAATTTAAATAGAGCTAATCCACAAACAAACTGACCAGTGGCTAGAGCCACACCATTGCCTTGCCATGAAACCTACACTATTCCTAGGAATTATTTTGTGATTATTTTATGTAATCCTCACAAGGACCTCATGATGTAGATACTGTTGTGATTCCCATTTTACAGATGGGAAGCTGAGTTAGATCCTTCCTTTGAATCACAGTACTCTGCCCCTCCCCCCTTCCAGGGTCCACCCCTTAATCCACCTGGTGTTAACATCTCAGCTGGCTTACCCATGCCCTCAGCCCTCATTCCAGCTGGGACAATAAAGCCAGAGACGCTGTCCACAAATCATAAGAAACCACGGCCCAGTTATTTAAGTAACACGTCGTATATCCATCCCAGGAACATTTTCTAGGGTCTTGAACTTTACTGGGAAGTGTATCACTTTGGGTTCTTCACATAGAAAATTAATGACTTTGGGACTGGACAGGTAAGAAGCAGGGAAAATCCTGTGGAAGATGGGGGGAGTAGAAACTTGTCTGCTGTGAACCTCATTTTTCTGTGTGTGCAAAAATCTCTCCACCTGGCTAAAAAGATCTTTACAGGCAGTTCAACTAGAGTCCCACATCCAACTAATACAGGAAACAATTCCTGTGGGGGGAGTTTCTGTGCAGTCATCAAACACACACCCAAATGCGTGGCTGGAGACTCACATTGGCAGAGCTGTGTACATCTAGAATCTTTAGACTATACTCAAAACTCATACATGGACCAACAGAATGGCCCAGGAGACCTGAGTTCAATTCTTGGTATTCACAAAGAGGCAGAAAGAAAAAAGTCTCAAGAAGTTGTCCTCTGACCTGAATGACAGAACATGTATAATGCCCTCCCCACACCGGACACACACACACACACACACACACACACACACACACACACACAGAGAGAGAGAGAGAGAGAGAGAGAGAGAGAGAGAGAGAGAGAGAGAGAGAGAACACATTGTGTTGGGGTAATCCACATGTCACACGTGACATAACAGTCTTCAAGAGGCTAGAAATGCAGCTCAGTGGCAGGATGTATGCTTAGCAATGCTTGAAGCTGTGAGTTCAAACCCCAGCATGCTCAAAAACAGTAAAGTTATACAGTATGAAGCTAAAAACAGACATGGGAGGGAAATGGACCATGAATGTCCACAGATTGCACACAGTGCATATGTCATAGCATTATCATGGCAGAGCTCAGGCCATGCCAAGGATCCACTTTTTTTAAAGCCATTTTATACATACACGTACACACACACACACACACACACCCTACCCTTCCATTAAGAACCTGGGCTTGCCTGAATGGGGCGTGGATGGGGTATTTGTGGCCCTTGTGCCCATTCTGAGAGGCTTTAAGCTGTGACTTGGCCACAGAGGGTTTGGGTTTGCAGAGTCACCAAGGGAAAATGGTGATCTCTGGGAGTGTGACTCAGGGTAGACTTCACTAAGATTCACTAAGTCACAGCAGCTGACCTCACCATTCTGTTCTTGCTGGGTCAGCTCTGTTCTTTCCCTTTTAAAAAGTAATTGTGTTGGGGAGGGGGGTAGGGGTTTCTTCTGGGGCATGGGAAGGAAGAAAGCTCTCTCTAGATCTGGAAGGGATCATCCATCACAGTCCGGCCACTTACAGTCTGAATTGAGAGGCTACCCACAGTGGGTTGTAACAGGATTGGTTGAGGCAATGTCTACAGCCAGCACCAGAATGACCTCCACTGGATGACCCAGAACTAAACCTGCCTATGACCCTTCAATAGCCTCACAACATATAGCTAACTTCACCCAGATTGAGGAGAAGGAGGTAGGCTCCATGAAACGGGGTCAGCCCTCACTGAGCTCACATGGAGAGCGCCCCCCACCCTACCCCGCACATTAGCCTCGGCTTATGCCACCTGCCCCATTGCCACTTGAGGGGCCTTCAAAAACCGGGACACTGATCTCAACAGAAAAGGCAATTCTCTCCAAGAATAAGTAGCATTAGCCAAGCATCCTGGCGCCTTTCCCCCTCACCCTTTCTGTAGACTCTAACCAACTGTTAAATGCATAACAAGTTGGTTCTAACTAGAAAAGGGCGGGTAAGAGAGATCTTCCCTCACCATGAATATAACGCAAACAGCTCCAATTCGACCCCTGCCCAGGCCCCTGGAGGAGAATGAAGCTGAGGCTGCAGGGCTGTAGACCAACCCTAAGCCTGTAAGAACTACATTCCGGCGAAGACGCAGCGCATGCGTCCATGTAAACCAGCAGGCGGCCCTGGGGCTCGGGGCTCCCAGAGACTGGGGCTTACCTTGTGATTCTGGTACGAAGTCACAGCGATAAACGCTGTCTCCGGAAAGACGTGGGTGCAGAACGCAGTATTCTTTGAACCAAATCCATTATTTTCGTCTGCTTTCACGATGTGTAATCGGGGCTGGTATTTGTGCATGGAGTTCAGGATAATCTAAAAAATAACAGAGAAAATGAGATTGTCAGAAGGAAAAAAAAAATCAAAACTCCCTTTGTTTCCAACTAGATCTTCGCTCCTCCCCCATCTGCACTGCCAATTAGCTTTATTATATAGCGCTCAGAAAGAAAGAAAGAAAAGTCTTTTTTTTCCCTTCTGTTTTGAAAAGGGGCCAATGATTTCATTTAAAAGAAACATTTCAAAAATGACAATTTCCACATAAGAAAGTCAAGGTAATATTCCAGGAACCTACCCAAAGCACACAAGGCAGTAAATCAGAATTCTTAATAAAGTTTGCTTAATAAATTAACTCTGTGTATAAGGGCACTTCCCGCCCCCAACGGGAGCCTGGCAAGTCTGGAGGCAGGAACCAGTGGGGGTTGGGAAAACCGGATAGCAATGGGGCCGGTGAGCCGTGAGGGACAGGAAGAACGAACGAGCATACATACAAATAGTCATGGTACACCCCCCCCCCAATCCGCTTCTGAAGACAGCCAAGGGCTGACAAAACTACAGCCAGATAGACCTCAAACCTAGGCTCTTTGTTTTGAAACATGAAAAGGAGGAATCAACGAGACAGAAAGAGAGAGAGAGAGAGAGAGAGAGAGAGAGAGAGAGAGAGAGAGAGAGAGAGAGGAAGTGTCCCCACTGTCAACCCCACTGAGGCAGCGACTTGTTGACCTGGAGGCTTCCTTTCTCTAACTTTTAGGACTCAAAGACAGATCTCTCCATCTGCTGGGAAGGGGGTTGTGTTCTTCTCCCTTTTGGGGGTACTCTAAGTGGGGGCTTACTCCTCCTGTGGCGGCTATTGCTACAACCACTTTACAAGGATGCTTGGTTGCATATTCTGGCTGGAGTCAGGACAACTGCATAAGCATTCGTAGTAATAAAACCAAATTTGCTGTCCAGATGATGCCTATATTTTGATGCTGAGGGTGGGAGGGGCAATGGCTGTTTAAAGTCATTCAGACTTCTCTAATGCAACAGGCCACATTGCCCATTCCTCAAACCTGGCCCTGCTTTCCCACAGGATCCCAAGCCCCCAGCGTCAAGATTCTGCTTGGTGTCTCTGGTTATTTACATTGCTGACCCCAGCATGCAGAATCTCTAACCCAACCCTCAAGCAAGGCAACCTTAAGATACAACCCTTGGTTCCTTCCAGGAATGTCTATCTCTAGAGAAACACACACACACACACACACACACACACACACACACACACACACACAAGGCCACCTCCCAGGCTTATAGTGATGCTGGATGACCCCGGTGGTATGGCGACAGAGAGACGCACTGGGCCCCGGATTGACTGCCACAGCCCCTGGGCCAGCCCAGCCGTCCTGCCGGCTTAACTAAATTGCTTTGACAGCTGGGGACAGTGTCGAGACTTCAGAAAGAGGGTGATCTAATGGCCCCTAATTCCATCAGGGTGACTCTAGATTCAAAGTTGGGGTAGAGTATTTCTCTTTTTTTCTCCCTTGGGTTGCTGAGAGGGAACCAAAAAAAAAAAAAAAAAAACTACAAACAAACAAACAAAAACCACTAAGTGGCTTGTATTTCTTGATAGGGCCAAAGACCTTTCTCGGATGCCTACTTCAGTGCGACCCCAACAAGCACTGTCAGAAAAATAGTGGAGGAGGGGCAATTTAGAGCTGAAATGATATTAGGAGATGCACTCAGTTGCCAGCTTAAGGTTCCACGGAAACTCCCACCCAAGGGTCCCAGCACTCAGGAGGAGGCAGCCAGGGGAAGAAATCAGACAGGCCCTCCCAGGACCTTAACTTAATGTACTTGGTTAGCAACCACAGAAATACCCTAAACCTTCATCAAATCCTGCACCTAAGCCCTGGAGTCCCAATTCAGCCTTCTCCTTTCCCATATGCAGAACCCCTCAATGGACCATTCTGCAACTGACCTGTACCCTCTCCAGCTGGCTTCAGTTGCCATCACCAAGAAAGAGCAGCTTCCACATTTGAACTTAACCCCAAGTCCATCCTACTCAGGCCCCCATTTCCTTAAACTAGAGACTGCATGCCCCCTGGTCCCCAAACAAACTGTATGAGCTTGGACACACACACACACACACACACACACACACACACACTTTGCAAAAGTAACTTTGAGTGCCAGCTTTCCAAAAATGAGCATCTTTCAACCATCTAGCAAAGGGCTCTAACTGCAGAATTCAAGGCCAAAGCAATCAAGAGATTGGGAACTATTTCTCCCAAAAGCCGACATTTTGTTGTTCTTTGGGTAAAGAAGGGTGAGGCTGGGTTGGGAGCCCACCGAAAGCAATGAATCACCAGAAAGAGGAGATTGCACACTCACTATACACACTCACTACACATATTCAACTATACTCCATGTAGTTTGGGGGATTCACCAGGCCTCTCTCTGAGCTAAAGAGACTCCAGGTTGTGGATTCTGATCTAGGTTTGCCCCATATAAGCATAGAAAGAGGAAGGGAGACTAGATAGTAAAATAAAATAAAATAAAATCTATCAGCTCCAAGAGCACCAAATTTAAAGAAGGCTCGGGGTAAAGTTCAATTATAAATCAGGGCTTGGTAATTTAGGGCGGCCTGAAGCCCATCTCCAGCCTCCTAGGGAAGAAGGAAAGAGGAGAGAGCGTCTCTTCAGTTGAAGAGTGGTAGAGACAGAAGAAATGTGGGGAGAAGCGCAGGAGACATGTGAATTGAGAATGTGAGGAAGAGGGGAGCTGAGAACTGAAGGCACAGAAAGGTGGGTCAGCAATTTCCAGATCAGAAAGATAGAGGGAGGGATGGATGTGGGGGCTCTAGCTGATAATCCTAGCTTTTGGGAGAGTCTCAACTAGTTGGAGGACAGTTTGGGGCTATGTACATGGCATCCTGGGGAGAAAACTAGGAAAATGGGAAAGCAGAACAAAAGAAAAAACAAAGAAGAAGAGGAGGGGGGGGGAAATAATAGTAGTTTGGAAGCCAAAAGACACAGTCCCAGAGAAATGGTCCGGGTGAGGGTGAGGGGGTGAGGGGTTGTTCCACACACTGATGGGGGCAGAGTACTTACATGCCCAAATGGGTCCAGGTGGTTGTTAGTGAGCTTCAGCTTCTGGAAGGAGACTAGCTGTCGCATCCAGTGAGCTCCCGTAGCCGGGGAGTCCGGGTGCACATAAAGGCGGCCGGGCATGGCAGGTTCAGCTTTGCCAGTTACAGACCTGGGTGAAGGACAGACAGGATTGCTGCAGAACTCTCCTTGGCCCGGGGGTTGCTGGTCGGAAGAGGGCTGCTATGAAGGGACTGTTCTGGGTACAGGTTGGTCTCCTTCAGACTTTTACAGTCCTAGATGCTCCAGAGCACTCCACACTGTATCCAAACAAGCCCCTGGCCCGACTCTTCTTCTCCTACCTTCCATTCCTCCCCCAGCCCAGAAGTGGGGGAGGGGGCTCGAGGCCTCTGCTGCCCACAAATTATTGTTGAAAGCTGAAAATCTGCACATGCAAAATTCTTGAAAACTCCATAAGTATTTTCAAAGGAGCCATCCTCTTTCGGCCTCCTAACAGTGCAGTGGAGCCCAGGAATGGTTTCTCCTTCTCCTGACCACTTCACCAGTAAAAACCATGGGCCAGTTTTGCAGTTTCATAAAAAAAGTCATGTTCAAAGCAGGTAACTCATAAAAAATAACTGTAAATGGTTTTGTGCCCCCCAGAAATATATCCAGCACTTGGTAACAATACACTTTTTACAAAAATAAAATAAAAAATGTGCAGCCCATGTGGGTATAGAAATATACAGGGTCCCCTCACTTTCCAGGCAGCCTCAGCTTTCAGGCCTATGAAATGGGTGTTAGTTGCTGAAGCCCCTTTCTATGCAATAGAACAGGCACTTAAGTCTTTAGCCTTAGTAGTAGCTTAAAAAAAAATGCATTTACTGGTTCAGTTGCTGGGGAGTGGAATAGACATTGCGCTTCCCTCCCAACTTCCCCTGCCCTCTGGAACTCTGAAGCCTACCATTTATTATCTGCAAATTTATATCTGTGGTCGTCGGCGGGAACAATATCCATGAGAAGAATGTACTTCGTTTTGGGATTAAGGCCAGTCACCTTCACTTTGTAACTAGGAAACATTCGCCTAGGAGAGAGAGGAACACACAGAGAGAAAGAAGGGGGTGGGGGAGTTAATGCCAAAACTCAGAATAGCCCTTCCTGATCTTTTTAGCAATTCCAGGAAAAATGAAGCGCAATGGCCCCACTCCATCCCCGGTGAGATCCACCCCGGGTTTCCCCTGAAGTTAACTGGGTGGGGAATAGAAAGCCGAGAAAGGGAGGCAGCTGCAGCGGTTGCAGGCACCTAGGAAGAAAATAGGACCTGAAGACTTCTATGTTTAGAGACTGGCTTTCTGGGGAACCTGGTATCAGGCCGAGAAGGACGCTCACTCAATACAAAGCAAGAGGCCTTCCCTTTCTGGTCGGGTGGCCACCAACCAACGTGGCACCCTGGGGTCACATCACCTTAGATACTAACTTTAGTTCTCTATCCTCGGAGGTGCTGGTTCACTGTGGCGGTCAAAGCGGCTCTCAAGTCCGCTGGATTAGTGACCAGCTCCGCATCGCTAGTGTGCGGTTGCTCATAAATGATCTGTAACTTCTCCCCGGAGCTTGGCAGGTTTCCCTAGGGAGCTTAAACTCCCAGGCACTCGGGAAAGAAATTCCAACCCTTCCAGATTCGGTTTTAGAGAGAGCCGAAGCCTGTACTAGAAAGCTGATGGCACACGACTGATGCAGAACTCGGATTGTTAGGGCTTCCCCATTCCTCGGCCCCACTAGAAATTTTTCCTTGAGGTCTGATGAGGACGGCGCCTTAGAAAGCGGGGGAATCCGATTGAATCTGCGCATCAGGACAAGTCGTTGGACCTAGGTTGGTGCAGCGTGAGAAGAGCGGTGAGGAGGCCTCTCTGCGGCAGGCCCGGAGCCCGGACCTCCGGGTGTTTATCTGCCCTAGCAAGAGAGCCTGCACCGCAGGCAGAGGCACGAGAGACTGACTTTGCAAGCCTTTTATAGTTAAATCCTCTCGGCTGCAGCGAGGGGGAAAAGGCAGCGGGCTGGGACTTTCCTTCCTGGGCAGGATGGGAAAGGGGACCTCAGATGCCTGATATAAACAGACCCACCGCCTTCTAGTTCACTAGGGCCTTGGGCTGAGCGGAGGAGCCGACATTGTTTAATTTCAAGAAATAATAAACGTCACCGTTGTCAGTTTATTGAGGGCGGCTTGGGCTGGAGAACCCGCGGAATCTGGAAAAATCAACTCCACCCTTTGCTTTTACACACCCGGCAGCTTGGGCCTACTGGCCTGGCCTCTGTCTCTTCACACGCTGGCTCTAGCCAGACTCCTGACCTCTTAGATGCTCTTAGATGGTGGGGACTTATGTAGTGTCGCCCCTAGGGAAGCAAAAAGTACGTTCCCCAGGCCAGGACACACAAACGCGTTTGGGAACACTCTGAGACCTAGAGAATATACTTCTCTGCCACCCTTCCCCCAAGCCTAGACTTTCTAGCTGAAACTCCCGCCGGCCTAGTAGTTTGGGCCCTGCGCAATGGCTGATCTGCTGTGTTTATCCGTGTCTGTGTTCAGAGCTCCGAGGAGTTGGTTTCAACGGCTTCGGCCGGCTCTCTATAAACAACGAAAGAAGTAGCGAATACATTCAACAGTTTCAGAGTCTGGCTATCTTCGGGTGGGACCCTGGAATTATTCCAAGGTCAGAGAAGGTGGGAAAAGGGGTGGGGGCAAGGGATCAAGTCCAAATCTCTCTCTCTCTCTCTCTCTCTCTCTCTCTCTCTCTCTCTCTCAACCTGTTCATATAGTTCAGGCCCTGTCTACTTTACTTTTCCTATAGGACGGGGAAGGAATATCCCACACAGAGGTAAGCCTTTGGGGTCGGTCCCCATCCTGCTGAGGACGGACTCTTTAGCCAGAATGGACTCCAGTTAAACACAGTCTCTGTTCTATTTTTTTCCTCCCTGCCTAGTCTCTATTCCCCCCTCCCGGGGCTGCCCTCCTCTGTGCCAGGAGCCAGCTCACCTTCCTGCTTTTGTGATGATCATCTCTGTGCCCACTTCATGGAACTTCAACCACAATTCTCTTTCATGAAGAAACACCTTGATTCCTTCCATGCCCTGAGAGACAGAGAATTTTTTAGGTGAGAAGCCTGAGGGCCAATCTTTTACCAAACTCTCCCTGTATGGAGAGACCACTTCTCTGTTTCCCCCTAAGCCTGTGAGTTCAAAGAAAAAGTGTTCTGACTTCTGTGGAGTGACTGGGGTTCTAGGGCTACCCAAGGCATCTGCCTAGGATTCACTAGGCAGGCTTCAGTCTGCTTCCAGCATCGCTTCATCTCAAGGTACCTGTTTTCTCCTCCACCAGCTTGAGATCTGGGACTCATCTCCCACCACTGTGCTCCTCCACAGGGGACCAAACTAGTTAATTTTGATCCATTTTTAAGTGAGATATAATTTGAATGGGGGGGGGTCAATCTAGAAAATCCCGCTAGCATATTCCTATATAGTCACCCAGATGCAAAACACACAGCTATGCAAATGTATTACTGTCAATCATCACTGAATGTGAATATAAACAGACAAGAAATTTTCAGTCTTCATTATTATTATTACTCAAGACTAGGTCTCACCCTGAAGCCCAGGAAGGCCTGGAATTCACTATGCAGCACGTGTACTGGTATCAGACTCTGGGTGATTCTTCTGCTTTACCCTACAAGTGCTGAGATTCCAGCACATGTGAGCCATTATGTGGAAATTTTAATTTTAAAATGTTTCTTTTTTTTGCCCCAAGAACCAACACCAAAAATTAATTTGCAGTGTCTATATTAGCAATCCTTCCAGGCTCTAGCCATACCGCTGCCCAACCTTTGACTTGGGGCAGCCTCAGAACCTTTTAAACATTGTCTCTTTCAACTGGTTGTTATTTTTAAAAATCTATACCAAAGCAGTCAGACACAAATCTTCATTTTGAAATAATTATTAATCAACTAAAAGGTGGACTTGTTTTCTTTGTTTTTATTAAAAAAAAAAATCTGTAACAGCCGCAACTATTTTTAAGCCTCTCTGCTTTTATTCACACACACACACACACACACATACACACACAGAGAGAGAGAGAGAGAGAGAGAGAGAGAGAGAGAGAGACAGAGAGACAGAGAGACAGAGAGAGAGAGAGAGTCTTGGAAACGTGAAGCTAAGGAGAAAACCTGGGAATCGAACTCTCCTTCGATCCTGCTCAGTGCCTAGTGACACCTAGTTTTTAAATCCACCTGAGCACCCAAAGGGCTGGGCGGTTCAGGATGCAGAGCACAGAATCTAGACCCCCTTCCTCTACTCCGGACCAGCTTTCAGCCTGATGGAGCTTCGGGCTCCGGGTGCCCTGGTCCCAGCCCTGGTGTGCTCGTCTCTTCTCAGCAGGTCAGGGCGCTCCTCCAGGCCCCGGAACAAGATAAATGGTGTTGCGTGAGGGGCAAGGCGGGCTGCGCAGAGCAGGCGGGAGGAGGCGAAGGCTAAGAAAGATCTAAGGGGGGTCAAGCAATCGCTCATGCCGGCCTGAAGCGGCCGCTGACCCGACCCTTAATAAGGCATACCCGGGGCAGCTGGGAGAGAATTATCTGGGCCATTGTTAGCTGACCCCAAATACTCGGATAATTGAGAGCTCTCCAATAATGTAAATAGGTTTCTAAAATACGCAGGCCATAAAGATAAACGCCTCGATAAAGTGGATTGAAATAGAGTGGAATCGGGCAAGATTGGATGAGACTAGCCAGGAAAGGAGGGTGGGGGTGTAACCGCTAGCTGGGAGCCAGGCTCAGGCTTCCGTCTGAGCACTGGGCCGGCTTTTCTTACCTGCTGGGTGAAGGCGGCCTGCGGGGATGATGGAGACTTGCTGGGAGCCCCCAGAGCACTCTCGGGTTTTGAATCGCAGGACCTGTCTTTGGAGTCTGGCTCCAGAGGTGTGTGCGCAAGGCCGAAGCCCTCATCTGCATCGGCCATGGTGCGCCCGGGGTCTGGTGCGGGCGCGAGGTTCTATTCTGAGGACAAGAGACAGAGTTGGAGAGTGTCTGATGACATCGGGGGAGAACAATTTGATCCTCCACTACAAGCCGAAGGAGGCTATGGAAAGTCTTTATTATTTCACTTTCCGACCACGCACCACCACCGCTTGCGAAATACCCGCTTCAGACAGGGAGGAGGCGGCAAGGCCCCCCGCATCTCCCCTGCTCCGGCTTTGGGCGATAAGAGAGCTGTCCGTCAAATTTGTCTGAACTCCTGGAAGAGCCAATAAAGATAAGGCGTCGGTATTTTTGGAAGCCATTGGGTAGGAACCCAAAACAAAACAGAAAACAAAAACCCAGCGCCCCTTTGAGAAATGGTCTTTGTCAAATTCAAGAGGCCATGCCAGAATAATTTTTTCAAAAAATGAAACCTCCTAAGAGACATTATTTTCCCACAATAGGCAAAAGGCCCAGAATGGCCCGTGTCTTGCAAAAATAAAGAACACAGGGAGAAAGGATTTGAAGAGATAGACCCGGAGGAAAGAGAATAGCGGACTTCTCGTTTCATACAGGCCTTAAGACGAGAAACAACCTTTAAAATTAAGTCTTTCTTCTCCCAACTTTAAGCAAAACCAATTAAAATAAAAATAAATAAATAAAAGTAGCCACATCGAAGACTGAGGGACATCAGGAGGTAGATCGAAGAGGGGCCAGCGACTGTGCTGTTGGTTCTTCCCTGCAAGTCAGTGGGTTGTATGGTCCCTGCTCTTTCGGGTCGCTAGCTAGCCGGAGCAGCCAGGCGTTTTGTGGAATAGCCAGGCAAAAGGGAACGTCTATTGGGGCTGGCTCACTCAAACTGCAGGCCTGGCTCCCGGTTGGATAGTCTAAAATCAGTCCCAGATAAATGCTGGGATGCAAGCATTGAATGGGCTGCCTGGGACTCGGGCGGTTATTAGGGCAACCCCAGGGGTTCAACAGAGGAACACGAAGCACTTGAAGTCTCTTCCATCAGTTCTCTCCTTCCTCAAGGAAGGATTTCTACCACCGCCTCGATCTCAAAACATCAGAAGACTTCATGTAAATGTTGCACACGCACATACACACACACACACACACACACATGCACGCACACACACACACTTTTAGCAGCTTCTTAGGCAAAAAGACTGGATCCCAACCTGGGTTGTAGCGGCCTGAGATATAAATGGGGCCACGGAAAGCTTCCGAGGCCCAGTTCTCTGACATCTTTCTTCCTCTGGCCTCAGGAGTTGGGGGAGACTGCCGTGGGAGCCCCATAGTCTTCTCATAACAAAGGAAAACTGCACTGGCGCCCCATACGCTCTCCCATTCACGGCCAGCCATCAGGAGAAACCCACCCTAACCATTGCCAGGACTCCGGGAAGCTGGGGGGCTGGCGGAGGCGAGCAAGATGTGGTTTGACAGAACCAGGCCGTGTGCCTTGCAAGCCTCAGTGCTGCTCCCCCAGTCTCGGCAGCCTCCCGGCTCTCTCTCGCCTTGAAAGGTCCAGGCCAGGCTAAAAATCTCTGCAAGCCAGACTCTGCAAGGCTGGAGTCCGCCATTCTCCGCTTCCCCAGCCGACTGTTGCCGCCGCCTCCCGCCCGACCATCTGTTTGTACCGTTACCTTGCTCTGTGCGGCGGGATGCATTCACCACCAGCCCTCTTCCTCTTAGCAGGAAAGCCGGAGGCCAGGTGGGGGTGCAGGCATTGGTGACACTGGAGTTTGTACTGAGGACTGCTTACTTGCCCAAGCTAGCTGCTACTGTTGCTACGAAGAAGCCTCCCAGCGACTGCCCACCTCCAGCGCACACCTCCTCCACAGCTTGCTGGCTGTTCG